>JALRMC010000017.1:600000-821707 GCA_026120085.1 Cadophora luteo-olivacea
TATGGTTTGGTTGTCTTGCTGCAGCTCGCTTAGCACAGCCAGATTCACTTGCTCTACAGCATGTCGCTCGCCTGCCGTTCCAGGTCGCGTCCTTGTCCAGTGCAGACTAAGCGGCTCGGAATCTGCGACCAAGCGGCTGCTCTGTTACAGATTCTTTAAGTCTCGTGTCCTTTGAAGAAATAGCTAGAAATCCCCAGGAGGACATCGAGTCAACAAAGAAGCACTGCAGGCAAGTTTCAGGATCTTTAGGATCTTAGGTACCAACAGATATACCTACAGATAGCGTTTGACCAAGATCTCTTCCCTTCATCCATCACCAACACCATCATACTCACGGTGCCAGCATGCCCCCCATCACAGCCAGAATACCAGACTTCTGGGATCCTCGAGAAGTCCTCGGCATCAACCCAGCAGAGTCTCACTTCTCATGCACTGCGATCGTGATCCCCAAGAAGAAGAGAGGCCAGCCACAAGAGCCACCAAGACGCTGTCTCCAAACATTCCTCAGCAACGAGTGCAAAGACCAAGCTTGTCGAATTCTTGATACCTTAGCTCACGTCGATGTTGTCTTGGTTGGGATCAGCGAGGGCATAAAGAGAGCTTTTGTCCATGTCGCTGAGCTTACTGCGTGCCCAAGGTTGCATAAGGAGCCTCGTCGCTCGCAAGCAGAAGCAGTGGGCTCCAAGTGGACTGACCTAGTCGGACAATTCATCGTCCATGAGAGAGCTTCCAGAAGACGTGCCGAGAGAGAAGGACTTCGATACCTGGTAGTGGCTGAGCCAAGAGCAGCTTCACATAATCACATTCACAGGAATCGTGTACCTTCTGCTCCAAATAACATGGACTCAGGAGTGAGAGAAGCCCCCGAGAGAGCAGCTCGGAGACCAAGAGGGGACATTAGTAGACCCTCGATTTCTCCACGCAGGCACTTGCTGACATATCTAAGCATCAACAAGGTCCAGAAGTACCACCGCAGTATCGACCAAGAGAATAACAGCAGGATCAGGTTCTTCTTCAAGGACAAAACGCCGGTAGAGGAAATATTCATGATCCGAGACAGGTCCAAGTCAACCCTGGTCAACAGCAGCCCGTTCAAAATCCTGATGTCCCAATGCCACGTCAAGCTATCCCTCAAGAAGATGCATCTTTCGCAGATTTGCCTGTACGAAGAAGATATCCTCAGTCACAAGCTGAAGTGGAATCTGCGCCAAACCAGGATCAGTTCGTGGACAGAAATCGGGCTCAGCGTTCATACCTAGCTCAACCCGGACCTATTCCTCGTGCAGGTCTCGAGAACAGACTCGAGCCTGGTGCGTTGTCTCTTCCGCCAGGTGGAGTCCTTGGAGGAAGACGTGCCAGGGCTCTGTCCGATCGGCTACCAATCGAAGCCGTTGCTAATCCAATGGATGACGGAGCAGTGGATGACCTTGAACTCCTAGTACAACAACTCGGTCTGCTTCGTGAAAGGGCCGATCGTGGGGAGATTGAGCCATATCAACCAGCTCCACAGGCTCCAGAAGTTCACGTCCACCACATCCAGAACCGAGAGCGCGAGCCTGAAATGGCTCGTATCGAACGAGTTCAACCCCTAACTCCTCATCAACAACGCCATAGAATAGTTCAAGCCCGAGCACCAGAACGACCCTATGTGCCTGTACGAAAGCCTCTGGTGGATTGTTACATCTGCTTTGAGCCTTTCAACAGAGCTGACGATGTTGTCTGGTGTCAAGGACAGTGTGGACACAATGTTCACCGAGGGTGTTTTGAGACATGGCAGTTGCATTCTGGGTACGCGGGTAGAAACTGTGGATACTGGTATGTTGCATCATTCTTATTCCCACTCTCCGCTAGTTTTTGCGAACTTGAGGCGCGTACGATTAAGCTAATACTCTTCATAGCCGTGCTCCATGGGTCGAGAATTGATCGATAAGGTAATTCACATCTAGGGCTCTGGGCTGGGTAACTGTTGTCTCGCACTTCGCCTTCCCATGGGATTTTCTGTCCCTTGAACAAGCACTCGTGCAGGACTGCTTCGCGAGAAGTGGTGCTGCCCTTGATCCAGCTCCGAGTTTTGCTCTCAATACGTATTTACCCTCGGTACTGGGCGTCGGGTGCGCAAATGCACTTTTTGGGTGGGGGTTATTGGATTTTTCTTTTCGGTCGTCAATGCCAATAAGTCAAGAGAGCTGTTACGGGCGAGAATAGACAGATCTGGACTTTGGTAGATACTGGCAACAACGAATGTCAGAAAGTTTCTATGCTTTTCCCGCATGGCATGTTTGGATCTGCTTCGCAGCGTCTCGCTTGTGCAACAAACACCAATTTTGGAAGCGAATCTCATAGTCGTACAAGATCAACACTAATTACTGCACAGCAGTTCGTGAGATCAAGATGTCAGGTCTCATTTTCCCTTGAGAAGTCGTAAAGGGTTCCTTGAAAGAATATAGCGACTGGTGCAATCACATGCAAATCACGAGACCCAATTCTTCCCTATCTCATTGGCCACCTCTCACTTCATCCACCCATCTACCCATATCATCCACACCTCCCACCCATCACCACCAACCTCAAATCATGCATACTCCCAGCTCTCTCTCCTCGCATCTTCATCTATCGACCCGCCTAACAAAAGCCATACCCATCCATCATCACCACCCATCAAGACCTTTCACATCAAGCCGCAGCAAGATGTCCACAGCATCTTCCGCGCCTCAACCAGCATTCTCGTCCAATTACGACCCCGCTCAGGGTACCCAGGACTTGACGCCTCTATTGAAAGGCAATGGAGGGAAATGGAGTCTGATTGAAAGCGGGAAGGGTGTTGAGAGGGGATTTAAATTCAAGACTTTCAAGAAGACTTGGGTTCGTGTTGCTTTTCATTTTCTTGCCTCCTTTTCGCTGGCGCTCGCTTAGCTGGGGGATGGGTTTGTTTGGGCAATGGCCGCGGGATTTATCGTTGCGGGGAATGAAGAGGTCGTTCGACTTTACATGACGAGTTACATATGGTAGCTAGGTAGTCAGAGCCCGAGGTGTTCTCCTCCTGGTGGCTACTGCCGGGGTCTGAAGTCTGAACATATGTGGATTTGGCGTCGGTTTCTGTTCTGTGCAGAAGCAGATGCAGAGATGATGGATGTAATTGGGAAGTGGACTGACAAAGTGGCTACGAAACAGGAATTCATGAATCTCGTAGCTGCCGAATGTGCCGTGCAAAAGCACCATCCTGAATGGTCAAATGTACGTCACCTCCCCTGTTTCTTCTCATCCTTTTCAAAGGTCGGGAACTCACGCCACGCCCTAGGTCTACAACACGACATTCATTCGCTGGACGACCCATTCCCCACCTGGCTTGTCTGAGAAAGACGTGGTGATGGCGCGATTCTGTGATGAGAAGGCAGGGGAATGTGGTGAGGTCGTGCTTGAGGATGAGGGTAAAGGAGGTGTAGGCAGGGAGTTGGTAGATAGGGTTGCGGTTGAAGGTGGCGATTGTTGTGTTCCTAAGAAGAAAACCTCGTGAGCTTTCAGTTCTGATTTTTGGGCTTGCATTTGTGGAGTGTATGACCTTGAAGCTCGAGAAGCAGGAACATTGTAGGATCAGACAGGAAGACTCGTCGGTGGGCTGAGGCTTGTAGGATTGCAGAACTTGGAATCACAGGCATTCTGAGGAAAAGGTTCATTACGATACGGTCTTGTATTAATTAGGAGGCTACTATGTAGCCATGTATGATGGTCTAAACGGGGCTTCCTTGCGCCGAATTCAAAAACGCCTGTAGTAACACATGCATGCAAAGCTATGCTGGAACCAATTACCTCTTCACCCAACCAGTCATGCTTCTAGTCATACCCAGCTAATGCCTTCCGCGTCTTGGTCGTACTAACCATTCCGGTCTTTGCACTCTGTCTTCATATGTACATCTGCTCAGAGCTGGACTCTTACTGGGCCTTCTTTGCCTTCTTGGCTTCCTTTGCAAGCTTGCGCTCACGTCTTTCCTTTGCAGCCTCTGGTCCAGCCTCAGTGTCCATGAGGTAATCCCACCATCTGAAACTGCTTGCATAGTTGCCAATGAAACGCTCGTGGTGAACGTCGTGGTGCTCAGCGCCGGCCCAGAAAGGAATGAAGTGGTGAAGACTCCATGGGAAGTCATAACCGCTGTGAGCATCGATGGCTTGGAAGAGACGGGCTGCGATCCAAAGGTACATGGTTAGGACGTGGAAGTTGCCGGTGACAAGGCAGAAAACGATGGGGACGACAACTGTTCCAGCGCCAAGAACCATGGTTTCGATAGGAGATGCGTACTCGGCAGCGAGGCCAAAGGGTGCAGAGTATTGGTGGTGGATCTTGTGGACATTCTTGTAGAAGAAGCCGAAGTGAAAGAGACGGTGCATCCAGTAATGCCATGTATCCTCCAAGACGAAGAAAATGGCGATTTGGACACAAATTGTTTGCCAGGAAGGGAACGGAACACCGGTATCCATGCCGCAAGAGACAGCCATTGGGTGGAAGAGCCAGATCTGAGGTAATTCGACGGTAAAGTGACTGAGGAGGACGAGTTTTGTGCAAGCCCATTGTTCCTTGACGGTTGGGATCTTTTGCCCCTGAAGCTTCCACTTGTTGAAGTATGATATCCGGTCGATTATGATCCAAGGAAGACTCCGGCCAAAGTAGACAGCCTCGTGCATGACGAAACTCATGATTCCGGTTGCGAGGACATCGTTTTGCATGTAGGCGTACCAACTCTGTTTTACGCGTTAGCATCAAGTGGCGGTGATTGATAAGGGATCACTTACTGCCCAAAGACGCTCAAAGATGTTCAGGTGAACATTGTACTTGGACAACTCATTGTAGATACCAAAGTAGGTATCTGGAGCTGCCAGGGTGGAATTGGCAACGAACGACATGGCTGCGACCGCGAGGGAAAGGAGATGGTGGTGAAGGCAAGTTGTTGAGAGACAGACGAGACGAGATTGGAAGCGCGGCTGCAGTGGTGTTTCTAATAATTTTAGGCTCTGCAAAGTTAGCGGGCTCAGGCCACTGCAACACTCCCGGAATTCTCGATGCCGGCCCATCTAAAGGGGCTCAGCAGGGGTTCAGGTGCAGTACACGTGACTACACACGTCAGGAAGTGGCGGGGTGAAGTTGAAGCAACCCGAATACGATGGGAAAATTGGAATGTTCTTTCTTTGTTCAGTCGCCGTGGTGTTTGTAACTTCAAGTCAATGGAGATGCAACTTCTTGGAATGGTTCACCTTGACTCTATTTCCACTTCCTGCGATTCCAGTCCTATCTGATAAAACTCAAAAGCGGTGAAGCTGCTTCAACACCTTTTGAAAATGAACAATTGAATGATTACATAATCACCACCCAAGGGTAAAAGCTTCTGTCATCTCATCGCTCCACTACCACCCCCTGTCGATTCGATTCAGGGGAGAAATCGAACGTTGCGCCTATCGCCACACCCCATTTTAATTCCTCCCACTGCCCATAATCGACTGTTGCTTCCTCTCTCGTCCGAGGATTTCAACAATAATTTAATTCCGCCTTTTTGTGGTGCGACAACACTCACTTTATCAGTCCTCTGTCGATTGTCATCAGATCATTGTGCAGACTTTTAATTTACCAGGTCCCAATCACGATACCGAGCTGCAGCTGCAGGTACAAGGCAATTCCTCCACTCACATAATACACCACCTTCACATGCTCGGGACTTCCTAGAAAGATCCTCGATTTCTCTCCTAGATCCTCAACGATCCCATAATATTTCAAAAATGTCTGTCAGTCAATTCCAAGCCGCGAACGAGGAGCGTAGACGTGTATATCACGAAGCAGATGTGGTAGTGGTGGGAGCTGGTGTATTTGGATGCGCGGTTGCATTTGCACTTGCAAAGCAGGGGCGCAGTGTCCTGCTGTTGGAAAGGTGGTTGAAGGAACCAGATCGCATAGTTGGAGAGTTGCTACAACCTGGAGGAGTCTCCGCTCTGGAGAAGCTGGGTTTGGCGCATTGCACAGAGGACATTGATGCGATTCCGGTGCATGGATATGAAGTGATATACTATGGACAAGGAGTCAACATTCCATATCCGCCCAATGCTGGAGCAGCACCGACGAAGGGAAGCCAGGAATACACAAATGAGAAGGGTGGGAGACCAGAAGGAAGAGCTTTCCACCACGGGCGATTCATTTCGCAACTACGGAGAGCTTGCGCCAGTCAAGCAAATATCACAATCGTGGAGACGGAAGTCACCGATACCATTACCAGCGAACATAAACCACAAGTACTTGGTGTCAAGTCGAGGACTTTGAATCCAAAGACGGGGGAAAAAGAGGAAGACTACTATTTCGGACAACTCACAATTATCGCCGATGGCTACGCTTCGAGATTCCGGAAACAGTATATCACAAAACAGCCCATTGTGAAGAGCAAGTTCTACGCTTTGGAATTGATCGACTGCCCGCTACCTGCTCCCTTCCACGGTACAGTCATTCTCGGCGACGCATCACCAGTTCTCCTCTATCAAATCGGCACACACGAGACTCGAGCTTTGATTGATATCCCAGAGAATCTGCCAGCTGCATCGGTAAAGAATGGAGGTGTGCGAGGCTATCTTCGGAATGTAGTCCTTCCGACTCTTCCCCCACAAATGCAACCATCCTTCGAGGCCGCTCTCGAGGATGGCAAAATCCCACGCAGCATGCCCAACAGCTTCCTACCTCCCAGTACGCAAATGGAGAAGGGTGTGGTCGTTCTCGGAGACGCAATGAATATGCGTCACCCTCTCACAGGTGGCGGAATGACCGTAGCATTCAACGATGTTGTGCTGCTCTCCGACCTCCTCTCACCCGAACGCATCCCAGATCTTGGCGACACTGTAGCCATCAAGCAAGCGATGAAGGATTTCCACTGGCAGCGCAAGGGGCTGTCCTCAATCATCAACATACTTTCTATGGCTCTTTATAGCTTATTCGCGGCCAACGATCGCCAATTGAGTGCTCTGAAGAAGGGCTGCTTCGCATATTTCCAGCGAGGTGGGAATTGTATCGATGGCCCATCCAGTCTTCTCGCTGGTATCATCCGTCAGCCTCTTGTTCTCGTCTACCACTTCTTTGCTGTCGCCGTCCTTTCGATATGGCTCGTCATTCAAGAAACAGTCGGAGGTTTCCTCGGCCTGTGGAAGTTACCCCTTGCTGTTGAAGAAAGCATTCGTGTTTTCTACAAAGCATGTGTGGTGATATTTCCATTCATCTTCAGCGAGGTGAGAACCTAGATTGATAGAGGGGAATTGGTTAGTGGGACTTGTACGTTTTAGCGTGATGAGCGAAGATGATGATTCCGATTTGTACAGTATGATACCTCAGCGATCATGACGTGGCGTTGTTGTTGAGGAATGGGAAGGCATGACAAGGCATACTCTCTAATCAGCCAGTCTTCTCAATAATATAATAATAATTTGAACCACGTCCTTCTTGAGTTTGAGTACCTGCCTAGTACCCCCTCACTCAAGGCTGTCGTTTGTTTACTTTTCTTCTCGTTTAGCAGTAATTGAAACACCTAGCCAAGGCGCGCACATCCGAAAGTTTATGCTGCTTTTGGGTTGAGTTGAGGGCACTAGTAAAGTATCTTTCCATCTTGAAAAGTATCCTTAGGATCATGACATTCCAAATTCTTGACTCAAACTCAATCCTTGAACGTATATTCATTCAATCCATCAAAGCCCTCCCATCTATTCCACGCTCCACCGACACCACCAGTAGCGCTGGCGTTACCACTAAAATCCCAATTCGCCTGCCAAATGTTAATTCGTGCTCCACGATTATCATGGAAGGGGTAGAGCTACATACCATGTCATACGGATCAGTACTCATATCGGGATAGAACCCTAGCCCTTCACTGCCCGGTACATCTGGTGGTAGCCAGGTGTCCATATTGAACACCGGCTGATCTAAATTCTGTGGCAAAGGATCTATAGTGGCGAAACTCGGGAATTGGAATTGAAATTGATTAATGTAGTTCGAATCCGGATATGGATCTGGGGCTGGGTATGATCCAATTTCCATCACACTGCTTGAAGTTGTAGTTGCCGGCTCCACTGGATGTGCCTCTAGTGGATGTGTCACCCAAGACTGGGCGTGGGCTTTCGAGAGTAAGATCCTCAGGACGGTCGCGGCTTTCTTCGCTTCCTTTGAGCTCTCTGCGGCGCTCTGCCAGATGTGATAGGACGTCGTGAGAGCTTTGATGATCTCGTCTCTGCTTGGACAAGCCCTCTCCCCTTCATCAGTTCCGGCCACACATTTTCCGGCTTCTGGCCCATCACGAGTTTCCCGGTTCAGATCCAAGTCTGAAATCTGGCTCGGGTGTTTGATCTCCCAATCCAGATCCAGGCAAAGTACCGTCGTAGCAACCAGAAACTCCATCCGAACCACACTACTGATCTTCCACCTCTCGCCCTCGAACCTGCCCCCAGCCTCACATTCCCTCTCCACCACGTCCTGCCACTGCAGCATCTCCATCGCGGCTGTCACACACATCCGTCTGCTATAAGTATATCTGGCATCCGTCCTTCCTGGCAACAAATACTTCCTATGTAGAGTAATTTGGGCTTTATGAAACACAAGCAGGAGGAAGATCCGGCGGATAATCAGATTCGAAGGATCTGTTATCGATGCGTGCAGAGGTTTGCTTTTCAGAATCGCGGGAACCGACTCATAAGTCCTAGAAAGCAGCTTATCTAGAGCCAGTATCTCCGAATAAGTAGAAGGTTGGATCCTAGTAGTCAATTCGCAAATCTCACTAAACACATCCATGAGCCTATTCTTCACCACCAAGAATTGCATGTGCGTATGCTCATGTTCCGGCCTCTCTTTGGGCATTGCAGTTACGTTTTCATGGATGTCCGAGTCCAGGAGGTTCGCGGGCTCGTGGGTGTCGCATTGGCTGGCTTTAATCATGCTGGGTAGGCCGACTTGTACGGATGTTACTCTGTCCCAGAGAGAGATGATGGCCCATTTCCGGCGCCGCATTTCGACTTCGTAGGGGGAGAGCCGGGGGAAGTGAGAGCCGTCACGGTGGTAACCCATTCGTAGGGCGAGACGGACGATTATGCCGAGGAGGATGTAGATGCTGAGTTGGGTGTCGGGGGAGTGGTGGTAGGTTATGTTCATGTAGAGAATGAGGGTTTCGATGGTGTGAGGTGGGGTCTTTTGGTAAGATCCCTGGAGCAGACATTGAATGATCTTCTGGACATAGTGGGGAGTCTGGGAGGGTGTTGTGGTGCCCGTTGTTTTGTTGGTCGCTGTGGCGAGGGAGAGATTGCAGGATGAGAGGCATATGATGGAGAAGAGGAGGCCGATCCACATTATGGGTGTTTCGAGGGGGTTAACCCAGAAGCTTTCGTACTTTGACAAGTTAAAAATGTCGAGTGAACTAGGAACGGAAGAGCATTTACTTGTTTGAGGAATGTCGTGCTATGGATGAGTCCTGTACGTCTCGGTTAGCATTGATCCGTCAAGAGACTCTGCAATCCCTTACCATGAGCAACTTCATCTTGGAAATACTTAGCAACCAGCCTATCCACAACCTGCCTCTCCGGGATAGCCATGATAATCTCCTCTTTTGTTGTACTATTGCAAGGGCCAAAAGGAAGCTCTGATCCACCGAGAACCGGCTCGAGCTCGGGTTCAGGGTCAACAATCACGAAGTCATTATCCAGTTGGTCCTTCAGGTCTGAAATCTGAAAGTCTGTAAGCACATTTAGAGATTTTGGGAGGATGGAAATAATTTACTTCGTCCAGGATGGCAGTCCAATGTGCACTTTCTACGTAATTAGATTCATCATTTTCTAAGCTGATGCGGCCAACACCATCCAGGATCTCATTTTCTTTCGACTCCTTGATCTGGTTCTGAGGTTCAGGAACTTGCAAAGTCCGCCCGCCATCAGCTTCACCATTGGTTTGTTTCACATTCAAGCTCTTTTTCAACGACATGACAAGATTCTCAAGCTGTCCAATCCGGTCTTGCAAGTTCAACGGCTTCTGAACCTGCTGCTTGGCTCGGGGACCAGGAGCATTGAACGGGACGTAGGTACAAGATGAGGAGAGACCTCGCATTGCGCAAGTTGAGCATGGTGTGCAGCGGTCACATTTCAGCCTATGTGTTTGTATGTAAGCGATGCATTGGTTACGTCTGAATTTCGAGATGGCCTTACTTCCGTTTCCTGCATAAGTTGCAGGATAACTGGGGCTTCTCTCTTCGGCGATTGGCGCGGGAGCCAATGAGATTAGGGACGTCAGGTGCATTGGAGATTGAAATCCCGCATGATTGAGAGGCATACGCCATTCTCGGGATTGCAAAGCTATTGGATGTGCCCTAGATATCTTGGGATTAGGACGCTGCCCAGTAGTGTTGATGCTTGGAAGAAGAGGTGAAGTGGCTGTTGAAGGTTGTAAGTGGAGATTCGCTTAATCAGGTACCTAGATCCTGGATCTTGACGTACAAGACTTCGTTCAGAATATACATTTTCATTGAACATTGAAGGGAAAGAGATTCGTAAAGGGCAAGCTGGTCAAGATATAGTAACGGTGGGTATCGCCTGTTTATTTTTGAATTTATTATAATCGTGATACAAAACGTAGGCTTTACACATCACTTAATCGCTATCTCCAACAGTCCATGATTAGACAGTAGATACGTGACCCAGAAGCATTCATGCGCATCTGATCTGTTGATATTCAAGAGGATTTGGCAGGTCTTATGATACTCTGTCGATGTTAATTCCGTTAGCCTACGCAATTGTATGCGTGAAGAGCAGACATGGAATGCCAAGTCAGAACCGAGAATCAACGCATCATCAACATCAAAAAACCATTCCTGCTTTTGCACCTGCATGTCGACCTTCCGGGCGCTGAGATGGGTGCCATGATCTGTCATACACAACTATTAAAGTCTCACTCTCTACTCAGAATATCAAACTACTGTTGCCATCGCATTCATACTTACTCGTCGATAATTTTCGCCCAAAGACTCAAGCGAGGACGAGCCTGATTGGCTCGTGAAGCCATTAACGTCAAATTGGACATGAAAATTCAGGATCTTTCAGCAGCTGATATGAACCTGCGGCGGTGTCTATAATGTACGACCTTGACTTCTGTTAATGACATTACTATAAGTATCACCGTTCTAGGAGGCTCGTAACTTAAATTGAGACAATCGAGGTGAAGCACGTGAAAAATGCTTGTTTCTTTCCTTGGTTAGCCTCAAAACGCCGAGAATCTGGAGTCGGAATACCGGAGTCCAGACTAGGAGGATTGAGACAATTTGTACCTCACATGAACTTATCGACGATCGAAATATCTGCCCATTGTTTAAAGTGTTCTTGTATTTCCAGTTATCTTGCGTCCAAAAGAGCTCGTGGTGAAGCAGAAGAAATCATTTGGTCAGGTCATGCGAGTTGCTGCCCTGTTTGCTGTCAACCCAAGCCACAATCTGCTGCCCGCATCCCTGCTCTTCCCTGCCATGCCCTGTCGTTCTCAATCGTAACGTCCCGCCTGAGCCACAGCACATCACCATCTCCAGACATTCGCTCCTCTCGACCTCAAGACATCTGCGAGACGACGACGACACCTTACGAGGCACTTCACGCAGGCTTGTCAGACTTTCACTAAGCACACGTTCTACAATATCCACAGACGACTTTGGATGCGACCTTTCTCCTGTTTCCAGCAGCCGTCGAGCTGATTAGGTGCCCGCAGTGGCATTCGTACTTTCATCATGCGACCTCCGAGAGTTATTATAGCCGTGGCATTTTTTTTGACCACGGTCTTCTTGACATTCCTTACTTTGCGATCTTCTCACCAACCGCAGACAAATACAACGACTTCTCCAGCGAACCCGAAGACCGGCATACGATCATTCTTTGCCTTCCGAGCACCATTCTCCCTCTTCCCGCCGAACGCCATCATCACTTTGACACATGACAATACGACTGCTTTTCTAGCACGGCCTGCTGGTTTTGGGCCTCTGCTACCTTCAGGTGGTCTCAAGGGGCAGGTATGGATCGGAAGCGGGTTCGGAGATGATTCGATACGGCAGGGAACGATTGGCGCTGCAGCAGAAGGCGAGCAAGGATGCAGTGATGTGCCTGGATGGGTTGACAGCTACGCAAAGTCGAGCGCGGCGACATCTGAAGGCGGCAAGCCTGCGGATGGAAAGGCTGCGACGAGTGCGGGGAAATCAAAACGTCAGAAGAGGGCAACGGACGAGGATGGACCATTCGACGACGAGACTCAGCAAGAGGATTCTGGCACGAAGGAGGACCCTTCCAAGCCACATGTTGACGACGGTACTGACGATTATTTACACCATCCATTACCTGAGTCAACAGTCACGAAGCCAAATGAGAAACCACAAGCAGACGCGAAGGGGGATCATGCGGATATCCAGTCAATACAAGAGGGAGCAGAGATATCAGGCAAAATTGTGCTTCTGAGCCGTGGCGGCTGTGGTTTTTTGGAGAAGGTAAAATGGGCACAGAGAAGAGGGGCAATTGCTCTCATGGTTGGAGATGATGTGCAAGGAGGACCTCTGATCCAGATGTATGCTCGAGGAGATACCTCGAATGTTACGATTCCTTCTGTTTTCACGTCCCGAACCACAGCGCACCTTTTGTCCTCGTTGATCGGACCAGGAAGCTTTATTGAAGATGTGGTCGATGAGAATGGAAAGGGAAGTTTGAAGCTCCAATTCAAGCCGAAGAAAGGAGTGAAAAAGCTGGGATCGCACCCAACATTCACACCTACAGCGGGGTTGCCAAAAGTTACAGGAATCCCTCGACCGGCTTCGAGGGTATCACGCAAGAAGGCCTCTAATGCCGGAGAGAAGCTTGCAGATGCGACATCGGAGAAGACTGGATGGTTTAGATCGATCTTCTTTGGCTCAGGCAGAGGAAGCTCCAAGACGGAGGTCAGCCGGCCACCTGCTAGCGGTAGACTTGACTGGGTTCTAGTCGATGAGTGGAAAGACGACGACGAACTGACGACCAAGAAAGTTTCAACGAAACCGAAGAAACTCGACGACAATAAGGGCACCGAGAGTAAGCCGGCTCAGAAGGCTCCTGGGGACGACTTCCAGATAGGTGTCCAGGATTGGCGTGATCCTGATTTGGTGGTGAAGCCTGGAAAGGAAGCCGATTCGAAGGTTCCAGTGGCTAAGGTTGAAGGGCAACCAGATGGCGCAGTCCTAAACGCTCCCCCTGCCCCAATAACGGGTGGCAAGAAGCAAACTGGAGGCGCTGTACAGGAGGTTCCTGAGTTTTCTCCACCTCTTAGAGGCGGCAGTACCACTCCAGGAAGCGGAGAATACGAGGGCAAGGGTCGAGAAATAGTCGCTCAAGAAGCGGAGCAGAAAGCCTCGAGTGCGGACGCAAATTCGAATGGTCTCCTGACTACTCTCTTTGGGGCTGACGAAGAGAATGTTGAGATATTGCCCAACAAGAACGCACAGGCTGAGCTTGCAAAAGCAGAAGAGGGCGATGGCGATGATGAAGAGGAAGGATTATGGGTCACCTTGACACCAACAAGTGGAGCCAGTCCTTTCCTCGATACACTATTAGTCTTGGTGGTAAGCCCATTAGTTACTTTGACGGTGGTTTATGCTCTGTTGTTGATCAGATCTCGGATACGGCGCCGCCGATGGAGGGCACCAAAGTCTGTAGTGGAAAGACTGCCTGTCCGGACATATCAAACCATAGTCCCGTCAAGGAGCCCATCCCCAAGAACGCCCAGAACACCAAGTCCTAATAGTTCCACGGCAACTACTCCGCTCCTTGCAACCTCGCCTCGGACGAGACCTCGTCCACGATCAAGAACCACAAGCGGATTGCCAGAACCTGGAGAAACGATGCGCAGTTCCGATCCTTTACAAGTTCCGGTCATGCCAACCAGAGCGCCAGAGCACGAGAAAAACGCCAGTGAGTCTAGTGAGTGGAGGAAGCATATGGGCAAACAAGTCGAGTGTGTTGTATGTCTTGAAGAATACGTCGCTGGTGTTAGTCGTGTGATGAGCTTACCTTGCGGCCATGAGTTTCATGTTGATTGCATGTAAGTTGAGCCCATCTAATTGTAGCATTTTTTACTGACGGATTACAGCACACCTTGGTTAACAACACGCCGACGAACATGCCCCATTTGTAAGGGTGACGTTGTACGATCGCTTGCAAGAGGGTCTCCCTCAAGTCCCCGTTATGAACCATACCATGACGACAGTGACGACGATATTCAGGTACAAGCAGCAGAGACCGTCAACAATTCTTCTTCATCGGCACTACCTATCGGGCGCAGCTACGACAGTCGTTCCGACATCGAGCAAGGCATTGCATCTCCCACGCCTACACGACCACGTAGAGCACCACAATCTGGTAGCTGGCGGGCTCTACTAGCCAGCAGTCTTGGTTCATCATCACGCAGTCCTCAGCCTCAGCCGGAGGATCGCGATAGGTGAACAAGAGACAAAGCGGCAAATTTTCATTCACCAACACTGCTTCTTCAAGCAAGTGTTACTTTTCTTAGGTGTATAGGGACCCGTTGATGGGTAGGGAACTCAAATGGGTGGGAGGTTGGGGTTTATGGAATGGAATGGATCGGAGCACAGCGAAGGCGCATACCACTCGTTTACATTTTTCTTGTTTTATCTTCAACACTCTTACACCCGCCAAGGGAGCAGTGTTGAGCGTGATCATTCCTTCGCGGACATAATATCCTTTCGCGATGGTATGGATCAGGGGCAGGACAGATTGTATGTATATTCAGACAATCAGTCAGTGGGACGGACACGTACGCAGAGGATACCAAGTGTCCTGATTTTTCATAGAGGAATGAAAATGAAAGAGATCCTGAGCCGTCTGATGTGCTGCTTGCGTTCTTGTGAGACTGACTAACCTTTTGCTCGAAGGACCTGAGAGCGGCTAGCTTCTTTCGAACTGCCAGTAATGTGGGCATTGAAAAGCTCGCTTAGCATTCGGCATTATATTCATTTGTTTACTATCTTGAATGTTATGCTAATAGACCCATTGCATGGGCTAAGGTCATGCCACTACTGTTGTTGTCTTGAGCTGAATGACTTTTGGAACTTTACGTGGTTGTGTTTGCAGTATTAGCTCTATGAACAAAGTGGACTATGGACTGTACCGCAGTCTTTCAACGCCGAACCTCCGGCCCATCTATGGATCTATCTAATGCGCGCTGATGCAAAGAGAGCCGCCCTCACACCTATCATACAAACAACAAACAGCATATCCAGCTCATCCCTCAAATACTGAATGCTGCAACTCAACACCAAATTGATCTTTGGCAATGAACCGCATCTGTTTCTCCAAATCATCATCCATGCCATCTCCCCACCCAAGAACTTGCCTCACACGACTCCCCCACCAGACAACGTCACTGCTGAAAAGCACAAAGCGGAACAGCAGATGCCGCCACGCATTCAGCCATCTCTGCGTGAAACTTAGATCCCTATCATCAACCAGACTTCGACTAGCCCACCACCCAGTCATCTTGATTCTGTTGACTGGTGAGCCTAGGAATTGGTTGTTGCCTTGCACGATCCGCATGTTGCGGCCGATGAAGAGGAGTTCGCGGGGGAAGTTCTCTTCTTCAGATAGTACTTCGCGAATGCCTTGACGCATGCGCTCTTGGACTTCATAGTGCCGTTCAGCTGGCGTAAGACCCTTCAGTTCACCAGTGATGCGCTCCTTTGTGCTGCTATCTCCTCCCTCGTACGGACGCATGAGCGTCGCGGAAGCGAAGAGATCAGGGGCTTTGACACCCCAAGCGCTGGTGATCTCGCTTAGAGTCTCGTTGTCGAAGGTCATGATCGCTTTCCAGAATTGGCAGTACTGACGTCTGAATTTCGGCGTCATGGAGACGTAGAGTCCGTGGTCTATAAGCACGAGTTCGGGCTGTCCATTTGGTTGCCGTCTGATGAAGATGTTGCCAGGGTGAGGATCGCAGTGCACGAGGCCCCAGAGGAACATCTGCGCGGAGAAGAGGTCGATCATCGTTGTCATGACTTGCTTGAGGGACAGGCCTAGGCCGCCTTTGCCTGAGCGGCCACGCCAATCGTCTCGGGAAGGCTTGAGGAAGCCAGTGCCGTCGTTGGAACGGGTTGGGCTGTTTATTGGTGGGAGAGGTGTGCCTTTTGCGCCTGGTGAGCCGCGTCCGTTGCCGCCCACCCAGTTGCCCTTGAGAGTTTCTTTGTCCCAAAGTCGTACGCCTTCGATCCACTCTGCAGTCATGATGCGCTTGGAGGAGAGCTCGCGGTAGACCTTGGGGATGTAGACGCGCCCGCGGAGACGAGGCTCGCTAGAGACTAATTCGGCCATCTTCTCGGAGTTGTTGGCTTCATTGACGAAGTCCGTCTCGAGCATGAGGCGTTCGGCGATATAGGGTACGAGACTGTAAAATGGGAGGTCGAACCAGTATGTGTAGACTTTCATCATGACCCTGGGATTGTTAGCTGTTATGTTGCTGGCAAATATGTTCCCTTACTTGAAAGCCCAAAGATCCCATCCGACTTGCTGTTCGATTTCTCTCTTCTGAACTTTAATAGCAACCTCTCTCCCATCTGATAGTCTCGCCCAATGGACCTGCGCAACAGATGCCGAAGCCCTGGCTTTCTTCTCCATAACGCCCTTTCCAGGTTCGTTACTGAAGCTAACACCAAAAACCTCCTCAGGACTTTTGCCCCCGAAATCCTCTCTTATGACCTTCTCCACATCAGCCCAGGTGTTCTGAGGCGCATCGTCGAACATCCGCGAGAACATCTTCTGGAATTCTGGTGGCAGAACCGCACTTTGCATGGCGATCGCCTGACCAATCTTCAAGTATAGTCCTCCATTCTGGTGCAAGAGCTCGAAAAGTCTCTCAGCGTTCCTCCGATGCAGGTCTGTTATATCGCCGCCTAACCAAGGTTTGGGACGGAAATTGAGCTTGTAGTCCAATGCCACCACTATTCCCAAGCCAAATGTGCGAAGAGATCGTGTTATGGAGGAGGCGTAGAACTGCGTATCAAGTAGATAGAAAGTTCCCCCCACCAAACCGACTATCAAGATTCTCCGTCCCCATTTGATCGAGCGCGGGTATAGCTTTGCAGGCCGAGCTTTGCCGAGGGATTCTGGAGATGGCGGAGTGAAAGATTGGAATCTCTGGCTTTGTATTGAGCGGGTGGGAGCTTTGGAGAATTTTGTCTTGCTTGATGCTATCGAGGGGCGTTCATTTTTGTGGAGGGTCTGGAGACTGCGATTTGATATTCGTTGAAACCCTTGCGAGTATCGCAGACATGTATTTGGAATCCTACATCTGGGCCCATTGCTGCGCAGATATTGTCCTGCAGTACGCAGTGACATTGCTTCAATGAGATACATACATTCGAGAAAGCTTCAACCTCAAAAAAGATGTCATAATCATTCATCCTTTGTGGATTCTCTCGATCACCGTATTTATCTTAACTCCGATCTTGTCCGCCGGGCTCGGAATCGGGCCGGGGAATTGGGGTCTATTTACTTTCCCAGATGACTAAGTGGCACAGGTTGGAGAGCGCGTGAGATGGGCCTGATCTCTTCTGTGACTCTCTTGACTACGTCCCCAAGGTTTCCTCAGGCAAAGCTTATCCACCCGCTCAGGGCTCATGACGTTCTTGAAGTCGCCCCAAGAAATGTCATTTTGTACATGGTGGTACCGCTGGTCGCAAGGACTTTGAAACGAGTCTCAAGTATGCAGTATCTAAAAATACCACCAGCCAATACCACGAGTATATCCTCGACAAAGAATCAATTTTGTGAATATCAACGTTTATCAAAAATCTGAAAGTCAGCAATCAATATTCGCCGGATGTTGAGATGAGTTGTCTGTTGGGTGACCGGATAAATTTGAGAATTATATCAAGCCACTCTGCCAGATACAGCAACTTGTCCGCTCGCATCTGCATGCTTCCAGAAACAGACTTTCCGCGATATCCCATGTTCGCAAGGATATTTCACCATGCTGACTGATTGGAGCAATCTTCAAGGATAAAAATTTCAGATTGCAATCCCAGCAATATCATCTTCCCCAAACAGATGGCCGTCATATGCCATTCAGTGAGAAGAAGCTGTGGAAGCATACTCTAGATGCGGTGTACGATCTGGCTGCATCAGAGTATGATTGCTGTGGCCAGAATAAGTGACTTTGCTGCTGTACCTGAGGATCTTGACCTGTCCGGGGAAGCTGGTGCTGCATGTATTTTCTGCACAGCGGAGGGTCTCGAGCTAGGATCTGAATACAGTAGCGTCACTGTGAGATAGCAAGACGGCCCAGGGGACCGTGGCCGAGATGTCGCGATAAGTGTGACGGGACTCCAGTGACCTGCAGACAAGACCCACGATAATCATGGAGGGAAATGAAGGTTGCTGGGTTGGAGCTTGCACCTTTTGATACCCGGGACATTTGGCCCATTTGTTTGAGATGAGAGCAAGAGCCTCTCGAGGTCTCGAGTCTTTCAACGATGACATGGCCTGGATTTGATCTGCACGAGAGCAAAGCAAAGCAAGGAAGGGAGCGGGTAAGGGGATATCCCGCGTGTTATGTATGCTGTGCACATCTCCTTGTTTTGGAGATTTGACATTTTTCGTGACTTGGGCCGTTCATATCACCAGCCATATCAAATATCGTGACATCGGTGGCAGTCACGTCGTATCAGTTTCCTGTGCTCTTGGTACTTGTGCCTCTACTGCACGCCGTTCGTCGTATCCCACCGTTGCTTGCTCTTTTCGTTTGGTGCAACGCGTGGAAGATCGTGGCTGAGCCGCCCTCTTGTCTTGTCCTGTCCTCCATCAGAGCCAGAAAGAAACCAGTCCAATCTATCTTCTCCTCTCACTGCTGTGCTCAGTGTGCTGCTCCCCTAGAAGGACGAAACGACCAGTTCAGTGAGCTCCGACAGGCCAGAAAAGTACCTATCGCTTCAGTGTTCCACAGGGGCCCCTTCAGCAGTGCTTACGGCTCGTCTCGCCCGCTTCAACTAAAACATCGACATTAATTATCGCTTTATTGCGACGAGATCCCTTCACAACAGTACTGCCTGCCGTACTTACTCTTACCTGTTACCACCACGCTCCTTACCATACTTAGGTAATTACCTACGTTCAACAATTCTCGCAGGTCGCACTGTTCCATTGTTCCACCTCTTGTCCTGTCCAATCCTTCGGGTTGAACTTGCTCATCACCAGAGTGGCTGGGTAGCTTGGAGGTCATTGGTGCACTGCACCGCATCTGCAGGACAGCACAGGATATCGAATCGAATTGCCAACTATTCGCCAGACCAGACCCAGCGTACCGTCGCCGTAGCCCCAGAATCGGAAGGTCGCGACAATATTAGGCTTGAGAGTGCAGTAGTAGATAGTAGTTTGGCACTGGTTGACACTATCCCCCGCCATTGGCTTTCCAGAACCTGATCTCAGTCTGGCCCTACACCACCCTCGACCAACCCACCTCTATCTTCATCGCCGCCTCTGCCAACTTCACTCCGCCTCAATCTCGTCCTCGAACTTCACCTCCGCCGATTTATTGACGACGAGGTGCCACTCTCGTTACCTGGATACGACGGATCTTGATCTTCGCGATCAATGCGAGCGCGAAAAGGCGACGATATCGAATTCCACTTATGCGATTCTCCCTCGACTAGAAGATTACCTCATTCCAACGAAATATCGAAACACTGCCTTGCGCATTGAGAGATCGCAACTCTTTTCCCGAGGCCGCGTCTTGAGGACGCCGGCACGAACTGTCCCTTTGAAACGTCCAATTTTCCGATCTCAAAATGTTGAGGCCAGCGACACCGTTGACGATCTTGCTGTTCGCAGCATTCGTCTTGCTCCTCATATCCGTTCTCTCGACGCCAATCATAAAACAGATTCCCCTGGCTTCGTTTGGAGGAGTTGATTTTGGTGTGTTTGGTTATTGTCAGGGCACGAAATGTACCAGCATAGAGATTGGATACAATACCGGTTAGTGATCGCAAAGGGTGGCTCTGGATAGCTCCACGGCCAGCTGCATGAGTAAGTGGATCTGATGCTGACTTTCATAGCAACTTTATACAACAAGGAACAGACAGATAGTTTCGATCTACCATCAGATACCAGAGCGACTCTCTCGGCAATCCTTATTGTACATCCCATTGCAGCACTGTTCACCCTCGTCATGGCTATCATGGCTGCTGCTGCACATTTCCACGCCCCTTCGCACTCCCCACGATATCTTCTTGGGATCTTCATCCTCAGTATCCTGACTCTGATCACATCTCTTCTCTCATTCTTGATTGATGTTCTGCTCTTTGTTCCGCATATGGCTTGGGGATCTTACATCGTTCTAGCAGCTACCATTTTAATCGCTGCTAGTGGTATTGTATCGTGTGCGATGAGGAGAACGTTAGTCAGCCGCAAAGCAAGGAAGCGCCGAATTGCAGAGAATGCAGAGATGAATGGAGAGAATTTCTACAACCGGCAAGGGCCAGACCCAGTTGCAGTAGCCCCCAGTACTACTCTGGTTGGGACTGAGTCCGCGGTGGACAAGTTGCCTGCTTTCGCTACATTTGATATGGCGAAGAAGGATCCAGAGAGGACGAGCGATGAGAGGATTCCATTAACGACCAGAACTCCAACTGATACCTCGCCAAATGGAAACGGAGCTGCAGGCATGGGAGGAGTTGACAGATATGGAGCACCACCAAGGATGGGAGAAGCTCCACAGAGGGATCAATATGGCAATATTATTCCACGGCAAGGAGGCTATGGAGGAAGGAGTAGAGATCCATCTGCGGACCCATCATTGAATCGTCAATACTCAGACCACTCGATGAACTCGAGAGGGAGAGGAATGGCAGGTGGATTTAGAGGACTACCAAGAGGCGGTTATGGAAACGGACGTGGTGGACCAACGAGAGGAGGTTACGGACCACCGCGTGGCGGAGGATATGGGGGGCCTTACAGAGATCAAATGGGACCACCTGGTCCAATGGGCGGTGCTATGATGAGAGGAGGACGGGGAGGAGCACCTCCAGCTTATGGTAGAGGCGGATATGACAACAGAGGGCCTCCACAAAATGGGTATGGCCCAAGGAGACCGCAACCTGGAGGATACGATTCGTATGGAGCTCCTGCGCAGGGGGAATACGCCGCATACAACCCAGATGACTCCAGAAGTAGTCTCCCTCGGGCTGAGTCGCCCCCACCATTACCAGGACTTGATACGGACGGACCTGTAGGACAAGCCATAGAAATGGATGCTACGACAGGAAGTCCCTCGACAGCGCCGAGAGGTTTTGGCCAGTTTGGTAATATTAGGGAGAGCGATGGGGATGTAGCTGGAATGGTTGGACTTCAACAGCAACGATTACAGCAGCAGAGGCAGACTGTTGACAGTGACGTGAGCAGATATAGCACTGATGAGTAAGTTCATTTCATGAATCACGTTTTCGGAAGCTGACATGTTCAGGGCCTATGTCCCACCAAGGCAAGCATGGGGAGATGCTGGACGTTCGTCTCCGTTGAACCCAAACTCACAGCCCGCTGAGTTGCCAAGTCCTTCGGTAGCAGCTCACAGACGTATAAGTTCAGCTGGGGACAACTACTACGAGGATGTTGATCCTAGATTCGCTACTGAAGAGCAAGCAACAGCGTCTGCTGCAGTTCCAGGAATGGCGTCAGGTTACCCTCAGAGGAATCCTTCGAACCAGAACCAGAACCTTCGACCCATCCAGCCGGTCAGTAACTTAGACGGTAGCAACTCCTACGAGGACCTACAATCTGGATCAAGAAGTCCAGCTGAGTCAGACCGCTCGAACTTTACATCCGTATCACAGCGAGGCGTGAACCCTAGATGGAATGGTGGACCAGGTTACGCACCAATGCCAACCAGACGACCAGCTCCTCAACAGAACGATATTCTCCTCAACTCGAACCCAGACTTCCAATTACCAAGCGGTCGAGGACGGGGAGGCTTTCCAAGAGGAGGAGGTCGACCAAGTCCCGGACCAGGAATGGTCCCGAATAGCGCCTACCCTCCAGCCAACGGCCTGTAAACACTTCCAAACATAACGTCGGAACTTTTCAACATTCGATCATCACACACCTCACCTTCTTTACAATCTTGTCAAATACCCGATTTCGACATACCAAGCAAATCACCCCGCAAAGTACAATACTTCTACCATACACCACACCGAAAATCGAGTAAATAATACGGCTCTTTTCTCTTCTCTTCCTTGTGTTCTCTTTGTCCATACGCTACGATACGATAGAATATTCCACGGAAGGATATTTTCGATCTTGTACTGGTGGTTCTCAGGCGTTCAGGTCCTTCTCGAAATCGATGCTCGCGTCACATCACGCACAACATACACGAAATGAATCGATGTATTTATCTCTCGCCAGCAGCTTTTAAATCAACATCACAACTACCAATGTGATACGATATTACTCGGCTAGCTAGCTAGCTATCTCGAACCATCCTCGCAGGCTTTGTACATGTACATACAATACGAAAACGACACGCATCAGTACAATCAGTTTTCAAACTTCTACTTTTTCTTTTTCCAGGTCCGGGTTCTCTGCAGCGGGTCTTGCTAGGCTGTGCTTCATACATAGGGAGGAAAGGTGTTCTCTCGCAAAAACATGAGATGATATGAGATGGGAGGATGCTTGGGTTGAATTTTCCTTTTCTCTCTCGGGTCGTGGGCGTGGGCGTGGGCGTGGGCGTGGGCGTGGGATGGGGGATGGGGATAGGAAGATGGGGAAGGTCTTGGCTACAGAGCTTGAGATAATGGTAACGGATGGACGTGTATAGCAGCGGGAGGGGATTCTGGCGAGGTGGCTGGATGCGTGGAGGGGGTGCAGGTAGGAGGCAGTAGTACGAGAGTAATAAAGAAGATATTGCAAAATTTGCCTTTGATATTGGTTCATGTGTGCAGGACTCACTTCAGCAGCCTTTCATTCCGTCAATGCAAAACTGTACTGAATGGGGCATGAGCTGCGAGCGTGGCTGTAAGCTATGTTGCCCGAAAGATGTAAATTTCCTGCAGACTCGTGGAACCACACGCTCCCATTCAAGCTCCGGGACAATCCGAGAATCTGCGCCCAAGCAAGGAGGAAGGTACAATGAAGACTTTGCATGGAACTTTAATTTTGTGTATCTATGAATGAATCTTGAGTGCATGTGAATGATTAAGCAGACACTATAACTACAGTAGTGAGCTTCCCCTTTGGCCCTTTGGGACCATTGCTGCGATGCCCTCGCTTACTCACAATTGACGGGACGCTGGTCTCGATTCCTAACTCGGACATATGTTAGACTCACAGGCACTTATAGGAAGAGGAGCGTAGTGGCTGCAGTTGCAAAACATGTTTTGTGTACGCTAATACTCGCTTTGCTACAATGTGCCTTGTCGTTACACAGGTAAACAATCGCTCCTTCTGACCCGCTCTTCTGATATCAGAAGTCAAACGTGTGACATTTCCACAGATTTCTCATGCTCGTCGCAACGACTCGATCTACTCTCATCCTTCCAAACCTCAGAATAACCGCCAGAGTGACAGTGACACTCGTCTTGTTTAGGGTTCTTGCCTCCTTCGGTGGATTTTCTCTGCGATTAGGTATGGTAGCTCGATGATTGGTTAGATGGGAATGTGTAACCATTTCCTGGCTCCAGCGTTCTTTGCTGATAAGCAGTCATATTTTATGACGTCAAGTCTCCCATTTGTCCATGTGCTGGCTCTGGTGCTGTCACTTGGTCGCCTGTTTGAGGCGTCGTGTCTGCGAGCGAACCCTGTTGCTTTCGGAACTGCAGATGATCATGAGGCCCAACAGCTATGCCACGGCGCATTGCACACTTCCTGTAATGCTTCTTCATTGTATCAGGGCGACCGAAAGTACATCCGCAGAGGACACACGAGTAAGGCCGAGCTCCGATATCTGCAAACATCAGCCATGTTTAAGTAGGCATGGTATAAACTCACGTCGCAGTCCATGCCGCTTCAAACCCTTCGCATGTTTATAGGTCTGAGGGCAACTAGGACAATGGAATCTGCCGTCTGATAGTGGAGAAGGCTTAATTGTTGATGAAGGTGATGGCTCGGAAAATCCTGCTGATGTAGGCAGTAGTCCTCTCCTACCTTGGGTACCGACAACGTGGGTGAGACTTTTCAAGTGCTGTAAGCATCCAGCCTTGGATGCTGCGTCGGAAGTACTGTTGAGAGCAGTTGGAGCGGGCTGTATTGGTCGGAATTGAAGGGCATGTTGTAGCTGGGGTGTTGATGCTTGAGCCTGATATGGTTCTTGACCGGATTGAGTTTGCATAGAAGCCACATTGGACGCGGGTCGGTTGTAAGGGTCATTGGATCCCTGAGATGGCTGGTGTGTAGGCGCACCGTGTTCATTAGCACATGGCATCGTATTCTGAGCGTGCGCCAGTACGGAGTCTATCGAGGTCTGGTAGGGGGATATGTTTTGCTGCTGAGGTGCGTAGACATCATTCTCCTGACGATATTGCGTCGGGGGATAATCAAACGTTCCAGATTGAGGTTGCTGGCCAGGCGCAGACTGTTGGTGTATATCTGCTGGAACTTCCCAATGACTGGCTTGAGGTTGCGGTTCATGCATACTTCCCTGAGGGGCGGCGCTTCCTGGAGTTTGCCCACTGCCAGAGCGAGGTTGCATCCCATGTAACGGCATTCCATGTGACGATTGTTGAAAGTACGATTCGAGGGTTGACATATGGCCTCTGCCGAACAACTTGTTGGTGGCTTTTTTGAGCGATCCAGAGAGCGAGTTGCTCCTGCTCTTAAGTTTCTTGAGCGATTCGGAGAGCGAGTTCCTTCTTGAATTATTCCCCGAGTTCGTCTTCTTTGAATGTTCATCAGCATCACCCTGGCCATGCATCGGCGTATCAGCGACCCAAGCCATTGAAGCCATCATATTCTTCACGCTAGACTCTTCTGCAGATGGAGACTGTTGATTTGGACCTAAGCCTGGAGATCTTGCGCCGGTACTTACAACCGCCGGGTTGTGAATCCAAGTGCCGCGACGATCGAAGATCCTGTCCGGTCCTTGTCGACGTGGTGCAGGTTGGTTTTCGGTCTCTGAGCTTGACTCTTTGGTCCAGCAGCACATTCGGACAGGAAGCTTGAAGATGTTTTAGTCATGAGTATTGGCTCAGAAGGACGAGGGACTGACTTTGAGATGCCTGCGCCGAAGCAGTAATTGTCGCGCAAGCACGGGAGATGACTGCAGGCAGGTAGGCAAAATGCAGTTTTGGATAGTGATAGATCAATACTTGAAGCCGCAGACCGGATTAGAATGATGATATGAATATTAGGATCCAGATCGGGGAGTCCAGAAACATAGCAGATGAAATAGTCTGGCGAGTCTGGCGTCGCTTCCGTATTGGAAGGAGGGAAGGAGCAGGTTGGTGACTTCATCCTCGCTTATCAGAATGAGAAGGCGAAAGCTGATATAGTCTGCATTGAATCTGCTTGATCGCTCGATTGCTTGAAGTCTTGTTATTCAGCCAGGAAATGATCAGACAGGCTGTACTTCAAGTAGTGTGTGCCCGATCATGAAGCAACGGCCGCCTCTCTCCGGCCTCTTCGTCTACCGCGGTCACCACAATGGCAATCCCACATCCTCGACCTCTTTGTAGAATCCATGCCAGGAGTAAACCAAGAACGAATGGAACACTGTAATTCGTTAAATTTGAATTCTACATAGGTGAGGTGCAATTTTAGCTTACCTGGCGAGTAGAGTAAGGCCAATGATTCCAGTCAGCATAGTGTTGACATTGTTGACATCTCGCTTCCTCCACGCCAAGCCATAAACCTCGATCGAGAGAAGGGTGGTGATAAATAGAGCTATCTTGACGATTTGTGAGTTGAGGTAGAGATCTGCATTCAGATTTTGGCGCATGATAAAGACTGCCTCATTGCCGAGAAGCACAAATAAGAGGAAGAAAAATATGAGAATCGTGAGGTAAGATCTAATGTTGTTTATCAGGATAGGGATACAGAATACAGACACTTCGACTTACGGCCCCAGCACGCCCAGATCCCCCTTTACTGCCATGCTAACGACAAGAAAGGTTATAGCGTAGATATAAACGGACAGTGTGATAGATTGAATAAGCCATGAGATAATAGGAAGGCCGCCATTAATTGACGCAACTCGAGCCTCGGCCCCTGAACGTGGCATTGTGAAGAAAAAGCGAAATGAGAAGTTGCGAAGCTGATGTCGAAACAGAAAAGAAATACCATGCACTCAGCTGATGACCAAGAAGACATGCTCACGATGATATTCTTTTTGGAGATTCATGACACTCTTTCAAGCAAGGAGTTTTCCTGTGGGCAGAGGATTAGGCATTGAAGCGAAATATCGCTGTACACTTCTTCCTTGTACCAGAGCCCAACGTCCACGCAACAACAAGAGCTTCTCGTCATCAAACGACTCCACTCAACCTCGGATCTGAGATTAAGCATGATGGAAGTTCGAGAAGCAATTTTGCATTGAGATGCGGAACTTAAAACAAAGCTTAGGTCACGTGGGGTGTATCAAATAAAGTGATCGGAAATGCGTCGATCCACTGACAAGGCTCATCGATGATCCTTTTCTATTATCCCCGCACTTCACGGGCGAGAACATATTGATAATCTCGATATGCCCCTCAAGCGTCGTCTTGTTTTGGTGTGATCTTGAAAATTCGTTTGGAAGGTCTGGATGTTTGCCGGAAGAGGATTGCGAAGAAGCAGAAAAGGAGATATGCGGCCAAGGATCCCGAGTGGATACTACCCCTGAATTGCCCTGAACCTGACAGAAAGTACTAGGCTCGAAGCGGGCCATCTCCAGATACCTAATGCTCCGCAAGCCAACCAAGGTCCACCTTCATCAGGCGCTGAGTGCCGTTTTGACCTTGGATGCGAAGGAAAATAATCTGCGAGCATCGTCGATGATGGGGCTGAAATGCTCTGCATCCATATTGCCCTGCATATACCGTGCAGCTGGCCGTGTAAAGGGCGCATTTACAGGTACAGCCTCAACAGAAGAAATCAATTCCCACGATAATGCTGCTGTAAGATGCCGGCTTGTTCGTGATTCCTGTAGAGTAAAGGTCGCCTATCGCAGTGAATAAAGTACCTTACCTACTGGTCCGGACAGGGGTTCGACCAGCGAGCCAGCCCCTTTAGCTTGCAGGTGCATTACTTGCGCGCTGGTGAAGGATTGGAAGCCGTTCTGCCCTCTACCCTCTACCCTCTGGCCCTTTGGATGCAAGCCGACTGGGGGAGAAATCTGTTATTGAACGGACCATTTCGATCTTAACCTCACCTTCACCTTCATCTTCACTTTCACTTCCCCTTGCAAGGGACTTCTCCTCACTTCACTCTTTTCCTCCTCTACCCTACCCCATTCTTTCGCACATTGACATCTTGTGCCTTTGCTTCACCTTCCTTCCGCCTGGCTTGCATTGTTAAAGCCACAGCAATTCGCTCCACCGGCTGGTGCCCTCCATTCCGGCAACGACTACTGCACAGCTACTTCTCTAGCTACAGCAAACGGCGGGCTCTATCTGATCGCGACATTAAGCCCTACGAAATCGACTATCTATTGTCGCCTCGGCCTCAATAGCTACGATCAAGTGCAGTACATACACAGTTCAGCTCCCCGAACATAGACATTCGCGCCTCGAGGGCCAGGTCCAGCTTGCGAAACATCCTGCTTGTACCCCCAGCTCCTTCGCAGATCGACCAACTAGAGTTTCGAGACATTCACCTTCAATCCTCTACAACGCGCCCTTTCTGTCGCAGACTCGAAATACTCACCTTCCACTTCCTCCTTTCTTTCCTCGATCGATACAAAAGCCTAAAGCGCAGATTCGATTTCAACTGCAAATTAGGGGAGACAAAGTCACGGCACGATCCCTGCCACTTTCGAGACTCCTCCGTATCCAGTCAGCATGGTTTCTTCATCGCGACCACGAACACCAAGTGCGAGCCAGTCTCCACCTTCCGCAGACAAGTTGGCGGCAATTCCAGAGGCCTCGAAAACACATCCTCCCCGTCGCTCCTCCCTCGGCCTTCTCCTGCGCAGGTCCAAGTCCGGCGAACTCAAACCAAGCAAGAAGCAGCAAGCGATCTTGAGAGAACAAGAACTTGAGAGGCAGCGCAAGGAAGCAGCCGCCATTCCGAAATCACCTCCTCGTCTTCCAGATCTCTACAACGGCCAGAAGCCAGCAAACCTTCCATTCGGCGGCGAGGACCGTCCCGATTCTGTTGCAATTATATCAAACAGATCCGGTGGATATCAGAACGGTCGCCAATCAATGGATCCCCCACGCACCTCAATGACGGTCGGCAGCGTCCCAATTCCTCCTATTCCATCGAACGGTAGTCGAAATGGCGACTGGGTGGATCCTTATGCTCGTACGGAGAGCATGACCCATCGTGGAAGATACAGCTACGCAAGTAGTGCCGTTAGCACAATTAACAGTCCCCGCAGGGTTAGGAGACGGAAGGACCCAACACCATTCAAGTAAGTTTCGCGTTGCTTTGCATGGAATAGGAATTGACTTTACATAGCATCTTGATCATCGGTGCACGTTCATCCGGAAAGACCTCATTCCTCGAATTTCTGAAGACCTCTCTTGCTCTGCCACCAAAGAAGAGATCCAATCGTCCATCCGAACTCGCAGATGACATATTTGCTCCACAAAACACCAAGAATGGTAACTTCGAATCTCATTATCTAGAGACGGAAATCGATGGCGAACGTATTGGTCTCACTTTATGGGATTCGGAAGGTCTGGAAAAGAATGTTGTTGACCTGCAACTCCGAGAGATGTCTTCCTTCCTCGAGAGCAAATTCGAAGAGACCTTTACGGAGGAGATGAAAGTTGTCCGAGCACCTGGTGTTCAAGATACCCATATCCATTGCGCTTTCCTCTTGCTCGACCCACTTCGTCTGGATAGGAATATTGCGACATCCAAGGCTGCAGCAATGAATGGTAACGGACATACAACGAATGGAAAGTATAACTCTTCTCCTCGAATTGTCGGTGGTCTCGACGAGGATCTCGATCTCCAAGTCCTCCGCTCGCTGCAAGGCAAGACGACGGTTGTTCCAGTTATTTCCAAGGCGGATACCATTACCACGGCCCACATGAGCCATCTCAAGAAGACCGTCTGGGACAGCCTCCGAAAGGCAAACCTCGACCCCCTTGAAGCTCTTGGACTTGACGATTTCGACCCAGATAGCCCAACCAGAGACGCGAATCGTATCGACGAGGGAGACGAGAATGAAGAGTCCGACAAGAACTCGGGTGATGACCTTCCAATCCAGCACCAAGATGTAACCACATCTCCAAAGTCCAATAGACTCTCTTCAGGTTCAGTCCGTCGTCATAGGCGTGATGAGTCCGAGTCGACAGAGACCCCATATCTTCCCCTCTCGATCATCAGTCCGGATATCTACGAACCTGGAGTGATTGGAAGAAAGTTTCCCTGGGGATTTGCCGATCCAATGGATGTCGAACATTGCGATTTCGTCAGGTTGAAGGAAGCTGTATTCAGCGAGTGGAGAGGAGAGTTGAGAGAAGCAAGTCGGGAGCTTTGGTATGAAGGATGGAGAACGAGCAGACTCAAGCACCGCGAGGTTAGACGATGATCTGTCCTACTTGAGCATGTCTTACAAGCCGGAGGCTTGCTTTTGGAACGGCCTACCCATGATACCGGAGACATGGCGATTAATTTCGGTTGTGATACTCATTTTTTCTTTTGTTGATCGGTTGCATACCCCTTACTTCGTTCATGCATGCTTTGTACCATTTCCCCTCGATACCTATTAAGGATAAGAGGAAACCCCAGGACTTCCTAGATTTGAGATGTGCGATAGCGTTTGTGCAGATAGCGTTTTGAATTTCGATTCTACTGCGCTGGGCGCTTACCTTTTTACAACTTATTTTGAAGGAAGACCTCACTGGAACTTCGATATGGAGGCGAGAAAAAGGACTCATGAAAATTATTGGGGGGAGGAAACATTGATCTCGCGGAGATGGATCATACAATACCTTTTTGTTTCTTCAATCAAGATTGTCACGTAGCGCTGACTGCTGTTATGTTTTTGTGTTTCGATGAATCAGAAGTTTCTTTCTTCAACTACAGTGAACAAAAGTCTAGCCTCTTGGGCAGGAATGGCGGGACTTGATAACAAGCTGATTAGCGGTGGAATTTTATCATGTTGTCTGAGATGCTTTCTCTGATAGATGCGAAGTGACTACGAAATTTTTCGGCTCTTTCAATTCTCCTTTGCTTTCTCTGAAAGCCAAAAGCAAGCGCTTACCTTGTCACCGCCCAGCTTCAGCTTTCTTGTCTGACGAGCTCATTCTACCAGAAGGGCCTCTCGGCGCTTCCCAGATGGTTACCTTTTACGCTCAGCTACATACTCATCCTCGCTCTCATCTACAAATCTCCTTCCCTGGTCTCTCTCCCCCTCATCCCCTCATCCCCTCTCCTCGCAAACCTCATTTGCTGCCAACTTTCCCTTCCCTTTCCCCCTCCTCTCCTCCCAGCAACAACACGTCTCTCCCTCTCCATCTCCCTCTCCCTAACTCTCTCAGCCGCAGCCTCATACAAAACGCCCCCACCCCACCAGCAAATATACGCCAAAACCGCCCAAACAACCCACACGAGAATCGTCCCCACCTCACCAAACCCCCAACTCGCACTCAAACTCTTCTCCACCTCATCCGTGTCCGAAGGACCAGCGGGACCAACTTCGTCTTCGTGCTTCCCTAGCAATACCACGCCCAATACGACGACGAATGCACCACTGAAATAGCTCATCCACGACCACCCCGCATTCTCATTAACGCCTGGAGGAGACGGAGACAGAGAGTGGATGTCTGAATTACCATGAGAATGCTTCCGCCCTTGAATACGCGGTGGGGTATGCGGTGTATTTGGTGGTGCATACAGGAAAGGAGGTGATTCTGGTGTGGTTGGACCGGTGCTGTAGCGACGGGGAGGGGTCTGCTTGTAAAGGGTTGTGTTTTGGAGGCGTTCGCGCTCGAGTTGGGAGGCGCGGGCTAGGAGGAGGGGGTTGATCTCTTCTTTAGGTTGGGATTGATATTGAGCTCGGGAACTGGATTGGGATTGGGGCTGGGATACTCGTGTGCTTTGGGATGATTGGGATTGGGATTGACGTTGGTTTTGCTGCTCTCGCCTTCGCTGCTCTTGCGAGAATTGAGCGAAGAGGGGGCTGCGACGGTTCATCTTTAGATGAGTAAACTGATGATGCACCCTTTCCTTGTTGTTCTGGGGTCGTTCCTTGATGTTACAAGGACGCAATACTGAAGTATGGGAAAGCTGGAGGTGTCTGGAAGGAGGTACAGAGATATGTTGTGGCGCGCTGACAAGTGGCAGGATTAGGACGAGGATGGGGCATATCACGGAATTCTGAGCTCAAAAGTTACTTTCGAATGCGGACTTCGATTTGAATGCGGTTCCTGGTCCTTTGTTGCCTTTGTTGGCTGCAACGAGCGCTTTCGCCTCCATTGACGGACTCGCTTACCTCGAAGTTGCGAATCCTCTTTATCAACAGGGACTGGTTGCGGACACAGTGGCGGGAGACAGCCGAGCAGTCCAGAATTTCAGTATAGCGAGGTCGGGTTTGAATGACATACAAGCAAGTTTTGACGAAGAGCACGGCAGCCCAGGGTAGATGTGCCCACCGATTGCCTACCAAGAAGAGTGCTCCTCCCAAGCTCAAAGTCGACCGCAAAAGCAACAGTTCTTATCAACAACAGATCTCATTTCCGATCCTACATTATCATGCTCTAATTATACAAGCCAATATGCCAATTCCCTTCCATTCACACCCATTCAACCCACCTCCCATTCCGAAACCTCGCATTCGTCCCCAACGCTTTCGCCAACTCATCCAACACCTCAATAACAGGCTCATACTTCTTCTCTACATATTGCTGTCTGAGGAACCACCAAACTTGTACTCCAATAACAGCAAGAAGTAGCACCACTAGAGAGAGTTTGACTAAATCTTTGAAGTCGACCTCGTCGAAGGTTTGCGGGAGATTGAGAGCTCGAGGGTTCATGACCTTCTCGGTGCAGCGGGCACATAATCCGGGCTCGAGTTTCTTGGTATAGCGAGTGCTTTGGATATCGCATTTTGGAATGTCGCAAGCTTGGGTTCGTGTTCGGGTGTGCTTGCACTGGGCAAACTTTGTTGTGGTCTGTATTTGACACATTACAACGACTGGGGTGGGAGAAGTATGAAACTGCTTGAACGACTTCTGGAAAGCAAGCAACATCCGGAAGAGGTTTGTGGAATTGTGCAAAATAGGTGTTGGGCTCTGACATATACTGCTGCTTTTGTGCGGAACTTGGCGCCGGATGCGGCATGGCATCTTTGTTGTGCTGCAAGCGAATCGACTCCCTTTTCCACCAGCCATCACTTCAACTTACCGGCCACCGATCATCCCAAGCCATGCCAAACTTCGAGGAGAAAATATCCGCTGGTAGCAGTCTGCCGTTTCCAGCACAAACTAGATGATATTTCCCCTTTGTCTTGGACGCTGAATTTGATTGCCGATTCATCGGGACGACGATGACGAGAAGCATCAACACTCCAACAAAACTTTGTCAGATCACGTCCGCGCTCACAGAACCTGAAGATGTGTAAGCTAGTACAAAAAAATGTTTACCATTATTGCTGCCATAAGCAGAAAGTCGAAGTCCCCAGCATAAATCCAAAATGCAAGAACGAACTCGTCGGATTTGAATACCTGATGAACGAATGGTGTCCACGCTGCAGGTAAGCTTTCGAAATCTCCAACCACAATAAGGATAAGTACTGATATATCAGAATCAGGTGGCTGGGTTCCATCGTACCGTTTGAGTATGAAGAGATCGCAGGAGGCGTGCCTTGCGGCGGCTACAAGGGCAAAGTCAAGAGAAAGGTCACACTACAGCGCGAGGGCTTCAGACCACTCACCAAAGAACAAATCTGGGCGGGACGTGACAACTTCTTGAAAGGTGATATGGGAGCGTTTCGCAAGTACCAGCAGATAGAGATGTACAACAGAACTCGAAACCGTGAATATGCAGAGGACGTCTCGGATTTTGATCGAACCTACTTCATGGAGGCACCAGACAACGAAGACAAGTCATATAACCGCTGTCCAGAGCTCTTTTGCCCCCTGGAACCACACGACATCCCGGAGTCGGAGAGTTCATGTAGTTATTGCAAACTCCCATGGTTCTTTGAAAGCGGAGATGGCTCGCATTTGAGTCATGAAGCTATCCGCCTGCCCTGCGGGCACATCTTTGGACAGGATTGTATCTTGGGATGGATGGGTCGACACAAAATCCCTACATGTCTTGTCTGCACGCAAAGATACAAGGTAGTTCATGAGATGATTGACGAGGATTGGGAGAATTGGTTACCCAATGGTTATGCTGAACAGAAAGTCGTTGACTTCTCCCTGAATTCGGATATACATCGCCTGAAAGTCAGTTTGATACACGCCTTCCATCTGAAGCTATTGGTTGTGGCTGTGCTCTTTGCACCCCCTCCGGTATGTTTCTTCTCCCCCTCGCATCAGATATCAATCGTACTTTGCTAACAAAAGTTCAGTTCACAAGCCGGACTAATTTCTACATGATGACCATTGGCGCGGTCCTGTTCTGGCACTCGTTCATACATCTTCCAACAGGTGCATCCAGCTCGTCACCACGGGAACGGATAATTCAAAATAGATTTGTGATATGTTCTGCGATCGGCAACTCGATCGAATTGCTGATAGCCAGGCTCAAGGGAACGAGCAGATATTCTCTATTGGCGTATCCGTTCCTCAGCTGGGTCATGCTGGAGATTCTGAGGAAAATCTTACCATCACTGGGTTGGGACTTTCGTCTGAATTTATCTTTGCCTGATAGCCGACTTCAGAGTCCTTTCGATAGAAGTTTTGTTGCTCTAGAGCCTGAAGACTTCGATTTAGGTGAAGGGGCCATAGGCGAGGAGGGGGAAGATGAGCTAGTTGACGATGGGTTGGAGGATGAAGAACGCCTCAGATAATGTTGGATTCTACTTGAACTGGAAGTAATGGTATTTAGCAGACAGGGGCGACAACAATACCAATAATTGAATTTTGTATCCACTCATGGATGTGTCAGACGACACAGAACTATTCTATTCTTTCCTGAGAACCTCGCCCTCGACAAATGCAGACACTTGATCAGCATTTCGAAACTCAGATTCTGTATCCTTGAGACAATTCACTCTACACTCGATGAATGTATAAATATCTTTCCGTATGGGTGAACTGTCTAGCAGGTCAGAAATAGCTGTCGATATCAGTACACAGCACGAAGCATGAGGAATCTTCCCCATCCACCAACCACACCTTACACCAGAATCGCTCATCAAGACCAAAGTCCACCCGACTCGTGAGTGATTCCAAGAAATATTGTGGGAAAATAGGGCACTTGACTTGGCCGTCTGGGCATGCTATGTCATGTTGGGATGTTGAGGCTGCCTGTCGGCGTTCAGCTGAGCGTGAACATTCGAAGCGTGGCTGCAGCTTCGATTATAGATGACACTGTTACGATACGGATATCCTGCCTCTAATCTCCATCATGCATTTTGCATTGACGCTCACCACTCTCGCTGCCGGCGGTCCTGGTTGTCCTAGCAGCGCCAGTGCCATCCTTTCCCCACTGAGCAACACTCCAACGACTGCTAGCGGCTCGCACCTCCCACAGAGACTTCTCCTAGTACCACAAGAAGTTCAAGCATCATGATACTGTCCTCACCTGTTCCTATCGAAGACAGAAGGCACCGGAGCACCTGGTTATGTGCTCTAAGGCACAGAAGCTCTATAAACACTAGCCGTGCAAGCCCCAACTCCCTATTGGAAGAGACAAGAAAGAGGCTCTAAGCTATCTAAACGTCCTTTTACGAAACCCCGAGTACTTTATCTAATACTTAAACACCACGGAGTTCTACTCCAAAATCTGCCCGCGAGGGTAACACTGCACTTGTAGCTTTAGACCTACTTTAAGTCAGCGTTCTGCCCTCTCGGGGGAACTTTTTCTAACTTTGCTGCGCTCTTTTTCCTTTTCTCTCGGTCTTTCCTTACAACACTAACAGCGAAAAACAACAAAAATATCACTTTCCTTTGTCGTTAGTCTCTAGCTTAAACCAGCTCTTAGAGTAACGAACTTCGGCATCAGCCACACTCTGTACTACCGTATACTCTACCCCTGTACTGTATCTCATACTATCTTGATTCTTTCTAGCGCACTGTCCTAACTGTCGGGGATCGGCGAAGTCGAACGGCTATAGCTACCGCGCTTTCGAGCATGATATTATCTACTGAAGGCACTATGTACATAGATTAAGTCCCTAGCTAGACACGTCCCTATACCCTTCGGGAGGTTCAAGTGATAGGCTTTCAGCCTACCACCGTTGGACGATAATGAATATCATCATCATTATCATCATTATCTTTTCCCTACTTGCTCTAGTAGCTAAGATCCGGAACGTTCTTGCTCGCTGTTGCATCATATTTGATAACTAAACATAATTCGAGTTGTCTCCGACATCCACGCTTACTAAGATTGACCACTTCACTATCAGTAACTTGCGAGTTCGACCCGGGCTGCCTGCGATACACAAGGTAATGAAAAACTCGGTATTTGAAACCCCAACGCAGACAAGCCATGACGACAAGCTATGTTTTGAACATCAGAAAGCGATGAAGCACCAAAAGTGATTTATTAGTCTCTTTCTTCGTCAGGGCCAATCACAGATCTCAGCAGTGTGGAATGAGGAAGAAGTCCGGTCAACAGTTCAGGATGCGGGCAAAATGGGAAGACAACACTGCGAATGACGATGACTGGACATTTTAAGCTAGTCAGTTTTGTGGATGAACAGTCGATTAGAGAAAGATTTGTTTAATCTTAACAGAGCAATACTACTTGCAGGGGTGTATGAGAAATGGCTGGTGGAAGATTCACCAGCATCGTGCAGGAGACGAACCGCTCAAAGAAAGCTCCCTGTCTACAGAGGGAGTGGTAGTGAGAGCATGTTGGGTTAGACGATCAGGCTGTCTTGACAGCCCTGCGCCATGTCCCAAGGTAGATGCTGTCCAAGTTCTGCCTTGAATTTCTTCTCGAACTTTACGTTGACCTCATCTACAATACTTCCATCCTTTCGCCTTAGCTACAGGCCGATACGTTCCTCCTCACCCTCTGTAGGGGTGTCAGAATCTGTAGAGGGAGGAGTATGACACCAATAATATCCTGGATGGTTCGTGGATTCCATTCGATGTCCCCTGTCAGACCGTGCTGGTCGATGTGTCTCAGACATCGGGAACTGCAAGATCATTCAGATGTAAGCTTGTTTTCAGCCTTAGGAAAACCACACCTACCTGAGGATCATTGTTCATGCGCTTGCGATGGACATTGCACAAGTAGATCAAGGGTTGCGCAGTTATGTCGAATGAAGGATTATCGTCATCAGGGAAGCCTGCCCAAGTGTTGAGGGTATCCCATTGCCAATCTTCCCAGTTACCATTAACATGAGGGCGAGGGCGATAATGAGGTTGAAAGAGTGGTGTCTTGATGGCGTCTTTCTGGTGGACAGGATGTGTCAGTTAAAAAAATTAACAATTGAAAAACGGAGCGTACTGTGCAAGAAAGTTGTTCAGATGTGGACTTACAGTGCAAGCCTGCTCGGCAGGCGCAACTTCAGTAAATGCCGATACTAAGCCAACACTCTCGATAGCGAAGGTCTGGTTTTGCGTCGTTGTAATCGAATCGTCAAACACAATGATGAGGCTCTCAAGCATCTGGTCGCCCCCTCTCCTGGCTGTCATCTGAACTTTACGCACGAACTCTGCCGCCGTGTATTGAGGGTCATTGGCTGGTACAGAGAGAGCTAAGTGTCGAACTTCATGACCCCATTCTGCGTGGACAAAGACGTAAAGAAACCATTGCAGGAACAGGCCGTAGGTAATAGGGCTGTCGAAACGATGGGGAAAGTAGATTATATCCCTCTCCCGATCGAAGATGTTCTTGCTTTCAGGTGGTATGAAGTCATCGTGAGGGCTTTTCAGATACCTGTGAGCTACCAACATAGCTTCGTGGCAGGCATATGACTCGACGTGGATAGTGAAGCGGCGAAATGTGTTACCTGTGAAAGAGTCAGCACCTGTTGATGGCTCACTCTGTTGTGATATTACAATGTACTTCGAATATTCGCCCCTGCTGCTTTTTATACAGGATCGCAAGATCCCATATATCATCACGAAGCTCACGGGGAAGCTTGAAAAAGAACTTAAACTCTCCGTCCGCTCTTTCAAGTACCGGTTGATCAATGGTGCAGTCCAAAGTGGAGGGAAGCTCACGCCGTCCCGAGAATTGAGTCATTCTAAAACCGAACATTTCTAGTGATGATAACGTGATGATGAGTTGAAAAGAAGAATATGGAATGGTTTTGGAGCGCTGACGATGACAAGGAAGTCCATCGTCTAGGTATGTGGCCCTTCACCAGAACGGAAGGAGCCCCAAGACAGGAGAAGAAAATCGGAAGCAGCAAACCGTACTCTGCCACATCTAATGGCTCCTGTAGCTTTCTGCGGGAAGGAACAATCTATTGTGTTACTTTTTCGAGCTACTTGGACCTATATAGACGTTAGACGTCGCTCATGTGCCGCCGAGCTACACTCACGATGTCGCTGCGCCCTTGCAATCGTTCATGGATTCATCAGAATCTACCATCCCCAGTTTAAAAATGTATCAAGGCTAAGAGACCCGCATACTCATACTGATTGTCGCTAGATCGTGTATTGAAGGTTCCATATACTTATTCATCATTGAAGTGTTTCCCGAACTCTCATCCAAGCCTCGCCAAGTTTATTTGCACCCAACCACGATTCTCCACCTTCCGTGTGCTCAGCATCAAAATTGACGATCAAATCATATCACTGGGGCTCGCTCCGTTGAGATTATAGTCGCCAGTTCCTAGAAGCGCGGCTTTCAGCTGGGATTCTGATTAAATTCGAGAAAGTTCCCTCTCACCCCAATCTTGTCACATGAACTTTCTTATTTCCTTCGATCAAAAGGCCTACAAACATCGGCCTCAGAAGAGCAACAAAGGGAAAATAGATCTTATCCAGACATTTGTTCTAACTTCTTAGCTTCTCCGGGCGTTTTGGCGGCCAGCATCTTCTTTGCCACAACTTCATGGCCAAACAGAAGTGCTTTGCAGTTCATCATGTAATGCTCGCCTTTCGGGGAACTTGGAGTTTCCTGTAGTTTCTCGTCTGTGCATGTGCTGGGTACCATTTTGTTAAAAGCATAGTTCTGGGTCTATCGTGCTCCCAATTTCTTCTCAGCTGCTCAGAGGCAAATTGGAGAGATTCACGAATTGGTCAAGAGGTGGAGCACCGCGTACAATGGCCTCCAATTATGGCTTCACTTGAGTTCTCCTGGCTCAAAGATTATTAAATCTAATTCACGTCAAGGCCGCACTTGACTGAAATTACTTTCCAGAATATAGCCCAGGTGGTACTGGTCAATTCAATTCAGGACGTAGCAATATCTGGCAAATATGCTGGAGCTACATCACGATATAAACAGCTCTTGAAGTTGATGAAAAACTAAAGTGGGCAACGAAATCTGATATTCTGGACAATCCAAATCACCTTCCACCTTTTAATGTGATACTACTTGCTCCGCCACTTTCTTCATGGCGTCCAATGAACTGCTTTTCGGCCCGTCAGAGTCGATTACATTTTGTATCTCGTCGCCCAAGCTCAGCAACATTCTATCCTTGTTCCATTCTGGTTTCCATCCTAGCTTGGAATCCTTCTCCGTGGATACCTTGAGTCTGATTTCTTCGTGAGTTCAGTATTCTCTTTCTTTATCATTGGTACTCACCCTGAATCCCAAAGCACCCGCACATATGGAAGTGGAATGCTCAATGAATGTGCAGCAACTTCATCACTCGGCCAGACGTGAGTTTCCGAATCTTCAGTCAAGCCGCGGGCATGTAGTCTGGTAGCGAGATTTCCCAAGACCTCCCACCAATTGAAGTAGTGGGAGATCGGAAAGTAATATCCCTTGTCCCCACTGGGAAGAGATTCCCCTGAGATAATCTTCAAAACAAGGCATTTGTAGAAGGCCGTCAAATCCGAGATTTGGACAGCAGGCGTTCTCTACGGCTTAATCAGCGTAATTCATGATGGGTGTAAGTTTCGACTCACAGTGTCGGCTTTGAATCTGGAAGTTTTCTGCTGAGCAATGCTGGCACGAATACTGCCCGGTAACTGAGTTGAAATCGTATTCCACAATCCTCTACCTTTGCCATCTGAAACAGGTTAGTTGATCGACTGAGAAGCTCTATCCATGATTAATTACTGACAAACAAGAGGAGGTACCACAACAAAGCTAGGTACATCTTGAGCCATTGCATGCTCAGTGACAGCAATGTTTACCTGGCTAGAAGTCAGACGTCTGTTAGACCTGCGACGAAATCCTTGCATACCACGCGGACCGGAAAATGGACCTCAATTTGTTTCTCCATTTCGAAAATAGGATCAGTATCCTTGAACTCCTCATGTGGCCAGCCGGTACTTTTGTAGAAGCTCGACGTTCCTGCGGTCTTCGGACTTGTCAGTGACCCAGTCTAGGAATACAAGTCTAGGAATACACTATCTTACATGAATGAAAGCGATCTCCTTTCGGTTGAGTTCACGCTGTTTTCCCAAGCCAGTGATGAGGGGTAGAACCAACCTGGCGTCAATGCAGCTTGCAGTGTGAACGACAACAGTGACTGTGACTAGGTTAGCGGGTGAGGCTTTCGCGGTGAATGGCTTGAGAGGATTGCAAACTGTCGTTGCGAAGAATGGCTGCAATCACAGCCTCTTCATCGCCTAAGTCAAGGCGGATCACATTGATGCCAAGTTTCGAAAGAGCCTCCGCTTGCTCCTGTGACCTGACCGCGGCACTCATATTTTTCTTTTCAAAAAGAGGATTGTTGCTTGCTAGGAAGTCCGCAAGGATAGAGCCACCTATGAAGCCGGCAGCACCAGTAATAAGGATTTTGTGGGCCATGGTTGCAATTGTTAAAGGTTGGACGTGCGGTGAAAAGGATGAGATGAGGAGTTGAAGATTGAGGTCGATATATTTCTGAAAGGAAACATCTAGTAGAGCGAAGCTCTTGTAATATATGCATATGTATTGCTACATGCTGCCATGATACCCAGGCTAATGATCGCGCAGACATTGGCTGTGTAGACTGATGTTTGCTCCGCTTACCTGGCCATCGTCAACAAACCCCTTGCAATTCTCGCTTAATCTTCCAAAAAGGGCTGGGATGATTGGTAATTAGCAATTGGTAAGCTGGATATCCGCGGTATGCCGTCAAGATATCATGATCCGGCACCACTCTCAGCCTCAAAGAGAGCAGGATACTTGTCTCATTCCCACGGGCTTGCAATGGAAATCCGCGGACGCGATTCAGATCAGCCCATGAGCGACCGCTTGCCCATTTCGCGCCGATCTGTAAGTGCTGAGTCCTCTTTGGGACGAAAAAAGCTCACAATAACAGTGTGACCATTGCCGTATCCGAAAGGTTAGTCCTCGTGACAAATCATGAAGACATTCTCCAAAACTTAGGCAGAAAAGCTGACAGCTCTTGGAGATTGCATGTGACCGAAAAACGCCATGTTCAAATTGCGCAAACGCAAGACTGAACTGTACGCACAGTACGATTGGCAGTCGGAACGCAGCACCGAAGCCGAAGCCAGTATTAAACAAACACAAGATCAATGAAATCGCCGAGGCTGTTGACGGTATCAAGCAGCTCCTACAAGGGCTAAATCTGGCTTCACTAACGAGCCATGACCCAGTGGTCACAAAAGTCTCGGTGGAAAAGTCGATGCTAGACTTCTCGCCTTCATTGATGCAGCCGTCCTACAATGAAGCACCTGATTCGGCCCTAGATCATCACTCTGTCCAGGTCGGTCAATTCGTGAATGATTTTCTGGAGGGTGGCATGCAGAGTCGAACGGATTCTGACGATGCTTTCATCTCACTACGAAACTTCGTAACTTGCCCTACAAAACGCGTCACCGTGAAAGGGGACCCAGCTTCAAATTCAAGCAGAAACGATATGCCGCCTATCGAAGCTGCTGTGTTCATGCTAAGATGGGCTAGAGGTAGGTACCCGAGCAAAAGTTACGTGTGCATGAAACTGATCTCTTGCAGAGCACCGAAAGTACTACCGGGTCTCCTGGCTATCGCTGATCCTTCCGCTTGAAACATTTACAGAGATATGCCAGAAAGTTTATTTCGCCGTCGACGATTACGAAGAAGTAGACTTCATACTGGCGAACGGATATTTATATTGGCTATTGGCTGAATATGGCATCGTCTCCGACTCAGAAATATATCTTGCGTATTGTATGCAATGCAGACAAAATCTCCACAGCACACTGATACGATTACCACTTCTTCTGCAGCCTAGCATGAAATCTATTGCTGCTTTGACTATGGGCGTACGTACTAAAGTCTGTGTCCCATGCTTTGCTGCTTATCAATAGGTGACATAGGCGCTACATGGAATTGAGATGGGGAACCCCTCACTAGGCTGGAAATTCATCTCAACGGCGTCGAACTTCTGTATTATCCTAGGCTATCACCAAAAACCTGGAGTAAAAGGGAGCAGTGACACAGAAGGAGCATTGGAAAGCACGAAGCTTCAGCTTTTCTGGAGAGTCTATGAAATTGACAAGGGCTTGTCATTTCGATTTGGGAGATATTCTAACCTCCGCGACTCGGAGATAACCGTATCTCACGAAGCGTATGAACCGCGATGCACCAAAGTGGCTAAAATCCAGGGCATGGTATATGAGCAGCTGCTCAGTGTCCATGGGCTTTCCAGGGCAGAGCATGAGCGTGTTGCGATTGCTCAGAATCTTGCACAGGAATTAAGAGCTGTCAACGAGGAATATTCGGGCCCAGAAGAAGTACAACCCACCTGATCTGCTTGTTGATCCTTTGCTGACTACTTCGCGAAGAAATCTCTCAGTGATCCTGATCTTGCAGGTGACCGCATGCGAATATTCTACTTGCGGATAAAGCTGAGCATGCATTACTCTTTACTGACCCTGATTCTGCAAATAATTCCTTCGCAACTAGAGGCGCCTGATGGAATCGTCGAAGCTGCGCATGCTGCCTTGCTTGTACATGAGAAATGCGCCACGATGATGCGCGGCAATAGTCATTTCTTGATGATGATGGTGTATACCAATTGGTAAAAGACTCATCGAGCTGAACGCCTGGTAGGATGGTGCTAATCGTACATAGGGCTATCCTGCACACGCCGTTTGTTCCATTCATCACTCTGTTCAATAAATGCATTAAATTCTCGGATGAAGCTGAGCTGTCCAGGCTGGAACGTTTTGCCAACTCCTTGATCCTTGACTCAACAATATCCGAATCATCTGGCCGCCCCCTTCGACTTTATCAGCTACTTTGCCAAGTTGCTCGGCTTCATATCGATTCGAACATCGCTTCGAATGATGGACCGGGCCAAGTCAGTAGTGACTTGAGCATGGACACGTTTGAGTTGGGATCTTTCGGAGCAGGAGCAGATTTCATGGGTCTGCAGACGGGATCTGATTACTATTACCAGCAAAGCATGGATGGGTGGTGGAATGCTCAAAATTTTGTTCATGGAGATGGATTGTGACAGGAGATCTCTGGTCCAAAATTGACAGGCGCCAATTTCGTCTTCTCACTAGAACATGGCTTGAGTCTTCTGAAGTTTCCCACGGAAACATACTGCTGCTCATGACTCAAGAGAAAGTCAACAAACCCCTAGAAATCTCTCGTGTCGAAAGTGAGCCGGTCGCCACAAAGCTCTTCGCTTTGGCAATCTCCAGCCCCTCCTGTAGTGGTCCAAGAGACACCTGCAGCGAGCCTTGACGATATTGAGAGATCGATTTCGTGAAAGGCCGCGAAAGATGTACGGCAAGAGAAAATCCTCTCATTTCATAAACGCTCAATATCTACGCAGACCCATTTTTATACCCGAGCCTCCTTATCCTTCCAGATCCAAAAAATCGAATGCTAAATCTCGTATACAATGTCTTCCTGCTCCATTACAGCTCCTTCTTCAACTCCTTGCCCTCTGTCGGTGCAGCCTATGATGTGTCAGCAAGACCACTTCCCATCTGATGACACAAACGTACCTTTGCGATGAAAGTCTTGCCAATAGCGATGGTCTCCACTTGACCACGCTGCCTGCCCCAGAATCTCTCTTCTGGAGTACCGTGACCCTTGAGAGTTGACTGCCTGGCCTCCTCTTCAAGAGTACTCCTGCTAATCTTCTCGCCAGCTGCAATTCCGCCGGCAGCCGCATCACCAGCCTGCTCTCTACCGATACTTTCCTCAAGGTATTTCCTTTAATCATTAGCCGAAGTTCGGTACGAGGGTTGTATGACTTACTTTCGAACAAGATATCTCTCTGATCGCTCTTTTTGCAAGCCTGGGCTGTCAAGCTTGCTAAGGGCTTTGCGGACACCAAGTTGTACTGCGAGGAAGATGTGTTCGGAAAAGAACATTGTCAGAAGAAGACCCCAAACCTTGATGTCCCAAGGAGTTCCCGATGGGCCGAAACCGTCTCCGCTGAAAAGAAAGACAAGGGCAGCGGATGTCAAACTTCCAAGCCAGGCTAGAAATCCTAGCGCATCCAACCATGGGCCAATGGAATCACTTCTCCATGGAACAGGTCGTTGGGTTTCCAAGGCAATCTTCATGGCATCCCCGCGAAGCTCGATCCAGTTATTGATGAAGAATGAAACACCTGTCAATGGCCAAACAACCGAGAAGAGGGACAAGTAACCTTATTCTGTCAGTGTTTGAGACTGGTTTGGGGGTATTTGACATACCAAATTGAACAACCATTTCTCTGAAGTCAGTCGTAACATCGTAAATGTCAAGCTCTGCCTCATTTCTCACGCGAGTCAAGAATTCTGCCTCCTCCGGGTGATCATCCATCGATACGTTCCCAGCATCACCCCCACGCTTAGCAGCTCGATCCGCCTGTACCTCCTTGACCTTATGGAAGACCTTCCTCTTGGCGAAGGGAACGATAACTTCGAGAGCAAAGCTAACAATTTGCGCCGTAACTGTGAAGTAAATGACTTGTTTCTTCAACCTGTCAGGATTGATCTGGAACCCGGTCTGTGGAGTAGCCATTTGCTTCTCATCCTCAGCGAAAGGTTTGACGGCCAGTTGAAACACATCGAGGTAAGGCACAATGATTTGGGCGAATGGCACGTAGACGAAAGCTGTAAGGAAGATGGGAAGATAGGAGGTTATGAAGTTCAAAATGAAGATTTTCGAGATCATGGCGGCCTCATATGCTGCAGAGAGTTAGAATTGAGCGGCAAATTTTTTGAAATACTTACCATCTTGTGTCTCGTAGTTCTCAATGTCTGTCAATTTCGATGCAAAGCCTGTCAGTAGAGCAGACAGTGTAGGCATCACAGTTGTGAGGATTACTGTTGGCAAGAAGACCTAAATCGTCAGCGTGGCTTCTCAAGTCCTGGAGAGTAAGCTGACCAGATATGTTTTGAATGGGCCATCATAGACCTCCGAGATGAATATCTCAATTCCAAAGCATGTTGCAATCAAACTTCCGAGAGCAAATGCTGCACCAATAGCGAATGGTACCTGAAGTAGCTGCCTTGCAAGTCTCTTTGCTGGAGAGTATATCTTGACATCCTCGCCAGTAATGGGATCTGTCATGATATTCTCATGCTGGAAGGCTGGCCGTTTCCTTTGAATCTTGGAAACTCCACGGACACCCCATTGCACTGCAAGATCAGTCTCTTGTTTCTTCCAGTATTCGACAAAGATAATGCACCATAATCCGTTGATAATGGCATAAACTGGTGAAAATTGTCCAAGTACCAGCCATGAGAATGCTCCGAATCCGGCAGGAAACGTGAGGAAGAGGAAATAGGATTGCAGGAATGAGAAGTAGAATGCAATCCTTTCGCCGAATTTGTCCTTGATGGCCACCAAGTCCTGGGCATTGAGAAAGTATTTCGAAGAAATATCCTTGATCCATGCCTTGTTGAATGTATGATCATGTAGAGCGAATACGGACTCGACTCCTTTCCACTCTCCCTCCTTGGGTGTGATTCCAGCTCCGCCATCATTCTTTGACTTGGTAATCAGCAGGTATGTTATTCTCAGACGTTCGGCTTCGGTGATAGGTTCATCGTCGATTGCCTTTTGCATCTCCTTCTCCGGAGCAGCAGTTCGTACTCCATATAGCCAATCCTGGACTCTAGATCGATAGACTTCTGCCTTTAAATGCTTGTCGGATGCTACCTTGACGAATATCAAGAGGGAGCAATTCTCGCTATTTCGAACTTCGGTAGCTAGCCCAACATCGTTGAGAGCTTGGATCAGCTTTATGAATTGCTCTTCGGCTTGAGCTTTGCCTGTACATGGTTAGTGATGTAGTTGAGGAGGTTTGAGAGACATGCCTGTTGTTGCAAAGCGGTAATTGATCACATAGTCGACACTGTTACAATTAGTCTTGTTTTCACATGTTGGAATTGGAGGGCATACTCGAGATTGGTGTGCAAAGCACTTCCTGGCTTGGAATTGGGCTCGTAGAGACTCTTGACTGCAGCCATGACTCCTTCCCAGATCACAGATACTGTTTCGAGAGTAAAGGATGTTGGAAATGCGGGAGGAGGAGAAGAAGAAGAAGAAGGAGTTCTCAAAGAAGTTGGCATTCTACCGCCGTGGGACAGTAATGCAAGGCTGGCTTGCTGGCAGCACTGGACTGGATTTCGGTGGCATGACGTCGCTTGAGAGGGCAGGGCAGGGCAGGGCACGGCATCGAATCGACTTGCAGGTTCAGGGAAGCTCATCCCTGTCGTGGATCTTCCCCGCCCAGATCGCATCGCCTGGGACGTCGCTGCTTCTCTGGCCATCGTCACACAGAGGACACTTCACACCCAACTAACTACATTTCAATTACCAAGCTTCAATGAAGACTTCAAGATCAAGGCGTTGTGCCACTGAATGCTTGCATAGCCAATACCGGTAATCATCCACCTTGGAACCACTCCAGAGCTGCGACCTACCCCTCCATCATGTCGCAATCAACAACCCGACCTCGAAGGCCTGCCCAGTGGCCCTGGTCTCGTCGCAGAAGCCTTTACGATCCTCCCACAGCTCTTGACAGCTTCCTCGAATCCCCTCTACGATTCCTTGTATCCACGATTTATGCCATCCTCCTGAGCCTTCGTGGCGCCTCGTTCAGGCCCCGCAAAGATAAGCCTAAAGTGAAGGTTGTCTGCATTTCGGACACACATACCAATACCCAGGATATTCCGAACGGAGATGTTTTGATACACGCTGGAGACTTGACCAATGCAGGGACGGTGAAGGAAATACAGGCGCAATTAGATTGGCTGGCTGGTCTGCCTCACAGGGAGAAGATATTGATTGCGGGGAACCATGATAGTTATTTCGATGCCAAGTCAAGAAAGGTCGAGGATAAGGGGAAGAAGTTGAATTTTAGGTCTCTTCATTACCTGGAGAATAAGGCTATTACTTTGAAGTTCAAAGGTGGACGAAAGCTCAATTTCTATGGAGCTCCAGATATTCCTAAATGTGGTGGCAGTGATATGGCGTAAGTAAGCTCTTTGCCTGTCATGGATCAAGCTGATGATTCAGATTTCAATATGACCGATCGTCCGACCCCTGGGAGAATAGGATACCTATGGAAACAGATGTCCTCATAACCCATACCCCTCCACGATATCATCTCGATCTCAACCTCGGATGTGCTGGCTTGCTCAAGGAAATCTGGCGTGTAAGACCGAGACTTCATGTATTTGGCCACGTACATTCAGGTCATGGTCGAGAAGCTGTATTCTGGGATGAGGGACAGGCTGCATATGAGAGATTGATGGAGAGGAAGAAGGGAGGAATAATCGCGGACGTATTGCCAAGCCTGGCTTGGTGGGACTCTCTGATGGTCTTGTACTATGGAATAAAGGGTATCCTGTGGCAGAGACTGATGGTTGGGCCCCGAGGTGGTAATGGAGGCTTAATGATCAATGCTGCTCTCGTTTATCAAAGTACAGTTGATCTGGGTAATAGTCCCGAGGTTGTAGAATTATGAGCTTCTCGCAAAGGATAATGGAACTACTTTTACCACCACAGCGGCACAAGTCGCGAGAAGCACGGAGAGCAAGAAGTAGGTGAACAATCCTTCGTTTTTTTTGATTCAGAGGGATATGCCAGAGGCAAGCACCGGTTTTAGAAGATATGATAATCCATTTTCTTACCACCACGAAGTCCTAAGACTTTATGATACAATGATGGTATGAAAAGGGAGTGAAGATCTCCCGATGTCTGATACAAGGGGATGTGAGAGCACCAATTATTGAAATGTCCATGAGAGAAAGGAGAACGATCACAGTTGGTCTTGATTCTAGGAGACTTTAGTTGAGGCACCCCATTTAGCATTAATCTTCAAACAGGGCGGACTTACCATGTGTCGTACTCTTTCTAGTTGAATTACGCCTTCTGCCAATGACCAATGGCATGCTGCACACTTATTAGTGGTTATGCGGTAAATTCTGGCATGAGATACTCACCCATGTTGTTGTGGTTGGAATGTAGAGTTATGCACCAGGAGTACTGGCATCGTTTGCTGCGATCTCGTTGGTAGAGGCCGTGACTTCCTCAATATTTCGGCTGACCAACACATTGTGCTTCTTGAAAAGGGTGATCATTGACTTCTGTTGTTGAACAGTACATCGCAGTGTCTTGTTGTTCGATACCTGTAGTAGAACAGTCGATTGTAGTGTCTCGATTGTCTTCACATCATCTGGGTGATGCGTTGGGCTATTGTGAAGTGCCTTGAGACGCTTGACTTCCTTCTTCAATCTTTCATTCTCGTCCTCAAGAGTACTGTTTTCCTCGGCGAGTTGCAACATGATGCTACGCTTTCTGGGTGTTGCTGTTGGTGGGATGGCAACAGGAGGTCGGGTAGTACGCTTTGCTGGACGAGGAACTCAATGGTCTGAGAGTCGTCGACGCTTCTCTGCTACCATCGATCTAGAGTTATCTGCCTTGTCATGCTGATGTTGACCGACGACATCTGAAGGATCTGCAAATAGTTTTAGTATCGTCATTCATGTAGAACAGATCACATCTTCCATACCTACGGCAGCGACCATGCCACCTGGTGGTGCCACGATACGGCGAATGTCCTCTGCTGACATCGAAATCATGCTAGAGCCCGCATGGTTGGTGGCAGCGAACTCCTCCTCTTCTTTCATGTTGACATGGAGCTCGCTCATGCTGCTATCTCTGGGTGTACCTGGTGGGAAATCCTCGAACGCACCAATGTCGAAGGAGAAGAGATTGTCCTGCGTAGTATTAGGTACCTGTCTTCAATAAGAAGAAACACTATTGACCTCACCATGATTATGTTCTTGATGGAGTATCGTCAAGTAACCTGATGGTATGTCTTTGAGACTTGAGGTAATGTTGTGTAGGTGGGTGCTGTTGAGCTGTTGCAATGGTGTTGGTGATCTTGCGACTGGAGATTGTAGAGTACTAGAACAGCAACGGCAGGAGATCTCTTTTATAAGCTTTTGTAATGCTAGCGCAGAAGAAAATATAAGCGAGCTTCTACAAACCGCTGTCAGGCTGCAATAAAAATCCATATTGACTAGTGGCGTGAATCAATTCTTTGTTTACTGTTGCCCAACCTCGCCAACAGCAGCGTATTTGCGGAGCCACCAGATCACCTTCGTATATTCATCTCACCTCGACCTAATTCTAGCCAGTTTACGAGAATCAATGCTTGTTGGTGACTTTGATGTTCACTTAATGCAGCTGGAATATCTTGCGCCAGCTACATTTTGATTGATGCCATCGTCGAGCAGATCATATTCATGTTCTAAGTAAGCAAGTTCCAAACTTTTCACCGATTCCTCAAAAGCCTGATTGCCTCTTAGTGTTTCGGGGAGCAGTGACACTACCATGTGCTTGCATTGCGCATTCGAAGGTGAGAGGCAATTGGTAGGTGCTTCATAACATTGCAGCTTTACCCAAACATCCTGGATTCTCTTGCAGCAAGTCACTTTTCCACCATATCCTCTACAATATCAAGTCCCGTCAACTTCTTCATCGTGCCATCCAACATTCCATGCGGGAAAAAAGTCCCAATGCGTCCCATTTTCGCATTCGTACCTCTCCAAATTGTGGCTGGTGGTGTGGTCTTGAGGAGATCTTGTACCACCTGTGTAGCCCATCTGTTGAGATCTGGTAAGCGTCATTGTGTATGAATGAAAGTGAGCTTGTGGATGAGGTAGGCTCACTGGTCCGCTGGCATTCCCGAATTTGCCAGCTTGTCATTTCGCATCGCACTCTCCACCGCCTCGCGTGCAATACCATACAGCGAGTCCTTAGGCAAGGAAATCATTGTATTTGCCTTCTGATTCGCAACGAGGTTTGTCGACACCGCGCCAGTCTTTAGGTCAATCACTGTAATACCAAAAGGTGCTAGCCTGCAATAATCACGAATCAGCGGATCAGCCATTGTCTAACTTAGGAATCTGACTTTCACTTACTCCAATCTCATTGATTCGGAAAACATAGCCATGGCAGCTTTGGATGCGTTATACGGTGATTGGAAAGGTACTGCCATTGTTGATACAACTGAGGTGTGATTCACGATTACCCCCTTTGTTTGCAGTAGCATGGGCAGAAATGCCTTTGTGACGGACAATTGGCTCCAAACGTTGAGATCAAATAGCTTCTTGGCTTCGTCAAGGTTAAGATCAGATATAGGCATACTTGCCGAGGCACCAGCATTGTTGACAAGGATATCAACGGTCACCTTTCGCGCAGAAAGTTGATCAATGCAAGCAGCGATTGAGGCTGGTGATTCTATGTCGAGGGAAAGTGTTTCGATGCCAAGAGCCGAGAGCCCTGTCATCTTGAATAGCCCGCGAGCGGTTGCATAGACACGAAGGCCGGCTTTATGGAATGCAACTGCGAGAGCAGCTCCCATGCCTCCTTCAGAGCATCCCGTGATGAGGACTGTTCGCTTAGAGTTCGCCATCTTGTTTTGAAATTGTTGAAGATTGGTGGAAACTTGAGTGGATTAAGGAATCATCAAAATTCTCTGGGAGGTGGACTGAGAGAGCATCATATATAGTAATTCGCGCAGCCTGATTGCTCGCTATTTCACGTTCATGGCACAATATGAGTCCGAGGTTTCTCGCAAAAGTTTCTCCCAATCGAGGCTAGATCACAGCGGTAAGCGAGGTTTTCAAGGGGGAGCGCCCTGGAACAAGGGGGATGGAGATACAGCGGAGTTAAGCATTGGACTCACAATTGACCTCAGCGCCTGCTTTCCTTGACCCCTCAATTCAAACTCATCTTCTGCATGTAAGTATGGCCAGGACTGGATGCCAAACGTGTAAAATTCGACGAATCAAGGTGAGTGTCGTCTTTCTCTTTCCCGTGAGTACAGCTGACGAAGCATTGAAGTGTGACGGCAACGAGCCAATCTGTCAGAGGTGTGCAAAGTCTCGAAGATCCTGCAGCAGAGACTGTCAGATCAAACCTGTTCGCCTGTCTTTCCACCTCGAGAACGATTATGCAAGTGGTATAACCAAAAGACCACGTGGCCCGCGGCCAAGCGCCAGCCCAAGTCTGCTTCGTCCATCACTGGATATTCCGTCCCTGGCAGTCACCTACTTCTTATATCACTACCTCGACCACTTCGAAATTGTTTCAACATTCTCGGCATGTATGTCCGAATGCGTAACAGAATGGAAAGCGGTGAACAGAATTAGCCGTATGGTTGACCTCGCCATCTCTGCTGTTGCCTTGGGCGTTTTCTCTCACACTCAGCAGCAAGCATCAGCTGCTCGAGAGGCTGTTCGGTCGTACAGATGCTTACTGGGTGTTGTGAGGGAGAGGATAACCCAAGCCGCTGTTGTGAGATGCGACGAGGGCAGCTTTGACGAATTCTTGATTACTATTGTCTTGATGACTTGGTACGAGACTGTTATGCATCAGTGTGTGAATGTCAAGAATAGGGACCCGATGCGCTCAATGCACAGCTGGTCTCATCAGGATGGGGCGTTGGCAATACTGAAAGTATGGAGTGAGCAACGAGGAGAATGCTCTCCTTCGAGCATCGTCAAACAGACTAGAAGGGGGCTGATTCGTTCTGCGATTGCGAGGAATTATTTCCTGCCAGATTGGGTTCAAGATGGTAGTCTCTTTGGCGAGAATGGGCTGGATCTTGAATTCGATGCTATCTTGGTGCAAGTTGCTAATTTGAAATCTACTCTCAAGGCTCTGGACCCAGATGAGAGTGCTGACCCTTCATTGATTGAGAAGCTTCGCCACCAAGCGAGAGAACTTGACAATCAATGCTCCAGGTGGGCGGAGGTACTTCCCAACCAATGGTCGTACGAGTCTTACCGACTTCCGTCTTCACGGACCAATTCAGAATTTGGAACTGTATTTGCTCATGTCTGTTCACGACACACGTATGCTGCGGTTTGGGTTCAGCTCTTTGCGGTGCGACTTCTCCTAAACAATGTTTGTCTATACCTGCTTAAGCGAACCTGTACACCCCTCGACAGTCGCAACGCTGAATGCCATCGGTATCGCGAGAAGTGCCAGATACAGCTCCAGACATTAACGCATGACTTGATGTGTATCGTTCCTTCCTCCCTTGGTCGAGTCAAAAAAATGTCCATCAAGGCAATTGACGAGATAACGCTCGTAAGCGGAGATATCCCACCATCTTTGGCGCTCCCTGTAGTCTGGCCATTGTCGATCGTCTCGCGCCTTAATGGCATCGAATCCGGTCAACAAGTTTGGTTACGTACGCTACTTGCGAACTTGGGTCGTGTCCTTGGGGATGGTGCTATCGAATGTGCTGGGTCGGATCTTTGGACACATAGCTGACACGGCGGTCTCTCCAATGAAATTAAAGTCCTGCCATGTATTCTGCTCCTACAGAGATCCCCTTCTCCGCGCCTGATGTAAGCCGAGCAGGCTTGTTCAACGACTTCTTGGTAGGCTTAATCTAAATCTGACGATCGTCGGTAATCCAAATAGTCACAACAGACAGACAGGACCAGCCTCCTTTTCCCCGCCCTTAGCGTGTACCGAAGGTCATCACTGATCACGTAGGGCGGGGCAAATTCTCCTGAGGCTCATCTGTTGGCTATTTTCCCGGAAGACTTCAAGAGTATTTGAAATAGGTATATTCACGTCGGGGAATGTCAATCATCAGGAAAACAAGTAGTCATGGGCATACGGAACGGGCTTCGGACCGTAGTACTGGCCGAGAGCCTTTCGTTGCATGACCGGCATCACTGTGCATCCTCGAATGCGGATGATAGAAATGCGAGGTCAGAGCTCTCCAAGATGATTTCTGTGTCGAGTGCTCTCCTTCGTCAGCTGCAGGACAGAAAATCTCGGAATTCTAAAAATCTCAGCCGCGAACGCTGCTCCACTGTTTTCGAGAAAAGTCTAGAAAGTTTGTTGGTGGTCATGTCCAATCTGATGTTCCGGCAATACATTCGTCAGCTAATTTGAGAACATAAGAATAAATCGCTTTTAATCGTAAAAGATAAACAGGTAGTAATGGTTATGTGTCCTTTGTGTAGAACGACTCAGTCTTGTTATTCTGCAATTGCCGTCTTACCGAAGGCTAAAAATCCAAGCTAACGAGAGCCACACGGTTTAGCAAGACGCTGCCATAGACTTCGGAGAGCTTGAAACTGTATTTGTAGGACCATATTAAGCTCTAGCATGAACTTCGGGGTAGGTGAAAAGTAGCGACCAGACAGTAGTAATGTTGGCGGCATCCAACGCTGAGCCAGCTCAATTTGAAGCCCACGTAAGACTTAGACGAATCGGCATCAACACAGCTATCCCACTGTAACCAGTCGCAGTCACATAGGACTGCGTAAGATGTCTTCGAGCACCTGACCACCGTGAACAGATGCTTTGTTTACTGAGTTTCTCATGCCTCCCTGGTTGGAAATGGGCTCGGTTAACCTTATCGGCTTGGTTCTGGCATCGATAAGACGGCGAATTTTGTCCATGAGTGGCTTAGCGCCACATGTGGTAACAGCATCTCTTTAGCTCTTGTTCCAAAAATCTTAACCAGCTTCACAGTCTTTGTGAAGGACATTGCTCACCAATCAATCGTCCCTGTTGTATTATCAGGTAGATGAGAAGGGATTTGGCTTGCTTAGTGCAGGCCATGCACCCCACACGGTAAAGCAACACCATCGCCAGGCTCTTGCAGATCCCGGAAGCAACTTGACCACATCTCACATATTCATTTGTGCTGCGCTTCTCAGCTCATGCAATACAACACTACAAGAGCACCTCGAGTCTACCCTACGAGGGACGCCCCATGGAAGAATGAAGACGGATATGTCTTGTGACCGATGTCACCGGATTAAAGCCAGATGTACTTTCACCTCGGGCCTTCCAAGCTGTGACCGCTGCAGCCGACTGCAGCATAAGTGCACAACAGCGCGATCTCCTCTTCAGGTTCGTATGGTTCCGCATTTAGCCCGTCCTTAGTCTGACCTTCTTTCTTCTCTTGCCCTCACTCCTTATCTCGAGTCTCAAACTAGATTCTCGAAGTGTGAGAATGCGTTGCCTAACTTCATGTTCAGAGAGGTCGGCGGCCCAAGAACGAGAAACAATCGGCCTTGAAAGCGAAGGAAGATGGATCTCTTGTTTGGGTCGTCAACGGGGTGCATTCAAAATCAGTCCTCATGCATCGTAGGGAGCGACATGAAGACACGCCTCAGACACTTCAAATTCAGCAGCTGTCCCAAGCAACTCATGATTTGAAACAGCTACCTCCTCCAGAAGACCAGCTAGTTGAAATCATGTGGTCAGAAAGTTTCATCTCCGGTTTTGTCATCATTCCCGGATTCGTTCGTTCCTTCCAGGATATGTTGCGAAAAAGTTTTGCCGGTAGCCCAGAAGTATTGCGAGATGCTTACCTAGCAGCAGCTGCTGCTTTCGTGCAGATTCAGAATGGGGAACTTGGGAATGAAAATCTGAGTCTGAACAGAAGTAGCATGTCAATCGAACGTCTACGCCGCTTCCAACCTAAAGATCGGTCACAATTGGCCCTTCTCACAAGGCTTGGCATGAGCATTGTAACCTTCGAATTCCTCACGTCAAGCTCTTCGTCTCATGCTATTGTGGCCCACACTCTACTGTCGTTGAAGCCCTGGCTCCCATTGCGAAGCACGGACCTGGATCTGGATTTCAACGTCAATCTTCTAGTACTGATGGATATTGTGAACTGCATTATGTACCGCGAAGTCCCAATCATGCGGCACGAGACTGACAACACGCGAATCGATCGTTGTGTGGGCCTGACTGGCGGTTTGTTCCCCGTCATGTACGATATATGTCTTGTCTCGCACAAGCATAAGTATGAGGTCAGGCCTTATAGAACCGAGTCTGAGCAGGATTGGGCTGCACTGGCCTTGACCGTCCAGAACTGGCATGCATACGAGCCGCCTGGTTTCTCGGGAATATACCAAGACAACGAGATTGTGACGATGCGCACACAAGCGAGCGTATATAGGAACGCTCTTCTGCTTCTCATACATCGTTTACAACATCCTTACGGCGAGATCGACGCAGTGGCACAATCATGGTCTGGCAGTATTCTATCAAGTCTTGAGACATCTCGTCACGTCACAGGGCGCTACCCATTACCGAGCTTCTTCCCTTTGTTGATAGCTTCGTTCGAGGTTGTCGATAGTCACGCTCGAGCTGAAATTGTCAAGGCAATTGACGCCCACTTCCCACCCGTACTTTGTCAATTCTTGTCAAAGTTGAAGCGATTTCTCAAACATGCGTGGGAAGCAAGGGACTCTGGATCTGTGCTATCATGGGATCAGATGGTGCGCCTGGCACCAAGGATGTTTTTCATGCCCTGAGTCTTGAGAACGCTCTCATTCAGGGAGATGTATCAGATACAAAGCCTCTCAATTGCTGCAACCGAAGGGGGACGATAACCAAGCCTCGTGGTCTGGAAAGTCGAGATGAGGGAGGACATCGTGCAAAGCGGGCCTCAAGTCTAAGTCTCCTGCATTGGGGGAGGACTTCTGACTATTGATCTACATCCATAGTCTTGGGCTTGAAGGAAGCCGGACAAGACTGTCTCTATTATTGGCGAGGATCGATGGGGCTAAAGATCTCAACGCGAAAGAAGTTGCTGTCAGGTGCCTTGCAGAGGCGTACCGAACCAGATCAAGGCCAGAACAGGTCTAGGCGCTACCATGATACTTCCGCGCAGGCTGAGGATCTTACGTAGCCTTTCAAGATACCAACCTCATGACGGAATTTCTGTGCTTGGTGGAACTACTATCGGCGCTTTGCTGGAGAAGAGAAAAGAAGATAGGTGACGATCGGTGGAGCCAAGCAAGAAAATCGGAAACGCTATAATCTTCAGATTTGGGAAAGACGACAATTCGGCTGTCAGTTCAGGATGTCTTTGGATAACGTTGAGCGAGCAAGTTGAGTATCGGATTCTATACTTGCAAATAGTGGCACACAAGGGCGGCGATGAATGCAGATATTTCGAGGAAATCTAGATGCCCCTTCCGATCGCTTACTGCAGAATTCGTTTCCGATGGACTTGATGATGAGGTGGTCGACGGAAGCACTCCAGCAGTAGGGTATCGATTCCGAAAGCAGTCCAGATTCACTCTATTATACATGTCCTGGTCCTCGTCCCTGATCTCTGGCTCTCGTTTTGACTGGGCACGAGCAGAAGTCAACATGACATAGGTACACTTGATCCATCAGCTTCCCATGTCTGGAAGGCCAATTGGGGAGGTTGAACATACCTGATGAACTCCATCCTAAGTATTCCCTGCCCAATTCCCAATCGCCCCTGTGCGGTCCTCCACGCAGCTTGATTAAAGTGCAATCGTGGTATTCAACCCCTCCATCATAGCTAGAGCAGTTTAATCTGTCGGCTGCCTTAGCCAGCTCGTCATGTCGAATCCAACAGAACATGTCCATTCGGTCTGGAAACCCGGCCAATACTGCATTCTCCTGACCAAACTATCAAGCTTGAAGAAATAGTCGTCTGAATATGTAGCTTCAATTGGGTCATCTGTTGTAAGCAACATACCAAGCCACAACTTTTCGTCCGTTGGATTGGGATTTGCAGAGCTGGTGTCATTCACGAAACCGAAGACCAGCGAACCCCCGGAGACGGGGGAAAGTGTGCGAGTAACAATCGGTGGAACAAAACGATTCAGGCAGGAGGACAGGGCGTTGGTGTACCCTGCTTGTATTTCTCCGGCTTTGATGATATATGTGACGCCGGGTTCGGTGGTCAATCGACTATGTGAGATGAGGTTCATATATGCGGATGAGGTCCAGGAACTGCATGGCGTCGCGAAAAAGATAACTAGATCTACAAAAATGCCCATTGTGGTTTGTTTCTGATAGCTGTATCGAAAAACATTATGCTAGAGCAAAGAGAGCAGTAGTCAAGGCTGGGAAAAATGACAAAGGGCGGCACATAATATGGTCACGTGTTTGTGGGTATCCTTGTGCAACAATGAATCGCTTCGAAATGCTTTGTTTACGCTTCGGCAAATGCCAAAGTCTTGGGGGGTCTCGTTGATTTACAATCCAGAGCTTCTGCGTGGATATTGGGTCAAAAGATAGTCTAATTAAGGTGGGATATCGACCCCACTCTTGGCAAGATTCCGGGGTAGCTGGAATTCCTCAAGTCGTGACCAACGCCTTACCGTTCTTCCAATTAGAGAATCTACACTGTCCAGACTCTGCTTGTAACATCAGACAGCTTTCAAATTACCTGAACTTGTCTTTTTTTACGATCAGGATGACAGCGACAAAGGTCTCGGCTGTGGAGGTTGACCGACACAAGTCGGACGATAATGCTTGGATCGTTCTTAACGGTGTAGTTTGGGATGTATCTGGATTTGCTGCTAAGCATCCTGGTGGAGCAGAAGTAATCCAAGAACACTATGGACTGGATGGTAGCGAAGCTTACAACGAGATCCATGGTCCAGGTGTGGTCTCCAACTTTCTCGGACCTACCAAGCGGATAGGAGAGGTCGATGAGGGAACAGTCCCAAAGCCCATCCTGAAACCACTTTCTGCAGGCGAGTCGGACAAGCCGAAGACACAGCGGCCGGATCTCAACTCAATAGTCAACATCACTCAATTCGAAGCTGTTGCTGAGGCGAACCTGCCAACGAGGGCGTGGGGCTACATCTTCGGAGCAACCGAAGATGGAGTAACTAATAGAGCCAACGTGGATTGGTACAAACGGATTATGTTTCGTCCAAGAATTTTGAAAGCCGTTGCCACAGTCGATATCAGTATTCGGATAATGGGACAGAAATACGATCTCCCATTCTTCATCGCGCCAACATCATCACTCAAGCTCTCACACCCAGATGGCGAACTCGCAACTACGAGGGCAGCAGTTGCCAATGGAGTGGCTCCCGTTGTCCAGACGTTAGGCTCATATTCATTCCCAGAGATCATGGAAGCCATGCCCATCGGACACCCATTCTACTTTCAACTATACTTTTACACAGATCGTGTTGAGACAGCAAAGCTGCTGAAAGAAGTCGGGAAGCACAAACCACAAGCCATCTTGTTTACTGTCGATCTTCCAGTCATCAGCAAGCGAGAGGCTCCTGCACGACAACACACATCCAATGGGAACCTTCCTCAAGCTGAATTGGCTCCGCCACCTGGTACCAATCCGATCGATTCCAATATCGACTGGGAATACATCGCCTGGATTAAAGAACATAGTGGAGCGCCAGTCTTCCTGAAAGGCATTCAATGTGCAGCTGATGCTCGCATGGCCTTCGAGTATGGGTGTGCTGGAATCTATCTTTCGAACCATGGAGGTCGCGCTTTGGACACTGCTGTGCCTTCCATTCTTGTGCTTATGGAAATGCAAGCCACCTGCCCAGACATATTGGAGAAAATGGAAGTTTTTATCGATGGAGGTGTTCGGAGAGGAAGCGATATCTTAAAGGCGATTTGCTTGGGTGCAAGTGGGGTATTGATAGGACGTCCGTTCCTATACTCGCTACAGTACGGCGAGGAAGGCGCGAGGAAAGCGTTCAGCAGTAAGTGGAATTGTTGACCGTGGGCTTTCGCCACTGACAAGAGCCCAGTCCTCCGCGAGGAGCTCGAGATTGCAATGCAGCTTGTTGGCATAACGAGCCTAGATCAGGCCCACCCTGGTCTGCTGAATACTGCCGAACTAGATCCATATGTATACCGTGGGGACGACCATCCATGGGCCAGAAAGATTGTACGCAGCAGATTGTAGACTGAATGGTTATATTTGGGGTGCTGTGTATGTCAGCCGATAGGAGGTGGTTGGAAAAGTATGGATATGCGAGGATCTTTGAAGGAAAGAAAGATTCTAGATCTTTTTGTAACGTCACAAGATTCGAATATTGTGCGGCGGGAGCGTTGCGGCTCTGGTGAAGTGCAGCTGCTCGTTCCGTTAGCGCGTCTCAATGTGCCCACGACGAGGTAAACATTGATAAATAGACCGTGGAGAGCACCTAAAGCAATACAAATCCCTCCGAATACAGGGATGTGATCAAGGCATATCTTTCTTTGTCTTGTTCTTAGCATATGGTAGTCTTGAGGCGGTCGCTGTTGCCAAATCCGCAATGTAAACAAAGTCCTGATCGCGGTTTAGAACACCTGAGCATTTGGAAGATTATAAAAAATGATCAGGATGAATCAATTAAAATGAAAGCTTGCCTACAGTCCGAATAGATTGCGCGTTCACATCCCATGGTACGAGTCAATGGTAATGTAGAGCACTGGAGGTGAGCCCGTCGGTCGCGAGCTAACCTTCCATGGTACTTGCTGGTTTAAATAGCCAAATAGTCAAATTTTCGCAACCATACAACGCCGAAATGTGTTGTGAATGACGTTGGAACCGTCAACCAGTAACGAGTGAATGTGGCTGGCCGGAGTTTATCGGTTGGTTAGTCTCGCCTACAAGATCAATTCGTTGAGTTTGTAACATGAGGCACTCACTTGGCTTGATACCAGCTGCGTGGAGAACCTGGGCAACGATGGCTCTCGTGTGAGAGCCTGAGATCTGGTCAAATGGGGAAGATAAATTCCACAGCACAGCGGGCGAGGCGGGGAGGCCTGTACCACCCAACTTGGGGAAGCAGCATCACTTCTGGTCAACCCCAGTTCTGGTGTAAGGGGTATCCTTAAGCAGTTACTAAAATTTTTTTGCCTTTTCTTCCTTGAGCCGACGCGATTCTTTCCTTCAAAAGCGATTGTTGTTCCGTGGTAAATTAAGCGAGTGAAGCTATTCCCACGGCGGCGGCGACCGGCAGCAATGCGGACAGAATTTGACAAGCCAAACAAGATGTCAAGAGCATTTATGTTTGTTTTTGATTACCTTCGCTTCACCAGTAATGAAGTCTCTATAAGATTTAGCTAGTACACAGGCCCTTCGAGGGGTTGAAAGTCGGACGTCAGCTGATTTGATGCCTCCTTTGACACTACCCAACTTTTGTTGCACATCGTAAAGGCAACCCTCGCCCAGTCTTTTGGAATTTCAGGGATGTTGTTGGGTGCTATTCGTTCGCTTAGTGGAGGTGGGCGTAAAGCTTCTGCAGGAAGTTCCAAGAAGCGTCTCGGCGTGCAACAAACCCAATCCTCGGAGCTGCTGTCAATCGTGTGATGGTCCTCGAAACTTTCCATTTCAAAGCTCCTCGAAGTCTCCGTTCCAGTAATTGTATTGAGCCAATTCAGTATGACGATTTTTGCAATGATTATGGGGCGTCCTTTCCTGAACCAATACTCGGCTCATGCCGTCCACTCATGTCAGCCGATTCAGCCACTCTGTATCATGATCTTCGCCTTCCAATATAGAGCGAGAAGGCTGAATCTAGAGCTTCTAATCCGATGTCTTGCATACGCCTCTCATAGAAAAGATCTGAGATCCCCTAAAATATAACAAGCACTCCTACGAAAAATCCGGAGGATCTCGAATTGGACAACCACAAAGCAAATAGCCTACCTGTATTGTCCATCAGACAAAATAACATGCCTAAGGGAAGCTGCTGGTGTAAGACTGTCAAGTATGAGTTCTCAGCTGAGCCGGCCATGAAGGTGAGATCTCCTATCTCTTTCTGGGTTCATAACTAACTTCCAACAGGTCGTGTGCCACTGTCTCTCCTGCCAGAAGATATCCGGTTCAGCCTTCACAGCCAACATCTTTATTCCCAAATCCTCCATCAAGATCACCTCAGGCTCAGAGCAAGTGAAGACCTATGTACAGCCTCACGAAACTGGTCTCGCCATCACACTCACATTCTGTGGTACTTGCTCAACGGCGATTTACAAACATGGAGGAAGCGAGAAGTACGAAGAGTATTATGTGGTGCAAGGTGGAACGATAGATGCAGCAGAAGGGGATGGAGGTCAGACAATGGGGATTGATGTTTTTGTTCCTGATGAGGAATATTGGACCAAGTTCAGGGCTTGTTGGCTGGGTCCCATGAAGGGATTGAAGCAGTTTGAGGAATTTGCTTGACGGTGAAGACAAGTTGGCTGATGTCTTTAATTCTAAATTGAAGTGTCCAATTTGATTATGCAAAACCATCTTAATCTACGGCCACGTGTCTATCTTCTGGATGTTCAGACACATCCTACAGCTTCCCATGGCATTTCTTCGCATACTTCTCATACAGCCCGGGCAAAATACTGGCGAGAATCGCCATCTCCTCAGTCGCGTGTCTACACAACCCTTCTGGCAAGAAGTCCGGCACAGCACTTTTCCTTACCTCTGAATCAGTCACGCCCTCAATATCACCCAACCAGAATCGACTTCTCATCCTCACCCCAATCTTCTCCTTCTTGATCAAATGAATCAAATGCCCCGTACGCATCGCTTCCCCCGTCTCATCATTCCAATTCGCAGTCCTCCCACAAACAGCCAACTCGTACCCTTCCTTCTCAAACTCTTTCTCCCAGTCATCCCCAAAGTACAGTGCTGGATCCAAGAAAGAAATCTTCAACTTAGCGAGGTGACCGCCGATGTATTCGTGCACGAGATGGTGACCACCGATGTAAGTGCTGCTGTTGTCTCGAGGCCCTTCCCATGACGAGTAAACATGATCGAGAGGATGCCAGAGTTTGTACTGGTCTGTGGTGTGGATCCATCCAAACCACCATTTGATCATCTCGCCGGTACAGTTGGGCATATATGTTGAGGCTGCGATATGGTACATTCCGTCGGATGTTTGAGCGTAGCCCGTCTCTACGGATGGGTATGGTGCTTTGAGGAGGAGTTTGGCATCTCTAAGAAGAAGAGGAAATGGTGCTGCTAGGGGTGGAGTCATCTTGAGCTGATTGTGTCAGGTTTGGGATGTGATGACGAAAGAGGAATGTCTCGAGCTGACTTATATACAGAACATTCTGGAGAGACGGCAATCTTGGATGCCGAGACGGGGGTATGTTTACGTAGTCCCTTACTGCATTCTAGTTGATGGCAGCAGTTGGTGAACTTCGAAACAATCATGCTGTTCGGGTTTGCGGGGGGGGATGAGGGGTTGAGTGGGGAAGTGGAGGTGGGGCTTGGCCAGGCGAAAATGGTTACAAACGAGGCTTGTCCAAAGGAAGAATCCAGAGATTTAGTGCTCAATTAGACTAGTTGCATGGTAAACACATCTAACTATACTTAGATCGCTTATAGAGCATGCCACTCCAAGGTCTTCTCCTTACTCCAGTCCTGCCTTCTTCATCATGTTCGCACTGTGAATCCACATTCTGAATGACTTGCCCTTGAAGTAGAAAATAATGGTCGTCAAGTAAACAGCGACATTGACGGACGCAATGGCCATAAATACAACGACGATCCCATCAGATGCAATCCAGTCATTGATTACCCAGGTCCAGATCCAGGCAATAAGCGATTTCAAGCATGAAATTGTGACCATAAGCTCACCAGAAAGCTACTTCTGTTAGCAATGAAGCATTCTCATTTGAAGGAAAAAACACACCTCCTTATGGCAATCCAGCGAGTACGCCATAGCGAGTGTTGCTCCCATCTGTGCGCCAGCAGATAAGACGCCGAAGCCGACGATAGGGCCTGCCCAATGCGTGTGAGCTTGATATGTCAACGACGCAATCAAGGCACCGAAAAATGTTAGAACTACTGCAATGGCACATGCTGGTAGACGCATCTCTGGTTCCCTAATACCACGGTTCTTCTTCGTTGCCCAGTTGGCAATGTTATCTGCCAGTGGTCCGCAAAGATATGTGCCGATGAGAGAACCAATGAAAGGCGAGATGAAGATTAGACCTTGAGCCCCAGAATTGAAGAGGTAGGGACTAGTAAAGGTTAGCAGAAGTATAAGAGACATCGAGACTGCAGCTTACGGAGGAGCAAAAAGTTGAGCAACAGATGCACCAAGAACCACGTTCCACCCGAGCGACATTCCGTAGACGATGGAGGACCACAGTACGGTAGGATAGCTCATCAGTACGAAAGGCCGAAGAAAGGTCTTCCTCAGACTGACACTATGATCAACAACAGGGCAGAAAGCCAGACTCTGGAAATAAGATTTCTTGGGAACCTGCGACTGTACTGAGGTACCATCATTGCAAGATCTCTCGAAGTGGGCGCAATCTGCCTTGCCATCGTTGACATCATCAACCTTCTCATCCGAGCTGGCTTGAGGTGCTTTGATTTGCGGTCGGTTTCCGATAAATTTCGTCTCCGGCATTGCAAAGATCAAGGTGATCTGATTGATGAAGATCGAGATTGCGACAATAAAAAACGCCCAGCGCATACTCAATGTTTGGATGATAAACGCCGAGACGAGGGGGCCAATCTCATTACCTCCCAACACACCAAGTCCGTAGATGGAGATTTTCTCGCCTCGTTCGTGCAGGTAGAATATGTCGGTGACAGTACTGGGTACAATTGCCTCGATCGGAGCTTCAAATAGTCCCAGAAAAGCTCGACCAATGATGAACGGGACATATGTGGTTTCCGCAGCAATCGCCAGCCAGATACAGGCGACTCCCATGAGGAAATTTGAGACGAGATAGACTGGACGTCTGCCATATTTGACAGCAAGAGGCCTGCATAGATATCAGCGAATCACTGCAAACAAAAAAATAGGTACTGACATCCAAATGAGGTTTCCGAATCCCTGGCAAATCAAGGTGGCACCGTTTGCATATGTTATATATGTAAGCGATTTGCCAAAGAACTCCGACAATTGAATCATTCCTGTACTCGTCAGCTTTGCAAACCGTAGATATACGTTCAAAATTACCTCCAGCCATCATCGGACCAGTCACAGCTCCATTGAACGCATAAGCAACGCCATTCATAAGCACTGTCCATTTCCAAGGGGTCGACCACCGTAGAGGATCGTTAGGATCTGTCAGTGATGGTTGCGGAACCAGAAGAATGTGACCGTCGCCAGTTTTGGCATGCTGAAGAGTGTGTAAGTATCGACCAGATTTTCCTGGTCCATCATCATCCATCAAGATTTCAGTGCCAGGCGCGTTGACAAAGACGGGCTCGATCAAGTCCCCCGACTCTGCTCTGGCGGTTCGATCCGTCATATTGATAAAGGCTGAGTAGATGAGAGTGTGTGATAGTTGATGAACCAAATCTCATTGTATAGAAGCTTGACCAGAACTCGAAGGAGGTAGTCGTTTTATGATCGACGATTCCCAGGGTCCAGAATACCGGAATGCGGGGGGAGTTAGTGATAGCCTTCCCCACAGTCTTCCCCACAAACGCGAAGTGACTGTGCCATGGCCTGAAGCTTATCCCTCAAAGTGCTTACTTTCTATCCCGTTGGTGAGGATCCGGCAAAAGATCTGGATCCGAGCTTGTGGTAACCAGCTCAAATCGGTGTAGGGTGGCGCTCATTTACAATGGAGATCCATCGATTGAGGATTCTATCCATTTCATGTGATACTCCCCACCTTGAAGATATGGAATTGAGGTTTATTTGCAGCGAGTTGAGTTCGTACATTAGACTCTTCGATATGGAGTTTGGCGTTGTCCTCGAATACCTGCAGCTCAAGAAGCGATTCATATTGGCTGTAGCAGCATCAGAATCATTGGCTTCAGCATCTAGATCATTTCCCCAGACGCTTTCCCACTTGAACGATTTTGGTGTCGTAAGCGAGGCAAGCCCGGCGATAGATCGAGCACTGTAAATGGTGGAGACAGCAAAGATAGCCGCCGGGATGTCTACACAACGGGGGATTAGCATGTGCCATGTTGAAAAGAGACGAGAATGGATGTAATTGCCAACACGTACGAATGGCATGAGCTCGACTGAACGGCATCCTCTCCACAATGTCCTGGATTGCTAAAGCATGCAGGACAGCCCGCATACCATTCACACTTTGAGACCACGCGCCAAGATCAAAGTCACCAATATCTTGCTTGCTTGTGCCGTGTAAATTTTGCGGAATGTCAAAAGCAGCACACAACTTCCTGCACAGTGCTGTTGTCGGTGTTGCCAAATCCAGGAAGATTGCATGCCACCTGATGAGTAGCTCCAGCTGGTCAACAGATGGTATTCGAGTTTCCAGGTGGTCTTTGTAAATACGAATGAGCGCTGCTGAGATTTCACTCTTCCGGGGAGTTCCGACAGCTACCGCTCCACCAGCTTCCTGAAGATCTGCGGACAGCGATTGTAGTCCCTCGAGAAGTACACGCAGTGTGAAGTTGGAAAGATGGAAGGTGGTTCGAGATGGACCAGAGAAAATGATATTGAACAGCTCTCGAAAAGATATGCGATCATCTCCTGATGCCTGCATTTCTTTGATCCACTCGTCAGCAGTGGCTGCGTCAAACGCAGCATCTGATGCCGGCATGAGCAGTGGATTTGTGACGTGCCGAGCACACGCAGCATATCCCGAGAATCTGGGAAATGGAGGTTAGAGCCACAATTCAATCACATCCACAAAGCAGTCTGGCGTTCGAGGTGCTTCTTACTGAGATATGTGCCCATCTAAAACATAATGGCCTAGAACCCCACGGTTTTGAACTTCTTGTGCTGCCCACAACTTCCAGGCTTCGATCTTGTCTTCTTCGGCTGCCAATAGAGATGGAACGGGAAATGCAGATCGATGAGCATTAAACATGCCACACTGTCTTGCCCAATAGAAGCCAAGACCATGGAAAGTCTGACTTGTCATACGAAGGCTTTCATTCTTCGACATGAGTGCACTATAGCCGTCAGCGATACTCTTTTCAACAGTAACCAATGGCGACCTCAGAATCTGGTCATTGGAGAAAAGGTACTCACTAAGTCTGACCGAGTACGGCTGTAAGTACTAATTGAACACCTTCGCATGAGTCTCTCGGCCCTCTTGTAGCCATCAAGTGTTTCCAATTTGTAGCAACAGCGATATGCGCCAATCTCCACAAAGCCTCGCCTTTTGGCACAGCATCTTTTGCTCCAACAAACAGAGACCCGAGAGCCATAATATTCAGCAAGAGTGGATGGCTGGACTCTTTGACTACAAATGTCGCTTTATGTAAGACAGGAAATGAAGGTATGAATTTGTCGAAGAAAACATGCAAGCAAGTATCCAGAAATGAGGACGTGATCCCCGTGCTCATGATCTCTGACGTTAAGTTTGAGGAGAGAACCGATATAAGTTTGCTCATTTGCTGCATAGCTTGATGACCTTGACCACTTTGACTGTCATCTTCCAGAGGAGGCAATACGGACCCAGGACTCTCGAAATTTGGTTGAAATTGTGCGACAGGTAAAGTAACGGGCCAGGTACTGCTGAGATCTGAGGTCAAGAAGGCGAGCATGTCATCAGTATCAGACCAAGTAGGAAATTGGATGCTAGTTGATGGTTGAAATTGCTGCTGGCCTCCGATGTAAGATTGGTCTGGTAACAATTGACCTTCCGCCGATGCAACAGGGCTAAAATCAGTCATGGTGATCTCACTTTCAGCTTGACCATTTGTCGGCGATTGCATCATTGCTGCATTCTCAGTCGAACTTGAACCATTCTGTCCATGCAACTTTCTGTGTCTCACAAGTACGTCTTGTCTACCAAATTCCTTCGAGCACTCGGGACAAGAGAATGGTTTCTGCTTTGCATCTGATATCGTCAGCTGACGTCTTTTGAGTGCTTCAATCGAGATCCTTACGACTCCTTTCATGTCTCTATATTGATTTGCTTAGTGGATTTCTGACTAAGGGAACACGAAGCCATACCGAGAGGTGTTCCGCCTTTGTGAAGCCACGTTGACAAGTTTTACATCGATATTTCTTTGGCTTTTCAACCCCGGAGCTCTGAGTGTGAGAGCCCGAGCTGTTTGCACTCATTTTTGAAATGTAAGGCAAGTGGTCAACGCATCAATCGTCCAATCGTCGGCAGGCCAGCTGCACGCTGGGGAGCTGGAGAATGGAAGCCCCCGCCGTCTCAAAGTGTTATGGGACGGACACTGAGGTGATGTAACAACATCTGTAGACAGGCGGATTGATGACTGGGGGTGAGTTTTCCCAGATATTCTCGAGCTTCGGGCGGTCGACTCAAAGTAAGATCCGGGATAGTCGGTAAAGTTCCGAGGGAGGGTGGCGGGCTGGCGGGGTAGAACAGCTGTCACGTCCATTCACGTGCGAGGTTCCATATGACCTCAGGTAACTTATCTACCTACCTAGGCAAGGAATGCCGGGCATCGAATACTGCTCTTCCCAATTCCTGCTAGATTTCTTGGCACATTATTTACGTGCACAGCTACTCTGATTTTCGATCTACGTTGAAATTATGTCTCCAGTTCCCACGAGGCTCATCCTGCTATGCACTCTTCACTATCTAGCACTAGGGACTAGATCTCCATGCCATTGATGAGTAGCATCGCCCATGCTTATGTACCCGTTTAATTCATTTCCAATGTCTAGCTTCCCTGATTTCATCTACCACCCAGCTGACCTCTCCTTCCAGTCTTCAAGTGGGGATTTCAGAAACCCCTCCCTTCCCCACGATTCCCACTTTCCCCACCAACCTGGAACATCTCGAAATCATCCTCCTCTCCCACTTCACATGCATGTCCTCACAAATCGACTTATGTACGATGAGGAGGTCTGCCGTTGTGATGATCGATCGCCACGTTTCCCCACAGCATGATAGTACACTTCATGTAACAACACGGCACGCAAATGCCCGAGATCTAGACCTCCCCGCGGAGCGAGCTCTTGAAGGTGCTTTATTAGATGTTGAAATGCCGCGCCCCTTGAAATGTTTCCATTTCGATTCAAATTTGAAAGTAGGAATATTTACCTGAAGCTGGACTACGATCCTCATCTAGTTCCTCCAAACAATGGCTCCTCACTCGGATCATGAACCTGATATGTTGGCCATGTCAGGCGAGAAAGAGCTGGACGTCCCTATCCTGATAGTTGGAGGCGGACCAACAGGTCTCCTACTTGCTCATATGCTCACACAACTTGGAGGTACGTCAGACACCAATACGTGACAATACTCAGCTCACAATCTCCAGTAAAATCGCTCATCATTGAACGGTATCCGACTCGGCTCGCTGCACCAAAAGCTCATGCGTTGTCCCCCAGAACTCTCGAGCTATGCCGACAATTTGACCTTGATATAAACGAAATTCGTAACATTGGAACTAATCGAGACGATGCTTACTGGGTCAACTTCGTGACGAGCTTGACAGGTCAATATGTTGGCAGCCTACCTTACGAGCGAATGGACGCGGAGGTTCTGGAGCAGACTCCAACAGTAGTAAATGCTCACTTTCTATAAGGCGCTGCTAACGTCATTTCAGATGATTCACAACATCCCACAACCAAAATTCGAAGAGTTCGTTGCAGCTCGGCTGGCTCAAGATGGGGTGGTAGAGGTCCGGAAGAACCACTCTTTCGTCAGTTGTAAGCAGGTAAGTGCTTGAGGTCCTTTACCATCATCTGGCTGACCTTGAAAGCGTGGCGACCGAGTGATCACGGTTGTTGAGGACAGATCCGGCAAATCAATATACGAGATCTGCTCTCGACATGTTGTTGCATGCGACGGTGCCAAGAGTAAAGTCAGGGAGATGCTGGGCATAGGCTGCGAAGGCGAGTCTTCATGTAAGTTTCGATTCCTTGGAGAGATGATTTGATGCTGACCCCTGAAAGACGAGACAATGACGACGATACACTTCAATGCGAAACTTCGAGAGGTCGTTGGAAACCAAGTTGGAATGCTGCATTGGATCATGGACCCAGAAGTCTCTGGATTCATTATTGGTTATGACCTGGACGACAACCAAGTTCTCATTTGCAACTTTGACGTAAGAACGAGATCGAATGCCTAGAATCAACTGCTAATATTTAACGGTCTAAGAAGAATCCGGTAGAAAGCTGGGATGAAGCTCATTGCCGCAAAGTTCTCACAGCAGCGATCGGAAAGTCCATTCCTTTTGATGTGCTCAGCTGGCGGCCATGGATCCTCAGTAGGAAAGTTGCCGAAAGCTACTATAAAGGCAACGTATTCTTGTCAGTGCCCCCCATTTAATAACAGATACATGCTAACTTGAACAGAGCGGGAGATGCAGCACACTCGTTTCCACCCACTGGCGGTCTCGGCCTCAACTCAGGCCTCGCAGATGTTCATAACTTAGCGTACAAATTGGCTGCTATTCATCTGGGCCATGGTGGAGCCTCTCTCCATCAAGCATATGAGAACGAACGTCGTCATGTCGCCCTCGTTAATTCCCAGCAGAGCGTAAAGAACGGACAGCAAATCTTCGGTCTCTTGAAGACGCTCGGTACGACAGACAATGATTTAGCAACAGCAAAGAAGAACCTTTACCGGCGCATAACAGATCCATCCACGCGTTCCGAGGTACTGAAAGGAGTGGAGAATCAGCGAGAGCATTTCGATAACCTGGGCTTGCACATCGGATATGTGTATGGTGATACGGAAATCCCAGCATCTGCATCTCTATACACAGCATCATACCGAGCTGGTGCTCGTTTACCTCACGCCTGGCTATCGGGTCCTCCTTCATCACATCTCACTTCTCTCCCAGCCATCTCGAATGCGTATGTGAGTGAACTCTCCCATGGTGCGCTGGCGGAAAAGCAATACTCCACGCTCGACCTTATTTCATTTGATGCCTTCACTTTGGTATTTTCATCCATCTTTGCCGCAGAGTGGACCGCCGTCTTCTCTGAATCACGGCTGCGCTTAGCCAAGTCCAATGCCAGGACACTGCAGATCAAAACCGCCGCTTTGGGAAAGGACTTCAACCTTGTAGCTGGAGCTCGAGCTAATGAGTGGGTAATGGGGATGCAGTTGGAGCATGGGTCTGCAGTCCTGGTGAGACCTGATCAGCACATCTTGAATTGCTATAGCGCCGGAACGAAAGTTGATGAGCTATTAGAGGGCTTGTTGGGGCATCTTGGGGTACGATAGAATGACATGTGTCAACTGCGTCAAGCTCACATGTATTTCATACTCGAACAACGCTGGAAAGCATGAAGATAAGTGCCGTAGCCAGAGTGCCGTCCTCAGATTTAAGGTCTGTTGGACAAATAAAAGCCGAGGACAGATTTTGAAGTGTGGAATCTATGAATGCCGGAGTTGCTCACCCAATTTGATGCTCTGCAAAGGGAAGGCCGGACAAAATATGCTAGAAGCGCGGAGACCTCGTCATCATCGTTCTCTGGCAGAGCTGACTTGAGCGACGGGCGATCAGAAACTTCGATAATCTCGTTCGTATGTGCCATCGCAGCTGCACTTGTTCCAAGCCTATCGCAATCCTCCGCGACAATTGTGTTAGACATTCGATCTCTTTCTGCATTTCCAACTTGTAAAGCTTTCGCAATGACCCGCTGAAAGTCTCCACGGCGTACAATCTTTCGAACCCTGGCGGACGGCCTTCGGCTGGTCTCATGCAGTCCCTCTCCAGGTTCTCCTAGCGTAACTATATCGTTAGACTCTTCAATCTCAACAAGTCTTTGGAACCGCATACTACACTTGTCGCTACCATATTAATCAGCATAAGTACTCTCGGGGACATAAGCACATACCATTTAGTTTTTGCATCCATGGATGCCGTTGAGATGGCTCCACATCGAGGGCAGTCATTGCTAGCTGCCTCGGAATCCGAGAAGAGCACACTCATGTCAAGTTTCTGGCCGGAACGGACCGTCGCAGCCCAATCATACCCCCTTTCCAGTGACCGTTTCTTCAATCGCATGCTCACGTCGCTGGATCTTTTTATGACCAACATGCTGTTCAAAGCGCTTCGAAGTGATTACGTCAATCATCTGCTTGTTATCAGCCTCCAGGTCTCAGCAGTCTTGAAACTCTGTACACAATGCATACTCCAAACTCTTTACGAGCTCCAAGAATGTGAAGCACGAAACTTAGCGCATCTTGGAGTATGACTGGTGCTTGTTGCCAATGGTCTCCAAGCCCTCAAGGTGTCGCCTGTATCGCCGCGACATGATTGTGGAGTAGAGACACGAGGTATTTCATATCAATTGCAATCAGGCGAGCCCCTACTTTGTTTCGATGTCAAACCCCAACTCTGTAAATTGTACTCCTCACAGTCGTCAAAATCTTGTCACAGGTGTCCGTTTGTGAATCAATTTTCTCTTCCAGAACTCTTAGCTCGGCCATCTGCTCCTCAGCATAATTCAAGGATTCCGCCAACAGTCCATGAACAAGCTCCACTCGGAAGGCTTGAGCGGAGTTTGAAAGCTTGTTAGATCGCCTGATATGTCGTCAGATGCCAATGTTCGTACCCGATGTAGGTGACTACCCTGTTGCAGCCATTATCAACACTGAGACTGTGTCGCTGGCCAATTGTAGCCTGCTCATCAGATCAATGTCCTCTTTCTCCTTCAGCCAGAGCACCTTCTTCGACACGTCTTTCGCCCAATTGACCGATCCGCCAGGCGACATGCTTGTTGCATATTTCCTATCTACCTTCAGACGAAAAGCCAGCAGCACACCCCTCCAGCCTTGTATTGATTCCTTCGTCGTTCTTCCCAGTTCGATTAGCTCGGGGCTGTTCTCATAATTCTGCCACAATGCGATCACCTTACTAGTTAGCATGTCTCTGTCTCCTGGCGTTAGAACTTACCGGAAGCAATGCTTGGTCGAAGCTGTCTAAATCTTTCACCAGCTGCCGATATTCCTTCACAGATCCTCTGCTCTCTGTCAACGTCCTGGAAAGTGCCAACGCAATTTGTCCCCCACGATAGTATCCCCGACGGAACCAACAGTTATGCCAATCATCGCAATCTGCACAAAGTGCCACTGGCTTAGGAGGAGATTGTGGTCTGCTGCTTTCCACAAAACCGTGTCACCACGAGGCTGAGGCTGAGGTCAAGTCGGTCTATCGACAAAGCCACTTGATGCAGGCGTCCGAAAGCACTGCGCAGTCGGATGAAACTTTCACAGACCAGAGCAAAAGAAAACAAAGCCACAGAGCGATTGTGTATCCCCATTCTATTCCGCTCTCAAGTATGTGCCGATATATTTCTTGCTTCTCTCCTCGGGCCAGATTAGATTTCATGCGCCACCATATTTTGCTCGCAAAGTCCGCATGCATGAGGCATCGCAGCCCCCAAATATAACCTTGTCATTCTGTAGCCATTCGTACTGCCCCAAGCCTTTGGCTGATGTGGAAATCGCGTGTCGGGAACGGGAGGAATTGGAGGAGTGCTGCAGGTTCAGTCAATTCATCTGCCGGCAACGCTACCCACCCAGTGAAGTATCCAAATCGGTCAAAATCAATATTTTGCTTTTCGACGAGAAGTATGGTGGTATCGGTGGCTTTCGCAGTATTGTTGTCAGTTGAACCCTTTTTGAAATGGACGAGGGCGAAATAAGGTTACTGGGAGCTCCCGGAAAACACCCAATGATCGATCCGATTAGTGCTTACCTCATTCGCCCAATACTTTATGTGCCACAAAACAAATTTCCGCTGGTGTCTGAAGCCGCAACGACATTCATCATCCATCGTTCATGAGATCCAGTTGATTGATTCTAGGGTCAAGACAAACACCTCGTTATCTTTCTCTTTCGCGATCTTATGGATATGTCATTGACTCGTAGTCAATTCCACGCAAACCCCGCCATTCCACTGAAAACCGGTTTCTCACGCCGTCTCCCATATAGCGCTCCCCACAAAACCATCGAGAACACGAGAGCCAGCGACTTCTCCGAGCTTCCCGAGCTATGGAGTATGGATAGCTGTTACATTAGTGCTAAAGTCAAATTGAGGGGTTCCGCTGGGCATTCCCCTTCTTTTCGCTCATCATCGCCACCTCGGGTCACAATCAGCAGCCAATTTTCAGCCTCCCCCTTACTAGGGACGGAGGTGGTAACCACAAATTGAAACGAGCGCCTCTCGGCTTCAGCTGTGGCTTCCACAGGTGAAAAATCAGTGCCCTTCTTCAGAAGACGGACTCTACATCCCCGCAGTAAGTGAGCCGATGGCTTTTTGTCAGGCCCAAGATTCGATTGTTTCGACGTTTCAATAACGCCTCAACGGCATTGGCCAATCTGATACCAGCGGCATGAAGGTGCCTCGACCTGGCTTCTAGCCTTTTACCTAGCACAATTCCTGTTGCAGAGTTGCTATGACACAGCCGGTTAAGCAGATGATCGGCGTGGCATACCATCGAGCAGGCATTGAAAAGCTTGATCGCTGCTCATCTGGGTGGAATCCATGTGAGGAGCCGGGCAGTCCTGTCTGCAAATTATGGGGTTTCTCTCTTCTTGCTTCTGATGCCAGTTCCTTTCCATCTTTTCTTTTCAATCTGAAGCACCGCTTATTTTCTCAACGGCTATACTTTCCTTCAACTAGCTTTTCATTGACATTTGGTTCTGAGGAACAACCATCAGCATTTTCTAGATCCTTTTTTCAAATCATTCTGGCCCCTGGTCAACACCTCGAAATTGTCGATGGACGGGGAGAAGATGACCAAAGAACAGTCGCGGGAGATCTGGGAAATCATTGAGGCAGACACAGCACAACATCCCGATTACGCAGTATTCTTCTTCTCCGGCAAGAGGCTAGTACAACGAATGGCTTTTGGCCTCCTTCCCAGCTTCGTACAACGAAGGATACGTCCGGGCCTCACGAAACCCCAACGATTACATCCGACTTCATATTTAGATGGCTTGCGAGGAGTTTCGTCGTTCATTGTGTTTCTAGGACACTATACAGAAGAGAATTTGGGCTGGTACACTGAGCCATATGGCGCATACGAAGATGGAGCTGCTTCATCGCCACTTCAATTGCCTTTTATACGAGTAATATACTCTGCTCGGCCAATGGTTCATATTTTCCTCATCATATCCGGTTACGTCCTTTCCTATAAACCTCTCAAGCAGATACATTCTCAACAATATTCAGCACTCGCAAACACGCTCTCCTCCTCAGTCTTCCGACGAGCTCTTCGACTCTTCCTCCCTTCATTTGTCACTCTGTTCATCATGGCGTTGGCGTTGTTCTTGGGATTCTCCACCGACAGGTATGCGGAAAGGCAAATCAACCTTCCATCACAATTACACCACGTATGGGATACATGTATAAGGCTTTTGGGGGCTTCATGGGCGGTGGACGATTTGGCATATCCTCATCCTTTATATAACCCGGCACTTTGGACAATACCGGTCGAATTCTCGCAATCTTTGATTTTGTTCGCCGCCCTTCTTGGACTTTCAAGGTGTCGATCGAATGTGCGGTTGTTTCTACTGGCTGGCATCACCACATTTTGCTTCTATAGCGGGCAGCTTTACACTGTAGAGTTTCTAGGTGGGATGTTCATTGCAGAAGTAACACTTCTACGAGACCGATCGCTCAGCACGCCATCCTCAAGTCCGATGCTTCCAAAGTTCGAGGACAAACCTCGAGATGGGGAATGCGGATCCACGGCCAGACAAAAATTGATTCAAGCATTCTGGCTGGCTAACGTCTTATTTGGGCTCTTTATCGCTTCATGGACGAATAATCATATTGAGGCAGTATGGGGATTGAGGTTCTTGGACGCGCACACACCCGCGCCATACCGCGGACAACAAGTCTGGTTCTGTATTGGGGCTTTCCAGATTGTTGCAGCCTGCACACAGTTGAAATGTTTGCAGAGAATTTTCACAACCCAGGTTGCTCAGTACCTAGGGAACATATCCTATGCTCTTTACCTGATGCATAACCTATGTCTCACGATTCTGGAGCCGAGATTCAACCCAATTTTCGACAGCTTCTTCAGCAAAGCAACATTTTGGGGACGGCAGCTTTCATGGTTGGCAGGAATTGTTATCTATGTGCCGATTGTAATATGTGTAGCAGATTTATTCTGGCGCGCTGTCGATACACCGACAGTACGGTTCGCCAGATGGTTCGAATCAAAGTGCGTGGTAGAGAAAAAGGCATGAAGGGCAGGTTGCATGGATACAAAGGAGTTTGGGTCTATTTGGGCTTGGGCAATAGGGTGAGAAGGCTCCTCACAGGTGTAGGATGGGGTATATCCGTGACAATGTATATAACCCAGATGGCCGAATATACAGAACAGAGCTGCAATGCTAGAGCACGAACGAAATACTACTCAGATCAGTCTCACTACACGTACTGTGCACGTTTGCTTCAGCTTTCGCCTTGATTTCCGTTCTGGGATCCAAGATCTCGCCACAAAGTCAATTCCCAATATCAAGACTTCCCAAGCTTCCAAGATCTCACATGCGACACAGCTCAGACACCAAGCCCAGCCACAGCGATCCAGATCCGCATCATCTTCCCTTCCACCCTTTCCTTTTCCATCATCAAATGAACACCTCTCGGACAATCCCCACCATCATACCCCCTTACTCAGCACCTTCCTTCCACGTTCTTGCATCACGTCATGTGACAGCGCCTGCTCATCTGCGCCTTTGATCGCGATGTCGATCATTGCAGCTGCAAACTCCTCGGCTTTCATCGCAGGATAGAACGAAGTCGTTAACTTGACAAGCACGGTAACGATTTTGTTGTTCGGTGGGATTACACTTCCCGGACGAGGTAGGTAGATGGAGATCTTTTCCGGATTTTGAGCTTCGAGTGCCACGAGCTTGTTTTCTATCTCTCCCTGTCCAAAATGTCAGAATGTCAGCTTCCAGTCCGGTCGAAATTACAGTCGGAATATTGACGAGGAGGGGAAAGAGACCTTAATATGTATCGCATCGTTGAAGAAGCGATGCTGCTTCGACAGATCTCTGTCTACGGCATGGCCACTAACATACAAGAAGCGGAATTTCTTGCCTGGGCCAAGCTGAGGTGAGAGGATCTCGGCAAATGCTTTTGCTGCGACGAAGGCGTAATCTATATTTACCTTCCGGGCAGTCGCGAGGTCTGGAAAGCGGCTCGGAATGCCACCAAGTGCCCTAATTCTGTTAGCCATAATCATCGAAATGGCTTGGGTCCTGGCAGGCCATGGGATGGGATACCAGATGCATGCCTCTGCGCCAGCAAGCTCTCTGAGGACTGCAGCGGGGTATGAAAGGAAATCTTCAATGATTATGATCTTGACTTTTGGTGAGGTTGGTTGGGATGGTGGCAGAGCTCGACGCGAGAGGACAATGATTTCTGTTAGGGACGGATTGTTGATACTTTGAGTCAGAACTTCCGTTCCAATCATACCCGTGCTACCCGTCAGTATTATTTTCATTGTGTCTGAGGACTAGAACGTATATGGTTTAGAGAAAGTTTGGGGACAGACTTTATTTTACAAGGGGAGGTCAGAGGCAGTTAATGCCTGCAGTGCTTCAATCGTGGACGCTAATACTTAGCTGAACGCCGATGATTCTCAATGGGGATGTCTTGGGTTGTCCTTAGAGGCTCTCGTAGGCTTACGAAAGGGGTGCAAACGAAAGCGGTGGGAAGCGAAAGCCGACTCGGTGTTCAGCGGATTGGATAAGCAATCAGCATGGACGACCAACATACTCGAGTTTCCTGCCCTGTGATTTCCTGTACTTCCTCGAGACATAGTGTTCCTATCATTGAAAGCTACCCCAATAACCCTGGACTCCGGTGTGTATACATACTACTACAGCCCGTTCCAGTACGCCGTCTTCCCAATCTCAAATGTGCCTTTCAGGCACTGAGTTCCACCAAATACCAAAGCAGTGTACTGCCCCTTCTCGCAAGTCCATGCATCTCTGTTCTCATCCCAAACAGCAGTGCTATACTTGTCGACGGGAATCTTGACGGTCACAAATTGCTGTGGCTCCAATCTCACCTTCTCGAACCCTTTCAACTCCTTCACTGGCCGCTTAAATCTTGAAGTTTTACGATCTGCAGAAATGTACAGCTGAAGTACTTCTGAGCCAGACATGCTCCCAGTGTTCTCAATGACCACCTGTATTTCTTCGGGTGAGATCCTTAGATCTCTTAAAGCGAACGTTGTGTAGGATAAACCATGTCTACAGAAGTCAGCATCTGCACTCAGCTGTATTCCAACTCAGACTTACCCGAAAGGGAATACAACCCCGCGGGCAACCGCATCGTGATATCTATATCCAACAAAAATCCCCTCGTCATACCTCGCTTTTCCATTGTCACTTCCAAAAGTCAAGAAACTCGCAGTGTTCTCCAGTCGATCTGGAAATGTCATGGGTAGCTTTCCACTGGGATTCGCTTTTCCAAAAATCACATCTGCCAGAGCATTACCACTTTCGTTGCCACCATACCAGCTGTGTATCATAGAATGAGCTTCAGAGTGCCAGGGCATTGAGATCGGAGTCCCAGCCTGCGTGACAATAATTGCAGAAGGTTGGACGGCGAGCACTGCGCTGATCAGCGCATCGTGACCTTCGGGCATATTCATGGTTGTCCGATCTCGACCTTCTTTCTCGTAGTCGCCCTGTCTCAGTGTCAGATAGCTATAACGTAGGTGGGAATGACATACGTTAAGTCCAGCAACTACAATAACATTCTTGCAGCTCTTGGCCGCTTCGACAGCCCTCCTGATCCCCTCTTCTGGATCAAGTTTCAAGCAGGCCCCAAGTCTACATGCTCCACCTGGTAAATCGATCATCCCGCCCAGGAGCTTTGATGTGGACGCACTTCCAGCTTCCATTCGGAAGGTATAAGTTTTGCCTTGATCCATTTCGAAAGTTGCTCGAACCTCGTTAGACCCACTCCCAAAGAACATCCCGCCTAGCTCTTGAGCCGTGGAGTTGTCAATTACCAATCTTCCATCAATGTACAAATTAGACACGCCAAAAGATGCCAAACCGAATTCGTACGTTCCTGAACACTCGGGGATAAATGTTCCTCGCATTGAAATATAGAAGGTTTCACCGTTCTGGGCATGCTTATAGTCCATCAGCTGGTATGCTGTTTCCTTGACTGTAGTCTTGTCGAAAGGTATCCGGCTTGGAACCGAATATGGCTCATGGAAGAACTCGATTGTTGCGCCTGGTAGCCCATCCTCGTTTATGGCATTGTTCTTGTTCAAGACAGGCAGAAGTAAGTGGGCGTAAACTCCAGCTTCGTATCTTACTTGTGTCCCAGGTGCAATCTGTGAAATAATTCCTTCGTACGCAGAAATGGTGTAGTATGGGTGCAGACTCGCACTTCCCCCTCCACACGCAGCCGCATTCTTGACATTGGGTCCGATCAGAGCAAGACTGCCACAGTCTGGGCTAAGAGGAAGTACGCCTCCATTGTTCTTGAGCAGTACAATACTTTCGGTGGCGAGCTGACGGTTGACTTCTCTGTCCTCAGGTAAGTCCCTCGTACCTTCTTGTGTAGCCACTTCTTGTCTTGAGAGTTTCTGGACGAAGCGAAGAACATTCGAAGCAGCTGTATCGATGTCTTTCATCTGAAGTTTTCCCGTCGAGAGAGCCAATTGGGCTGTTGTCGATCGATGTAAGCTTGGCCCAGGCATCTCGAGATCCAACCCTGCAGCGAACGCGGCGTCGGTCGAGTAAGTTCCAAACCTGAGTAAACAATTAGCCGAGCCTCCAATTATCGTCAGAAGACCCACCAATCGCTCATGATTAATCCGTCGAAGCCCCATTCTTTCCTCAAGATATCCTGGAGTAAGTTTTTACTTTCGGAGCAGTGGATTCCCTGGACTTTGTTATATGACGACATCACCGCCTCTGGTTTCCCATACTTGAGAGCAAGTTGAAATGGCAAAAGGTATATCTCTCTCAATGCGCGGTCGGATATTACCACGTCCACACTCCTCTTTTCTGTCTCTTGATCATTCGCAACAAAATGTTTTAGAACTGCTGCACTTCCACTACTCTGGACACCCTCAATTATCCTCGCGGCCAACATTCCGCTCAGATATGGATCCTCAGAGAAACTCTCAAATCCACGGCCGTTCAGAGGTGACCGGTGCATGTTGACTGTTGGTCCGAGCCAGGCATGCGCACCTTTGACTTTACATTCTTGCGATAGAAGAACGCCAGCAGATTGCAATAGTGATTTGTTCCATGTTGCACCAAGACCGGACCCGCATGGGATACAGAGACCAGGAACGCTGTCGAAGAACTTTGATCCTCTTACGCCGTTCGGGCCATCGGAGCATTTTATAGATGGAACGGAGAGACGAGGGATGGGTGCAGTGTGCCAAAAATCATGACCTGAAGCGGATACATCTCTGATTAGCAAATTTGGACTCAATCATGCCTCTCATATCGGCAAAGAGTGATTACCGGCTGTTAGGGACAATTTTTCTCTGAGCGAAGCCTCGCTAATGATGTGGTCGATGTCCATCGAGCTATTAAGATCTTGCCGCACAAGAACCATCTTGACTCCGAAAGGCTGAATCTACAAACGAATAGAGGGAAATGAAGATGAGAAAGGCTGCGAGAGGTGCCATAAACAGTCAGCCTTGTCCCCAAGCCTTGGGACTAGATTGCTTGGCTTGGGCGGTTGTGGACCTGCAGCCTGTTTTTGCTTCCCCCCGACAGCCGCCGAAACATCCACCGTTGCCGGTGGAAAACGCATACTCCGCAAAATCATGTTTCTCCATCCCGGAAATGAGATCTGGGGGTGCACCATCCGACCGTCGGATATGGGATGTGACGCTTCGGTGTTTTGTTCGAGTCAGGTAGCGGTGCGAATCGACAGTCACCATGCTTAGTTTCATAATATTGTTCAAATGTGTGACTTGTGAAGTCGTGCATGGACGTAGACGAGCAAAGTAGTAATCACTGGAAGTCGACACCTTCAAAAATAGAACGTGTCGTTCTGATCCGACCCTGGAAACCTCTCAGAACCCCATGGTCCATTCTCCACTCCGTTTTGCATTCGTAGAAAAGGATCCATGAGTATATCGTACTCAGCATTGCCCATAGCAAAGTCTGGACCAAGCATCCAGGTCATATCGTAATCAGCGGACAATCCCGAGAACTCTTGCCTGTCTTCCGCTTCAGTTGTAAAGTTTGTTGGTACGGAGTTATTATTGTCAGGCCCAGTAGCTTCTTGTGGCCTAGACATTTGCGCCAACCGTGTCAAAGAAGCAGGAATCTGAGAGCCTTGTGCGGCCTCGTTAGATGAGATGGTCTCGTCTGCATCATGAGAGTTGGCCATTTGACGAATTTCTGACAGGAAGCTATGTTTCGTGAAGACCTGGCGAGGAGGCAATTGCAAATTCACATCTATTGCTGAGCCAGGCGACGGTTGTACCTCGTCTGCGCTACTTTTTTTGATTGTCAGTTTGTACGCGAGCACATGTATGGAAGCGAACATACATGAGCTCGTCGGACCTTCGTCGAACATCGAGTTCTGCAGCCCGTCCAATTTCCCGAATTTTGCCCCGCTATTTCAGGGTCAGACCAGAACATTTGGCAGAGTCGGAGGACTTACCAGTAGCCTCGATGTGGGGTAAATCTCCGAATGCCTTTGTAAGATGTCTGAACATGCCGTACTTTTCTTGACAATAAAGGATCTCTCCAAAGCCTCATCAACGAGAGGGCCGAGGGATGTTATGATTCTAGCACACTGCAATGAGCATATCGCAAGTGCCGTGTCTGTAATGAAAATATCTTTTCCAAGCTTCAGGATACTCTCAAAAATATTTGACACATCGACTGCGTGTTTCAAGCAGCTCTCGCGGCAATGTTTTAGAAAATCAATTGGGAGGCTTGAGAGTACTTCGTCAGGCAATGCTTCGTGAAACCCTGGGATAGTGAACCTGTACAAATCACAGTAGCACAGATTCCACCATACATGTAGCATGATATAGGTTGTTCGCTCTGGAGTATATGCACGTAAGAAGAAGTTGCGTTCGTTCAGAACGTAGGTTAGGGGAAGTGTTGTTGAAAAATGTTGGACCTCGCTTGCAAGGGACTCCAATTCCAAGCGAGCTTCTGGAGTAATGTTCCTTCGATCCACCATCTCATGAGTGAACCTGTGCAGTCAGCTTTGTTAAATCTACGGCGCCTAGATACTCACTTCTGTATTCGCACACGTATCTCCAATATACGTATCAAGAACCCCATCATGCCTATATTTGACTGGTTGTTCAGGCCCGGTGCAGGCTTGAGCAATTCTGTCTCTACCGGAATGTCAAACGAGAAATCCCGCTCATGACATGGCAACTGTAGGTGAATCCTGTCCGCAGAAACCAAAGTGAAATCTGCCCTACCGTTGGCTAGTAAAGTATCGCACATGAAGATCGACCACATAAGTCGGCGTCGACGTTCTTGGCCAACAAAGGTAAGGTTCTTGTCGGTATAGTTTAATCGCATGGCGAACGCAAACCTAACAACAAGAGCAGAGAGGGCCATCACTTTTCCGAATTTTCTTGACGTCAAGCGATCGAAAATGATGATTAGAAGGGTCTCGATGACCGAAAGAGAAGGCTCCGTAATCATTTTCAAGACTTGGTCCTCAGCCTCGTCAATCCAAGTTGCTGCTTGTTGACGTTGGGCATCGTTTGTCGCTAGAAATCTTGCAGTGGCGCCTAAATAACGTGGTGCTTAGCATCTACCAAGGCACGGACGATGGAGAAGAACATCTCATCACATTGGGTTTCCGGGGCTCACTAACCACAAAGAGCTTGAAGGAGATGTGGACTATGTGCATCTTTGGACCAGTTCTGGAGGAATATCGCTCGATGAAGGAAACTTTGACCAGGGATTGGATAGATATACTCAAAGAATGCGTCGATATGCTGCCGGACAATACCTTTATCTGGGAAAATGTCGCTGAAGAATTAGCCTCAAGACAGAACTGCGATAGAGAAACGCTCACAGTTGTACAGATGGTGAACCTGATGAGTATTGACATTCGATACCCCGCTGTGAGCATCTCTCACACCGAGGAAAATCTCCAGAACACTTCGCTTTTTGGCCGTGGCAACTCAGACAAGCTTTTCTTCCTCGTCGGCGTTCAAGGGTCATAATAGAGCTTGGTGATCGACTTTGAAGTTGCTTCGACGACGCAGTTTGTACTTGTTCATCTTGAACCTTGAAAGAGCAAGTGAAGCCTAGTCTCAAGCAGTTCTCACAGCCACCCAGAGTCCCGTCACATCGGACCTGCTTGAGTCAGCCCCGGAATGGGTGTCCAGATCAATCAGAATGTTCCTAGTAGTACCTTACGATTACGGCATTGAAAGCAGATCCTTGTGGGTCTCTTCCCTGATTTCGATATTCTCGAAGACCTGCGAGAAGTACTCGATTCTGCTGTCATCCTTGGGCGATGCGGTAGCCGAGCCACGTGATTGCTCTGCCACCACGTGGCATACAGTTTCTTGAATGTGATCCTTAAAATCCCCTGTCTTTTTGTTCAAATCCTGGCATACAAATGAAGAATCCGATGTATCGGGGATAATTAGTGGTGATGGTGTTGAAAAGCACCCGATACTCCAACCGACAGAAACTCAATTGTCCCCCCGACAGCCGTTAGCTCCGGAATTGCTTCAATTTCGAAGGTGGACACAACGCCACGAAGAACACCACGAGACATTTCTCCAGAGCCGTGCACACCATATGTCCCCCGCTTCTGTCTCTGCCTCTCCCCATCTATGCTGCCGCATTCTGCACTCCAGGTGGTGGCGTCCAATGGCAAGCATTTGTGGACCCTAAATAGCTCCTTTTTCTCCACACCCCAGGCGTTTTGTTCTGTCGGGACACCCTTATGCGGGCTTTGGGTCTCATCTAGGTTGCCAAGGACCAAAGGTATGGCTAGATGTTATGATTTTCGCCAACGAGTTCATTTCTTTAGCCTCCTTGACTCCTCCTCTTCGTGGATACTCCGCTTCTCCAGGTCTGCATCCGATCTTGACTCAATTCTATGATGGGTCTGATGTCTATAAGAAATTGCTATCCCCCACCCAAGAGGAGTCTTTCGATCTTCAGTTAAGCTTCTATTTCAGCATACCACATTCGTAAATACTTGTCTCCGTCAACATGGTGTCCAAGAACTCAGTGCTCCAGCACTTCAACAAATCCCTGACACTGGCCTGCATGCTCATTGCTGTCTCGACATTCAATTATGGATTTGACAATGCTGGATTCAATACTACGCAAGCCATGGACGGGTTTCAACAACAATTCGGAAGATACAACTCAACAACAGGCAAATACTTCCTACCACCTTCGTGGCTATCGCTATTCAACAGTCTAAACTATATCGGATTTGGAGTTGGTGTCATGGTAGGTAGTTTGGTCAGTGCTAGATATGGCAGACGCATGTGTATGTTCTCAATGAGTTGCTATGCACTGGTTACTGCGACCATTGCCATCACATCTACAACTCGGGAGCAAATCTTGGCTGCCAGAGTTTTGAACTGTAAGTCACCTTTGCCTGTGCGAAGCTTCGATCCTAACTTGGAGCAGATATTTACGTCGGCATGGAGCTTGCTGTTGTTCCAGTCTTTCAATCCGAGATCGTCCCTGCCCCAGTTCGTGGTTTAGCAGTCGGCTCATACCAGTTCAGTTTGATGGTGAGTGGAACCGGAAGCTAAAGACTCAAACACTGACTCTTGGTAGTTTGGTACACTGATTGTAAACTGTGTCTGCCGTGGCACGAGCACTTTGGAGGGAAATACGGCATGGAGAATTCCGATTGGTCTCTTCTATCTGGTGCCAACCATTGTACTTTGCCTAGTCTGGTTCATCCCAGAGGTATGGACCCCACTCCAATTCGAAATATGCCTTTCTGACACCACTTCTAGTCGCCACGTTGGCTGTTGACAAAGGACAGGGTCGAGGAGGCAAAGGCTGCATTCTACAAATTCAGAGAAGGGTGTGTCAGCGATGAAGAAATTGCTACCGAATTCGAAGCTCTGCAACTTGCGTTGAGACTCGAGCCTGAACAAGGAAAATACAGTACGTATTGGGAAGCCCTTTTTCTCGTTGTCCTTGTAACTCAGGATTCTCCTGAGACATGTCTAATCGTTTTCACGAAAAACATTCAATAGGCAGTCACTTACATTTCGCAGTGGAACTTTTTCAAGGTGTCAACAAGAAGCGAACTGCTATCGTCGTTGCCATGAACTTCTTCCAGCAAGCCACCGGTCAGGCATTTGCTTCAACATACGGCACAATCTTCATTAAAGGTCTCGGCACGATCAATCCTTTCAATATGAGCATTGTCATGTCTGTCATCAACTTGACTTTGGTCAGCACAGGTCTATTTCTCAACGATCGGATAGGACGAAGGTAAGTCCATAATTCCAAGCTACAGACTGATTTCCTAACATCCATTCAGACCCCTCCTCTTCATCGGCGCCAGCATTCAGATTGCCGCAATTCTCACTATGGGTGGCCTCGGGACCGTCTCGAACCCCACAGATGGGCACAAAATTGCAATTGTGTCCATGCTCATCCTCTTCTCGGCCGGCTTTGTCTTCGCATGGGCACCTCTCACCTATGTCATCACTACCGAGGTCTCAGCACTCCGCCTCCGAGATGCTTCTCAGCGCACTGCCTCGATGGTCAATGTTCTTATGAACTTCGCCGTCAACTTCTCACTCCCATACTTGCTTTATGCACCGTACGCCGCGCTGGGATCCAAAGTCGGGTTTATATTTGGTGCGATTGCAGTGTGTGCGTTGGTATTCACGTTCTTCTGCGTTCCGGAATGCAAAGGCAGGACACTGGAGCAGGTCGATAGGATGTTTATTGAAGGTGTCCCATTGAGACACTTTGGGAGCCACCAAATCACCAATCTAGAGGAGACATCTCTGGAGAAGGGCGATATGGGTGTCGAGGTAAAGGCAGTTGAGAAGGTTTGAATGGTGAAGGATTTGGTGATCGTTAAGAAGATATTCATTCAAATTACCATTGGAATCTCAACAGGCATTCACCTTAGACAATATAATGCAGCGGAGTACAGCAATCGTGACATTCTTCATCAATATTATGAAGGACGGTCTACACTGCGCAGCAAACTTTGCGTGCGTGTGGCTCGGGGCCTTGACCCGCGGGTGTGGCGGTGATCCCGCCCAGTCTACCCACTAATGCAAATACCATTTGGCCCTTAATTCATCATAGTGTCTGGCATGTACTGCATAACCTGGACATTGAATACATTTGCAGTCGAATAGGCGTACTCGGAAACTATGGTGACTTTGACCACGCCAGGGCGCCGGGCTGGGCTCGACTTCGGGGATAAGCGGGGATTTAGAGTAGATGATTCCATGCGTTAAAGACATAGCTCGATAGCATAACAGCTCCAAAGTTGAGATTGGTATAGTATGGTATTTCTATAAGAGATCCCCGAGGCGTCTGCAGAAGCTGTCAGAGAGCCCTACTCCTTGAAAAACATGTTCTCGTCATAGAGCATTGATAGCCACGTGATGAAGCGAAAACCTCCAGGTTGTCTCCAGAGATGTGAGGAAGCGATTCGAGAATATACGTAGAATAATGGTAAAGGCCGCTTAGCCAAGATACACATTCCATAGGGAGACTGCCAGCAAGAGCAAATGTTTCCGGAACCCGAGACACTTCTTCCGCCATAAGAGCTGCTCTCTGTATGCTGCTTTCGTAGGGAGGCATTACATGTGGCTATTGAGAGACAACACGATCTCATACAAAAGACACCATTGTTCATCGCCAGATCCGCCACTATTCGAATGTCCATCCGCAAGTCTCAAGTCATTTATTGAAGTGATGCCATGCGTCTGTGAGAGGTTCGAAGCTTCGTTCAGGCTTAATTCCTGAGTCAGCAACTTAGCCACCTAACGCTCAACCCAAACACACCCCACCCACCCACCGACCGCGGCAAATCTGAGTCTGAGAGGAGAATTTTTGTTGGTAATACTTAATGAAATAAGAAAATTTGCGACACAACCACGCACCACAACAGCTGATCAACAGCTTGTAATTCCCTCGTGGCGCAATTGGCTAGCGCGTGAGTTACTCTACCATTTACGAATAATCAATCACGTTCTGACAGTCATCCAGGTTCGACTGTTACTTGACAGACTATCGAGAGGTTGGTGGTTCGAGCCCACCCGAGGGAGCAAACAGTAATTGCTCCATGCAATCCCTTTTTTTTTTCTTTTTTTGAAACTTTTCCTTTGGCCTCATACCAATTTTTGATTTATCACTCCCGATCTGTATGCCGCTTCCATACGAAGCTAAGCTCATCTCTTGTACTAGAAAGACGTGGATGGATCTGGAGGATGATGCACATTTTCAACTTGAATTGACCCCGCCGAGGTTCCTCCATGTCATCCTAGCTTGCTCGGTGGGTTCTTGCTTTAACGGACGACAAACTTTTGGAGAAGAAGTGTCAGCCATACAACATTTTTGACGCCGAAGTAATGTAGCGAAGGCTTTCTATGCCTTCTGCCTTTTTGTAATGGCCAGCATGAAGCTCGAAGCTCCCTGATGTATGGCGTTGGTATCACTGCGTGGGCCATCTAAGACACTCTGGCATTTGGCCTCTGATATTCATTGAAGGTAATGCAAGCAACTTATGAAAATGCTACGGACCAATTTCTTCGACGTTGCTGTGGCACGGGATGGGTTCTTTTCCATTGTTGTGTCTTGAGCCGGAAGCCCTGTTTACTCGCTTACTGAGGTTTGGAGCTTTCAGGCAATTCAATAGTATTATTCTATGAATTGCCTACTCCATCACGGAGAATATCACAGAAATTTCTAGCCTTGCAGATGGTCAATGAATTATTACTGCTATATGCTTTCTCATATTGTAGTAGGAGGTGAAGGTGCCCTTGTTCTATCTTCAAGGCGTGAAAGCCTATATTCACTCTTGCCATTGTGAGCAATACCTATTGTTGCTTTTGACTATGTCATGCAATCCCTCTGATACTTCAAAAGGCCATTGCCCTTCAAAACTTTACAAATATAAACCTTCTTCGTTCTTCAAACTACAAATATATTCCTGCCCAAGCATACCTACGCAGGCAGGTACAGCCAAGGTGGTCCGTGCACTCCAACTCGATCTCGAAGCTTAAAGGCGAAGAGAAATATCAAGCTCGTTTCGCGACGGGGAGGCAAGAAGGTCGCAACAAAGATGTCAGCAGGAGAAGCTTCCCCCCATAGAGAGGCGACACCTACAGCCTCAACACCAATCTCCTCGATTCCACAGAAGCGCGCGCTCGAAGATGATCATCAACCCGTGGTTTCCTCTCCCTTGAACCCCGACTTCAAGTCCAAACCCCAGGATGACGCTCCCCTTGCGCGCGAACGCGCATCAAGGGCCAAGAAGGAATCGCTGAAGAAGCGCGAATCTAAAGCGGGATCTTTGGCCCCAGACTCGAGCGCGAGAGCAACACCAGATCCCAAATCAGCGAAGAGCAAGAAGAGTGAACCCGATCTGGCGCCCATCAGATACAAGCTACCCCCACCGAAATCTACAGACTTTGAAGCCCCTAGGGGACCAATTTTCATACCTGCGGACACAAGGACAGCACCAGATGGCTCGGAAATCCAATTCAATGAGACGACCGACCAGTAAGTATTTGACTTGTATGCGCTTCATAGCTAACCATTCGCCAGTGTCTATAATAAGAAGGGTTTCCATTATACCCATTGCATCGCAGACCCAGCTTTCCCATCCTCCCTTTTCTATCGACAATCTGAAGCGGAACCGTTCATACCCCGGCTGAACTTCGAGGATACCTCTACGCATATGTTCCTGGACGAAAGTGGCCGGCATGTTACAACAGACAAGGGTTTCAGAATGGCCAAAGCCAATGTTGGGGTACGAGAGGGCAGATGGTATTATGAGTGTAGGATCACAAGTGGAATACCAAAGAGGAAGTCAGGCGCTCCGGTCGAGTCAAATGGTCACGTACGAATGGGATGGGCGAGACGAGAAGCTACACTGGATGCGCCAGTTGGCTACGATGCCTACAGTTACGGACTTCGAGATGCATCTGGTCAGAAAGTGTTCATGTCTCGACCCAAAGACTTCTTTCCAAACAACGAGGATATTAGAGAGGGCGATGTGATTGGCCTGGAAATCAACCTCCCCTCCGAGTCGCTTCATCGAAAAGTGGTGGAGGGACACTACAACCCCGCAGTCGATCTTGAGGACGAAGGAAATGTTGGGATTGAGAGACCAGATATCATTCGCGACAGGGTTCCTATCCGGTTCAAGACACACCTATATTTTGAGCAGATCGAATACCAAGCAACCAAGGAGCTCGAGGAGTTAATGAACCCCTCTCCTGTAATTCAATCCACAGGTGGAGTTGGTGGTTCAACACAACAGCCGGGACCAACACATCCAATACCTGCGCTTCGAACACTGCCACATTCCAATATCAAGATCTACAAGAACGGTCATTATATTGGCACGCCATTCACGAATCTTCTCGCCTTCCTACCACCGGCCTCTAAACCCCTTACACAAGTTGGAGCAAGAGAAGGATTGGATAATGGCATGCTGGGTTATTATCCTGCCGTTTCTGTCTTCAGAGGTGGAGCTGCGGAGGTTAACTTTGGCCCTGACTTCTGGTATCCACCACAAGAAGAAGGTGAGCCTGATGATGAGGTCGATATGATTGGAAGCGACCAGCCAGTTACAACAAAGGTTCCGAAGCTTCGAGCAACAGGCGAACGGTTTGACGAGCAGATCGTGGAGGACATCGTGTATGATCTTGTGGATGAGGTTGATTTCTGGATGCAAGATGGTGGCGTTAGCGGAAAAGGAGCAACGACTGGTGTGCGGTCTACAGCTGGAGTTTCGGCACATAATGGGATATCTGGAGGAGTCTTGGGTTCGGAAGAGATCAAGGAGTTGGTCCAGGAGGACGATTGAGCTGGAATTAGGGGAAATACCTGATATGTTGCACTGCAGATGCAAGTTTCGAGATCCGGCTCCGCAGATATGATCTGAATGTACCACCACCCACATATGCCAGTCAATAGCCAATTCTTGACATCTGTAATCTCTCTTCAATAGCGCTTAGTCGTCGCTCATTGTCTCTGACCATACCCATGACATCCGCCAGCATGAATCTTGATTCGGTGGTCTCTACTGCAATCCTACGTGTCTGGATCTTGAAGCAATTCAGTACATCCTAACCTTCATAGATTTATTTATTTACCTTTTGGAGCTTCTCCGCTATACTTTCAATCCCTCCTTTACTTCTCAGCCACAGCAATCGATGAGAGAAATCGCATCTGTAGTGCTGTTGCGTTGCATCGAAACTCCATTCCAGCTCCTTCTCTCTGCCCGTATGAGGTGTTTCCAGAAAAGGACGTTCATATCTTTTGAAATCATGTATCAAGTCTTTCACAGCATCATTGATTACTTTCGTTGGTCCGCCCTCGTCATAAAGCGATCGCTGCTTCAAGTTTCTGTCCTGTAATCCCTTCTCGCGCCGCCGTTTCCGTTTGAGATATTCGCGTTCTTCGTAGAGCGATTGACGGAGTGTTGAGAAGGCGTCTCGAAGTTGTGACGGGGCCGAGACAACTGTAAGGAAAGCTCCCCAGAAAGCATGAATCCAAATGGCGAGCGTGAATGCAAAAGAGATGAAGCCAATCACAACCGATGCAACGCTGATGGAAGGGAGGGGTGCCATGCTTTTGTGGAGCGGTATCCATATGAGACAGCGTGGGGTGGAAAGCTTGATCCGAGAGGCGGGGGAGGGGTCGAAGTAAATAGTTTGAAGCTTGAATGTTTCCGGGACGACCGGACATCTTCACACTGGAACGATTACTCACCAATTTCTCTAACCTCAAGAGGGGTTGGTATTGTTGATGACGGTTCAAATTTGAGCAAAGTTGTTTACCCTTTAAAGACGATTTTCTAAGCATGAGGAGTGCCAGAAGGGCCTAGTATCGCGAAGGAATTCAAAATTCTTACATTGTAAGACTCCTTGATCTCTCATCCGCTCGGTGTTCATGCAATCTTTCTCTGGCTTCTGTGCTGAGCAGTACTCGTGAGATTGCCTAGTCCAACTTTTAAAACTCCTCCTACCGACTAACTTATCCGGCATGCTTGGAGCTTCATTATGTCGCTCATCGCTTCTATACTCTGTCCGAACATTTCTTTCGGCTATTTGTCTCTACTCTTGGTCAATGTTGGATATCTAAGTTGAGTTTAATTTCAAGACTTATACTGAGTGTTGAGATCTCTAATAAGGATGCCGATCGGGAGGCAGATGAATGCAAGGTTAGTCACTACAGGTGACAAAGAACTATAAACACACACGAGCATATGATAATTCAGGTTCACCGAGCAGTGCTGGCTGAGTTTCCTCAACCCAAGGAATTTCTTCAGATCACGTGACTTTATACGATGCTGACAGGGCCTTAGCGGAGTAGGTGGAACGCGCCGCAAAATCTGAGGCACAGTTTTTGAGCCTTTAACAGTTTCGTCATATCTGCTGAAGATTGAGAGGATGCAAATTGACCGCAGCCAGCTGCGCCTTCGCGAGTATCAGGTGATCGTCAACCGATCCAGCAAATACCGTAGAAGATCTGGACTTGTTGTGGACCCCGGATTGCCTACCTAAGTCGTGGCCTCCTCATTGAGAAAATCCCTTGTGGAGGAGACCGGGTTCCAAGGAGTATTTTGGTATTGCTTGAGCGGCGTAATAAGCAGGAATACGTATGATGTCTCCCAGCAGCTGTGGGTTGATTTCAGGGACCGGGAAAGTAAGTTCCTGCTTTCATGGGCTGCTTCTGGTATAGAGAAAATGTATAATAGAAGGCTTGCATCGCAGCTTCCCTCTTCGTTCAATCCTTCACAGTCAGATCTTTTTCAAACACCGACCGCTTTACTTCGAGCTCAACATCGATATGGGACGGAAAATGCAGCAATTCTCGAGACTCTCACACATCTCAGCCACCCTCACACTCCTTTCTCAAGCACTGGCACTACCACGGATCTCAACAAGAACAAGTCCGAAGATCAATTGGGGAAATTGCACAGCTTCTGATCCTCCAAACCTCCGATGCGGGCAAATTGAAGTGCCTGTTGATTACGAACATCCCCATGGCGATTATTTCAATATCACTTTTGCCCAACTCCAAGCCACCAATGTGACCAATCGTATTGGAAGCTTGATAGTGAATCCCGGTGGACCAGGAGGGGCTGCTTCGGATCTAGTTTTCGCTCAACTTCAAGGAGCTGCGTTGTTTAGCCCTGAACTTCTAGCGGAATATGACAGTAAGTCATGCCGAGTGACCCCTTTCCTTTTGCCAACGACGAAGGTTTGGTCTAAGTACCATGCAATTATTCCCATACCAGTGCTGACTTATATTCTTGCACAGTCATCGGCCTCGATCCCCGTGGTACAGGATTAAGCAATCCAATAGTCTGCGACCCAACAATCTGGAATCAACGTATCTCCAGTACTCCAAGGAATGAGGAGCAGTTCCAAGCGCTAGTGGCATACAACAAGGCGTTCAGTGAGAGCTGCAAAGCTAGTACGGGCCCTGTGTTCGACTTCATGGGTACCACCAGCGCTGCCAAAGATATGGATGTGGTTCGACGAGCACTGAAAGAAGACAGGTTGAACTTCCTCGGGTTGTCATACGGCTCTAACCTTGGAACGACCTACGCAGGTCTGTTTCCCAAGAAAGTCGGTCGTATGGTCCTAGATGGAATACTGTCTATCTCTGACTCCGACACATCTCTCCTAGCGACCGAATCCGGAACATACGAAGCGACTTTGAACCAATTCTTTAAATGGTGCAATACAACAACGGACTGCGCTTTAAATGGCCTGGATGCTCCTGGAATCTTCGACAATATCATCGCCAGTGCCGATGAAATGCCCATCCCGGCACCAGGCTGCTTTGTCGGTAACGTCAGTGTATGCAGAAATGATGCGACAGGAGAGGAGATCCTTAGCCGCGTACAGTTAGGGTTGCTGTTCGTTGTGCCGTCAGTACTTTCCGCGGGTTGGTCTGGTCTCTCAATTGCTATCGCTCAAGCAGCACAAGGCAATGCAACTCTGTTATCAGTACCCGTCAAGACTGCTCCAAGCGACCAAGACTTCTCATTCCTTGGCGTCGCCTGTAAAGATTGGGTTCCAACGGCCAAAAGTCACCTTGACTTAGCATTCAAACGTCAAATGACTAACGCGCTTTCACCGCACTCCAGAGGAAGCAGTCAAACCTACCAGGCGCAATCATCCTGCATTGGCTGGGCATCTCCTCCAACTCCTGCTGAAGGTCTAGATCCAAAACAAGCTGCCATGTTACCGAAAATCCTTCTTGCGAACTCTTTCTGGGACCCATCAACCTCAATTGTTTGGGCCAATACCTTGAGGCAAGAACTTCCGAACTCTGTTCTCGTTCTTCGGAATGGTAGTGGGCACACTAGCTACTTCAGCCACGGCAAGATTTCTTCCGCCATGGACGCGTTCTTGTTGACCGGTGCATTGCCAGAGCAGGGCACCGTTTTCGAGTCTTAGGGAGTCACTGGGGCGACTGAATATATCAAGTACTTGTACAGTGCGTAGCATCATAGCAGGGAGGGGTGAAATGTTCATAAGTGGGGAATATTAGCCGAAGGGCTGAACGAGAAGGGGGTTTTGTTTACATTGCCGGACTATACATAATTCTATTCTCCTATATCTCCCTATACATCGATTTTTGGTACATCGATTTTTGAGTGCTGACTAAAGACTTGTGAGCCGAGCAAAGCTGTTTTGTCATGTTCCAACCAAGAGTGGTTTCGTCGCCAGCCGTGAGAATGAGGCTTAGGGTTGAGTATCAGAAACTCGCTCGAAAACACAAGTATTTACTGGTCGCTTCCAAGTATGTGTTGATAGGAGAGCATTCCCAGTTACACTCCTCCAATGTTTCCATAGTACGCCGGGTGTTGTTTTCGACTGACAGTGCATCGATGCTGATTGAAAAGTTCTCAGTCAGTCTGCGTACCCTCATTTCTTGCCTTTTTGATGTCGCGGAAAGACTCTATCTGATCAACATGCGACACTCCAAGGAACGATAAGCCAGAGCTCGGCCTTTGTGCTCTTCGTTGTAGCATAAGTATTGGGTGTTGTCTTCGCATCGAGTCCACGAATGATACTTGTCCAGGTGTGAGCCGGGCTTCCAAGCACGAATAAAAATGAAGTCCTGCACGTCTCGGTCCTCGTCGAATAAGCTGTCAGCAGATAGCCTCAAAAGCTACAGATTGACGTCAGTGACCCCGGAATCTTAATTGACAAGGCTGTTGTGCCTCTAATCGAGCATTGTCCTACCTCTGAAGAATCTGAAGCACATGGCCTGACGCGCGGCTTCAACTGCAACTGCCGGACCTGACGGCGGACTATTGGTGAAGGTTTACGGAGGTCCGAAAGGGGTTGTTTTGTTCACCTTGCGCAAGCTTTAGTAAGCTTTGACAACCAGCTGCCATTACAGTAAGCGAGCCAAAGGGGGGAGAACGGCCCTTCGGCCTCTAGACTACCGAACCAAACAAATCAAAATCTTCAAACTTTTAACAAACATCACATCACCACCAGTCGGGTTGACAGCTTACCATTGGCCTTCCTGGCAAACAGAACACTGTTATTCACACAGCTTGGCATGTCTCCTACAGTGCTCAGCCATCACTCTACACGCACATTGCCGCGTGTATCTCTGCATGATGCTGAAACGCACCGGATTACACCGTAGTGTTGGGACAGCCTCAAAATACGCCGTAAGGCGCATGCAAATCCGCCGGATCTGTGTGACTGCATGCATACTATCGGTGTGGATACGCAAGCTTCTGACAAGCTGATCCCGCATTTGGACGTCCGGGACTGTGTGTTTATCTGGATCCTTCTATAGGCAGTATATATAGACTCCACTCCTCTTCGCTTCTATTTATTTCATTACCGTATTGCATCTTTTCAAAACAGCACAATTCAAAATGAAGTTTACCTCAGCCATCTTGATCGGCATCTCGGCGAGCCTCGCGAGAGCAGATTGGGGTCCAGGCGGTGGCTTCGGTGGATATGGAAATGGAGGTGACTGGGGAAATAACTGGGGATGGGGAGGAGCACCCGATTGTGCTGTCAGTGTCTTAACGACATTTAGTGTTCTCCAACTGACGAAATCTTCAGAAAACATGCTTCTCCTCAATCTTTCCGGCTGAATCAACAGCCTGGTCTAGCGCCTGTGCATCTCAAACGGTCATTGACAATTGCGTTACCTCAGCCTGTCCAACAGCAACAGCTCAGTATGCGAGCGCTTCCAGTGTCAGGTCCGAATGGTGCTCTTCGTATTCCAGCTGCTCTACTGCTTCAGACTCCTGCACCACCAACTGGCCATGGTGGGGTGGGGTAAATGGCGATGGATGGGGAGGTTACTGGGGTGGCAAAGGCTCAAATGGAGTCTTCACCGTCACCGTTACGAGTGGACAGGCTTCGGTAAGATTCATCTCCTTTCTAGTTACTGATTATAATTCTAGACCTGCTGCCCATATATTGTGCATTGAACTTTGGAAGGACTTGCTGAACATCTGGGCAGGGTCTCACTACGAGGACCGTCACAGTGACGACGACGGCAAGCGGCAGTCAGGTTAGGAGCACAGAGACACAGACGGGTACTTTCGTTTTGGCACAAGCTGCTGCCGCCCCAACCTCAACTCCCACTTCCACGAACGGTGCAGCTCAAGCAACGAACGGTGCCGGAGCTTTGGTAGTTGCAGCTTTGGGTGCCTTTATGGCTCTTTGAGAGGCAGGTTGGGTGGTTTAGTGGCGCTCAGAATTGGAAGATATTGATGAGGCAAGTCACGTGGGATATTTGGCTTCAAATCTGCATCTCTGCATAGGTATGCATTCTAGGTAGCGCGCAAATTGTGTTCTGGGCATCCATGTATGGTACAGCTTCACTTCAGTCTTTCATCGCAGTTTCAGCGGGAGTTTATTATGATTGCTATTTGAACACTATCTTACACTCTGTATTTGCCTCACGCAGGGGTCAATGCTTCTTGAGGTCCCGTGGTACTTGGAAACCGTTGGTCTGTGCCTTTCGTTCTTCCTCCAATATTCCTTCTCCTCTGCCATCGTTGACAAGGTATCTCTCATGAGGTGTGGTGACATCATTCTCGTCACTGTGACAGATCTGCGATTCATTCCCATCCTAATGACCATCTCCTCTACCTCAAGGTGTGCATCGACTTTTCTTTAAAGCTTAGCTATCAAGTAACTTCCAAGTTTCATGTCGGTCTCGGTTCCTGTGGCGCCACATCTGCGGTATGAATCGACGAACTTCGCCGTGGGTGCTCGTGATCATGGTATAGACGACGTAAAGCAGAGGTATATTCAGTGCCAGTGTGAGCTTGACGGATCTCACGTAACCTCGACCGGAATGACGTACGATCCCGAGGCGCTGTTGGAGATGGAACTGCTAAAGTTGCAGCAGGAGTCGTAGCTGTAGTAGCAGGAATAGTGGTGGTTGTCTCGGTTGGCTGCTCTGTAGGAACAGCCGGCTGAGCCGGGTCGAGATCATAACGACTACAAAGATCAGTTAAGCACATACGGACACGATCGAAATGACATACCAAATAGGGCAAGTTCCCGAAACATTCAATAGCCATGGATCGATGCAAGCAGGATGGAATCGATGGCTACACGGCAGAACACGAACTTCCTCACTTTCCACGAAATCCGCGATGCAAATCGAGCATTCAGTGCCCGTTCCAAGCTCAGCATCCTTACTAGACGGGTGGCGATGTGCTTGGGCAGGTTGGCTGATATCGACACCCGAATTGGCTGTCATTTCCCTGGACTGCCTGCTCGTACTAGCATTTGACTCATCATCACCCAATCCTCCAGCAAGCTCGACATCTTTCTGAGGTCCCTCTTCCGTACTCTTGTTATTGGCACCAAATCTCACGACAGGGATGCTCTCAAGAACAGCCATCGCAAGTCCCTTCTTCCGGGTCTGTTTCGGTCTTCCGGCTACCGCTGGCCGAGGTCCATACCTTTCTGGGTTTCGTCTTCTTCTGATGAGACCGATCACAAGGAACGCGCCAAAGAGCACGAATATCACTGCGAAAGCACTGATAAAAACAGTGACTGCAAGACTTGTTGGAGGTGTGCCATCATCTCTGACTCCACTGGACTGTGCTGGAGAAGCACTCGAGGTAGGTGTAGGCGTACTCATGATGGTGATGAAATGTTACCACTGAGAAAAGAAAGGGTTCTGAACTTGTATTCTGCAAGTGCACTACAATGGTCGATTGGGCGTCAGCTTGTTTTAAGTATGCATTTGCTCGACATATGTGGTGTTAGGGTCATGATAAGCAGGGTCGGCTATGATTTGTATTTGAGTTGCGAGGGGTGGCTGAGTGTGAATGCCGACCGCCGTGCTGACTTTATTCGATCCGTGGGAAAACAAAGGTTCCACATTTTACCTGCCACGCCTAGGCACATTGTTACTATTGAGTTTGACAACCCTGTGCTTCCACTTCAGTTCGATACACTGGACAGGCCAAGTGTTCGAGAACGCCTTTGCAACTGTCCCAAGAAAGTCGGAAGACATTTCGCTCGGCATCCGACTTAGCGAAGCTACGTGTGTGACGAGATGAACCTATGGCAGCACGGCAGTCAGAGCATATTCTCCCTATAGACCAATCACGGGCGCTGTGAGCTGTAGTGTGATCAAGCCCTGCCCAGGGATTCAACGTCACCAGCATAGCCCACCACCATTCCTAAGCGAGACTCCGCCTCTTTAGACTTTCCGGGAATCCGACCCTGTTCACAGCATCATGATATGGTAACCTGTCAAAGACGTGAATATTTGTTTGGTTGCACAGCTTGAAACCATTCATTTGATTCCAAATTTCCAAGTTTGCATGAGATGTATAGAAGCCTTGGTGACCGTACATTCAGGCAACAACATCAAATTTTACCTAGCAGTCTCGGATTCCTGATACGGATACATCCTTCCTAGAAGCTGAATGCGCAGCGGTGTTCCACGAAATGCTATTATTTACTGGAGTGGTACAGAGATTCCAAACTTCTAGAAGGCTTCTTCGCCACCATCTGTCAATCCTCGGCCTTCGACTAGGGCGATTCTTAGCAGCTTCGGGGACATTCATGGTCAATCCTTTGAAAGTCAACAATGGTTCGCTACCAGCAGCTTAGTTACAAGATTCTCGAGGAGAAGGGAGTAGTCGCGTGAAGCTTGCCCTGAGAGACTGCCGTCCTGTACCATTCAGAATTTGCAGCTACGATCAGAGTGAGAGATAGTCAATTTACATAATATCGCTTCATTACTGTGTCTTTTGTCGGCTATCAGCAATCTAGTCTCCTCATCAAGTCTCTCCACTAGAAATTGCTTTCCCACATCGACGTTCGCCTCCTTCACAGCTCCAAGAACAATTGGACCACATATTTCCAATCTTGTGGCTGAGAGCCAGTAAGCTCGGCTCCTCCTGCAGCCATTTCGCGCTCGCTCGAAGACTCACAGTTCTAATCATCTTCGCTCCCTCTCACTTCGTCTTTGAGAGACACTTGCCTCGTCTTTCCAAATAATTACCTCACCATCAAATCGCGACATCTCAAAGAGACGACGAACTTGAAGCCAATCAAGCTTCAATCGATCTAGGCGTGCTTTCAAGTTGTAGGGAGCTCTGAAAGGCCAAAGAGGCCAAGGGCTTCAGGAAGTTCGGGGAAGTCAAGGACTGCGAGGATTTCAGGCAGGTCAGCTCGGCGAATCAGCTCAACCATCCCGATCAAACCTCGGGACGTCCACAAACTCGAGGCCTCGCAAGTCGGGCAATGATAAAGAGGAAACAAGGTCAGAGGATGGTATCAAACCAATCAGACTTACAGTCACGACTCGTGGTAGATCTTTGACCATGGCTTCCGGTGCCGTGTTAAAACCCTTCTCGCCGTCATCGAGGCCAAATAAAAGGGCAATATCATAGAGCCCAAGCAGCTTCGAATTACGAATCATCAGGGGCCGGAATCTGAGGCAGCTAAGTCCATCATTCTAACTTCGTGTATGTACTGTCTACTATCATTTTGCTCCAGAACTGGCGATCATTTTCTGGACGGTTGAGGCGGGAAAGATGTCTCCTTGGATGGTCATCGGTGGTATGGTCGTCGTTCCTAGACGGGGCAAATGCATGGCTCAGATACTGGAAGGTCCGAAGTCAATAAGAGCTCATCTATAAGTACTTCTACATTTCAAGCAAGACGTGCAGCTTTTCATCAATAAACGCAGATTTACATGGTGCAGCTCACTTGATGTCAACAAAATTAAGCGAGGCACACCCCTCACGCGCGAAACTACCCAATAGGCTCAAACACATACAAGAAAGTAGCGCAACTGTTATTATTGATCAACTTCAACTTATCAGAGTACGTATGTTGTTATTCCCAAAACTCTTCAGTAAGGCTAGCCATCTCGTGCGTAGAGGCTCCATCAAACTCACCCCAAATTATCCACATGCTGCCACAACAGGGGTCCTACAACAAGACCAGGCAATACCGGAATAACATTCTGCTCTAAACAAACGAACCCATAGAATGTCATGAAAATGATCCTGATCACTATTCCCCCGGCTATACATCTCGTCCAACTTCCTTTAATGATATTGCACCAAGGGCCCTGGCCCACTCAATGTACGGATTCTATGCTCATACGGGTTCTTATCGTAGCATAACGGGCAGCGATTATGATCCTTACAATTCTTACACTCTTCAGCTTTGTTTGGGTCGTAGGGCGTCTTGACTTCGTTTTTCTCGTTGTTGCCTTCGTCGTTCTTGCACTGTGGCTGCCATCAGTTTTGAGAAATTTGAGATGGATGAGAGAGAGAATGCTTGGATCTCATCGGGACACTGACTTTGCAACACACCCAGCGTGCTATTACACGAGAGTTTAACTCGTAGTCGTATGGCATGTTTCGCTATGTTTTTGGAGGTTGCTCAGTCTGCCGTTCTCGTGGTTGTGGATAATGAAGCACTTGGAGGTTGGCGGTTAAGGAGAATATTATATTGCTTCTTCACTTGTTAAATTTGGAATGAAGAATGTGTTTTATATTGATTTTACACATTCAGCTCAGGTTCGGTCAAAAAGGCACTATTTTGAAATCAATAGATCTATTTTTGGTCGAGAACAAGGACTGTTTGAAAGACGATGTCCCTCATCTTGAAATTGGTGCAGAATATCCTTCCCTATTGAGATCTGCCACTAATAATTACCAACAAATATAGATTACACATGCGCATGGATCCAGAGCGTAAAGTCTCGGGCGGCTTTGGAAGAAGAGCCAATTTGAGCGGCCATGAAAGAACACAAGGTCCAATGAGTGTACAAAATTAGCTCTGCTTCTTTGTGTTATTTATGACCCGAGTACAGTCTCAAAGATTCTTAATGCCGGACAATCTTCTCTGATGAAACGTTTCTATCGAGATTCATGAGCCTCAATCAAAGATCGGCTGCAAGTTTTTGGGTAAATACAAAGCTGTCACCCTTCGATACTTGGAAGAATTTGGCACTGGAAATTTCTTCTCGATCTGGCCATCTTCTGTATTCGCGCCTTCCTAGCATCCAAGTGTAATGTGAAAAGATCGGCATGTTCGCACTTATTTGTGCCCGAAGTACATAAGTCAGCTGTAGTGCTATTGGGCAAGCCAACAATTCCACAGTGAAAAGCATGCAGAAGATCTAACTATTTCATGTCCAGGTATAGAGTCATTTTAAACTCCACTCTCTAAATGCGCAAGGAACTGGACAACTCCAAAATTTGTAACCTTTTGTAGTATTGTAAAGCTGGAATACCACTAATGTAAATAAAATGCAACGCAGCGCTATCTGTATCAGCGACCAATTTGGCCTGGCCGGTATCGTATTCCCAAAGCAAAGTCTAAACGCCGTCATAATGCATTTCATATACCCATCCACACCCCACCTAGGCCTTCTTGAAGGCACTACTCTTCTCCAACCAAGTACCAAAGTCCTGCAGACCAGGATACTCTTTTCTAGCAGCGGGAATGTCAACGGCATATCCATCCTTCTCGAACCACTTGAACATGGCACCGAGATCCTTCATAGCAAACTTGACCAAGGTACCCACAGCACAGAAGGTAGTTGGCATCTCGACACCCATCTTCTCCTTGAATACCTTGCACGCCTGCTCGTAGTTCAACTCATCTCCCGCGATGCCGATCTTCTTGCCAGCGTATTTGTCACGGTTCAGAAGTGCTGTGGCAGCAAAGTAGCCAATATCGCTTGCAGCAACGAGCTGAACAGGCTTCTCGCCAACCTGGTTCCACATGGCAGTGAAGCCCTTCCCTGCAAAGTCTGGTGTGAGGTTGTCCATGAATGTAACAGGTCGGAGGATTGTCCACTTCATGTCTGTGCCCTCGGCCATACCACGCAGATGTAGCTCGATTCGGTGCTTGGTAGCAATGTGTGGAACTGGTGTAGGATTTGTATCTGAGAACTTCTCTCCCCCTCGATCGGCAGACGTGAAGACGAAGTGCTTAACGTTGTTCTCAAGACTGGCTTTGATGAGACCATCGGCTTGGGCTTCCTCTGCACCTGTAGGGCCGTGAACTGTAACGCAGAAGACAGCATCGATTGGGTATGGGGAGTCTTTGAAGATGGCATCGGGAGCTGTTGGGTCGCCGGAGAGAGGCTCAACTCGTGAGTCTAGAGCTGCGAGGGATTTGGCTTTTGGAGAGGAGGCATTGCGGGTGAGAGCGAGGATGTGAGCATCGGAGGGGAGAGATGGGTCTGCGAGAAGAGCTTTGACGACGGAACTGCCTTGTGTGCCAGTAGCACCAACGATAAGGAAGGTTTTGGAGGCCATTTCGCAGATGGTAGGTATTGAAGTAGGGTCGGGATGGATGAGGGTTTGAAAGGTTGTTTATTGGTAGGTAGTAGAGGATATCTGGATGCGGCTTTGCACTCTGAGCTTGAGAATAGCTTCGAAATCGCCCAAGGGAATCGGCTTGTATTTGTAGAAGCTTGAAGTTGCTTGTTTGTTGTAGCTTGTGGTAGTGTCTCCAATGAGGAGGCTGAGACGAGGCTGGTTAAAGTCACTGCGGGGTTGTTGAGGCGCGGCCGGAAGGTGTTCAGGAACAGGCACTTGATTGGAGTGAATGCCTAGGTAGGTAGGTAGGAAGTCTGGAAAAGGTGTGAAGCTACGACCTGTGAATGGTACCTAATTGGAGGATGCGTGGAGTGGTATGAGTCGAGAATAACAAGTGAAGGAAGAAAATCTACTGATACTTATGGTTACTCAGAGCCGGACAGTTGCACAATACGAAGTCCATCATCGCTCAGTCTCCGGCCGTAAACTGGACTGAATCCAACAATCATTGTCGGCTTTGTTGGTTGGTTGTCGTTGGCGGAAGGATCATATGAAACTCAGCCCTAAATTGCGGCGCATAAAACAGTGGCGGAGGGACTGTCACCCGACCACGTGATGTGTTCGTGAGCTTTTTGGACTTAAATCCGAGTCAACGTCCTTTGCCTCTATGGTGTCGTCATGACTGGGAATACTCGAATGTTACAGTTGAATCGAATGTGGTAACGGCCGAATGAATTGGCAATCTGAATATGACTTCGACCTATGATCGATCTCCAATCGATTAGCATCCTTCCATCACGACCAGGTACTGATATCAGATTCGTGAAAAAGAAGCCACAGCGGAAGCAAGTAATTATCTATTGTCTTGCATATCTATAGTACACAAACATGCCGCGTAAAAGATTCCAACAATCCTCGTCCTTCAAGCGTTTGCGTTCACCTTTCTCGTGACCTAGTACTCAACAGAAGATATAGCTTTGCAAGGAGGAAATCATACACGTTCCATGCCATATGTAATGAAACTCGCAACACACCAAAGCACTTCGACAGTTGCTTTCACGTACAGTTTGAGACACTCTTCAGTTCCATCTTGGCCAACACATCCACGCAACCCGACGCCTTCCGTACAGCAGCCTCAATATTCCCAGACACTCCCCGTAGTGATGCTCGTCTGGTCATATCAACGCCCACAGGACCACGAGGATTCATTAAGATGTTTCCTAGGTCCTTCCTAGAAGCAACAGCCATGCATCGAAAAATCGTTGTCTGTAATGGGGAGATATTCTCTGCTCTTGCCGACTCTGTCATCTTGGCGATATCCTCCGATGTGGCGTCGATGTCAAAAGTGTCCTTCAGCCATTTCTTGATGGTACCGGAGGTGTTACCAGGATAGAGGGTGGCGGTGGGAAGGAGTCGCAGCCAAGAGCATATCGTGATGGTTGATGAAAGCGCTGAATTGACGGCAAGAACAGGTGTGGGTGGCAAATCCCGTTGCGCTGGCTCGGTTCCCCCAAAGTTGAGAGCTTGGCCGGTTTTTATACTTGTGGCTACTGCCATGTCCGTTCTGGTTGCAATGGCCGGTGGTTCCTCAACTTGCTCAAGCGCATCTGAAGCTTGATCCGCGTTCGTACCTGTTTTCGCTACCACGTTAGTGGCTGACGCCGCTCCAACATTTTCAGGGACTGTTGGAGCTGGAGTGGCATTTGCAGTTGTGGTCGCTATCGAATTTGAGCTGGATGCAGCGGCCGCTGCATCAATCTGTTCAGACGTGGGTGAAGCATGTCTCTTACTTGAAGTCGTAGGCTGCGGCAGATCTGGGATTGAAGTAACATCCGGTGGAGTCGGCAGAGCAAGTCTCTCAAAAGCTGGCTCGTCACTGTCCTTAGAGATCTCGTCAATTTTGCGCTTCCGTAAGTTCTCCTTTTGTGACATGGGAGCTGCTAGAAAACCAGGAAGATTTTTCTTCGGGCAACATTTGAAGCACATCATCTGTCGCCACGTATTTGTCTCGAAGATGGACACCTTATTTAAGATACTGAAACGGTTGAGCAGCTCCACATCGTCCTTTCTGATGCTGAACCCGAACGCTGACATGACAGCGTCCTTAACCATTTGAACAGTGTCATCCTCAGCAATGTTGAGCGAGTGATCTTCCCAAGCAATCAAAATCTCCTCTGATGTTGGCTCGATGCGTCTGTAAATTGGCGTATCCTCCTTGAGTCTCTCTTGTGCATGGTATTGGGTGGACAATCCAACAGCGATAGCCAGTTTGATCACATCCGAGTTGCGTTCGGTATCGACAAGCTGAAGGATGTGATCGAATGACATGGGCTGACGTTTTCCATGGAAGGGAGGACCAAGACGATTGATTGCCCACTTGATTTCAAGATCAGCATGAAATGGCGGAGCTGTAAAGTAACAATAGACATGTACGCATTCCTTGTGGTTCCATCCAAGATAAAGACGTGGATACCTGTAAGCATTAGCGTCAATCATATCACATTGAGAGCAGTCAAATACCATTCTTCCGTAGATGGTCTGATTTGCTTCTCTGCAGGATCATCAGCTAGTGTGGCCGGGCTTGCTACACTGAAGTCAGAAGAGCTGGAAGCTGTAAGAGATCTCCTCCGGACGGGTGGAGGATCCATTGGCAGCGAGTATCTGGACTGCAGATTTTAGTGAGACAACAAGAGTGACCAAGGTTGCCTGAAGGTCGGAGGTACTTGGAATGGAAATGGCTTGATCAGGAAGAAGTACAAGTGTGTTTCCACTATACGTGGACTCCAAGATTGTTGAGAGATCTCAAAGCCCGAAGGGTCAGGATTTAGAACAGAAAAGGTGTTGCGTGGTTGTTTTCACGAGCGAAGATGTTTTGACTGCGACGCGTGTACTACGCGTCAAGTAGTGAGATCAAAAAAAAAGGTGTTCATGGCGATGCCTTCAACGCGTCTCGGGCAAGCAGGATGCAGCAGACGGAATTTCCAATTGAGAAAGGAAAGTGCCACGGCGCAAACCTTCCACAGTGCATCAACATGTGTTCGTCCATCCACCCAGTGTCCCATACGGTTTTACGACATTGACAATGCTAAGGTAGTTATCCAAGACCCGTTCGATACTTTGGGACTTCCCAGTGTTCCCAATATCTTGAGTGACTTTAATAGGAACAGGAACAGTAAAAGACGAGAAGGGAACACGGGCGGCCCGCGGGCCCGTTCCTGGAAGTGAAGCGGAGCGGATATTCCATTCACCCCTGACACCAAGCTAGCGACACCCACCACGCTAGTCAGGACAGTCCAGTCCAGTCCAGTCATCACCATTTTTGTCGATATCAAAAACATAACTGCACAGTCAGTCGAGACTCGTTGCATGTCTCGCACAAGTCCTGATACTTAATAGCCAGGCAACGGATTCTAAACTTGACACCAAGAACCAGCTCATCGCCGGCCATGGACTCAGCCACCGCATACGCTCAGTGGCGAACGCAGCTCGCCGCCATGCGAGCTGCAGTAGCAAATCTCAAATTGCCTACGCCTACAGCAGACTCTTATGGCTCTGATATTGATTTTGATGAAGACTTCACTTCTGGAAACAGTGGTGATGATGTTTGGGACTTCATCGAGGATAGCGAGGAGGATGTCTGGAGCAGCGATGCAAACGACCTTCCCGATGTTGAAGCCTACGGACCCCACTGGTTGCAAGCAAAATGTACGGAATTTGCATCGAGAAAGCAAGGGCTCTCAGGCGATGATCTCCAGGAACAGATCAGTGCACTTTTGGCTTCCGACAGTGCTGAAGAAGAACTTCAGTCTACCCTTACTGATATCATTGGTTTCGATGACCTCGATTTTGTCATCGAGTTAATATCTCACCGGAAGGAAATCATCAAGCCAGCACCATCGGTTCGAGGTGCAGCGGCTACCGATGGTCTCTTCGCTGGGAAGCTTCAGACCAGGCGTGAGAGAGAAGAAGCACTTAGACAGCGAGACTTTGAGCACAAGAATGCTCAACTTGGTCCAGCTTTGAATCGCGATGGGCCAGTTTATCCTCACGTCTATACCACCCATGTGGCTGGTAACAAACTCGACCCAAAGGGTCGACAGTATGCATTGCCAGTAGGCCATACCAGGAAAGAAGAAAGATTCTACGAGGAATACACTATCCCTGCTGGGAAGGTTGGTACACTCGGGCAGGGAAGGAAGCTTGTGGAAATTGCCGAAATGGATGGGCTTTGTCGAAACACCTTCAAAGGCTACAAGACCTTGAACCGAATGCAGAGTCTTGTATATCCAGTTGCCTACCAAACGAGTGAGAACATGTTGATCTGTGCTCCTACTGGTGCCGTAAGTGAATCGTCCATCTTGTTAGATACGATACTGACTATTCCAGGGTAAAACCGATGCTGCCATGTTAACGGTCCTTCATGAAATCGGGCAGAACATCACTCCAAGCCCAGCTGAGCAACCCGAAGCAACTGACTTCGCCGTCAATCTCAAAGACTTCAAGATTGTCTATGTCGCACCCATGAAAGCCCTTGCTGCTGAAATTACTCAAAAGCTCGGTAGTCGACTCGCGTGGCTTGGTATCCAAGTTCGTGAGTTTACTGGAGATATGCATCTCACCAAAAGCGAGATTGTAGCTACCCAGATCATCGTCACCACTCCAGAAAAATGGGATGTGGTTACTCGAAAGGGAACTGGCGATACCGAACTTGTCCAGAAAGTTCGGTTACTGATCATCGATGAAGTCCACATGCTTCATGATGACCGTGGTGCCGTGCTAGAGTCTCTTGTCGCCCGTACCGAGCGTCAAGTGGAAAGCACCCAGTCCTTAATTCGCATTGTCGGCCTCTCAGCCACTCTCCCGAATTATGTCGATGTCGCAGACTTCCTCAAAGTCAATCGTCATGCCGGATTGTTCTACTTTGATGCCAGTTTCAGACCAGTACCACTTGAGCAGCATTTCATTGGAGTCAAGGGCAAGGCTGGCACCCGAACATCTAGAGATAACATCGACACTACTGCGTTTGAAAAGGTTCAGGATATGTTGGAACAAGATCATCAGGTGATGGTCTTCGTTCACTCTCGCAAAGACACGTCTGGCACTGCCAAGATGCTCTACGAGAAAGCGATCGACCAGGCTTGCACGCATCTCTTTGATCCAATGGAGCATCCTGGATATTCAGCTGCTATCAAGGAAGCTGCGCGGTCGAAGGGACGAGAGATCCGCGAACTCTTGCCCAAGGGCATCGGAATCCATCATGCCGGAATGGCCAGGTCTGACAGAAACCTAATGGAGAAGCTCTTCGGCAGCGGAGTTCTAAAAGTCCTCTGTTGTACTGCGACGCTCGCTTGGGGTGTCAACTTGCCAGCTGCAGCTGTTATCATTAAAGGAACCCAAGTATACAGTGCTCAAGATGGTAAGTTCATCGATCTCGGGATTCTGGACGTCCTTCAGATCTTCGGTCGTGCTGGTCGACCTCAATTCCAGGACACCGGTATTGGCATGATCTGCACTACCCAGGACAAACTTGCCCATTACCTTCAAGCCGTCACATCTCAAGTTCCGATCGAATCCAGGTTTTCTAAGCATATGGTGGACAACTTGAACGCCGAGATTGCTCTTGGAACGGTCACTTCTGTGCCGGAAGCCGTTCAGTGGCTTGGCTACTCCTACCTCTTCGTCCGAATGCAGAGGAATCCTTTGACGTATGGTATCGACTGGGCTGAGATTCGTGACGATCCTACACTGGTGCAACGACGACGATTGCTGGTCATCCAGGCTGCAAGAACCCTCCAGCAGAGTCAAATGATCATCTTCAACGAAACGACCGAGGAGCTTCGTAGCAAAGATGTCGGTCGAATTGCCAGCCAATACTATATCCTCCACACCAGTATCCAAATCTTCAACACCATGATGAAGCCGCTTTCTAGCGAAGCAGACGTGCTGAAAATGATTGCTATGAGTGGAGAATTCGACAATATTCAATCCAGGGATAATGAATCCAAAGAGCTTACTAAACTGAGAGAGGAGTCTTCGCCGTGTGATGTTGGAGAGAAGAACGATTCACCTCAAGCAAAGACAAATATCCTGCTTCAATCCTACATTTCCCGAGCATCTCTGGAAGACTTTGCGCTTGGCAACGACTCGAACTACATTGCACAGCAATCAGCTCGGATTTGTAGGGCATTATTCATGATTGCCTTGAATCGGCGATGGGGACATCAATGTCAAGTCCTTCTCTCGATGTGCATATCTATCGAGAAGAGAATCTGGGCTTTTCAGCATCCCCTGCATCAATTTGAACTAGCAAAGCCGATTTTGAACCAACTGGACTCCAAGAATGGGATATCGATAGAGACCTTGCGAGATATGGATGCCGCAGAGATTGGCGCTTTGGTCCATAATCACGGGGCAGGAAAGACGATCTCGAAAATTTTGGACAATTTCCCAACAATCAGTATTGATTCCGAGATCGCTCCTCTGAACAGAGATGTTCTGAGGATCCGCTTGTTCCTGACACCCGACTTCCGATGGAATGACAAGTACCACGGTACGTCCGAGAGTTACTGGATCTGGGTTGAAAACTCGGAAACCTCGGAGATATACCACCATGAAATGTTCATTCTTAGTCGAAAGAAGCTCTACGATGACCATGAGTTGAATTTTACCATTCCGTTGTCTGATCCATTGCCGACCCAGATCTACGTACGAGCCGTGTCCGATAGATGGCTAGGTGCCGAGACTGTCCACCCAATCTCATTCCAACACTTGATCAGACCCGATACAGAGAGTGTTTACACAGATCTGTTGAACCTCCAACCACTGCCCATCACTGCTCTCAAGAACCCAGCACTGGAACAAATATACGGGCAGCGATTCCAGTACTTCAATCCGATGCAGACGCAGATATTTCATTGTCTCTACCACACACCAGCAAATGTGCTTCTGGGATCACCCACTGGTTCTGGCAAGACAATTGCTTGTGAGTTGGCTATGTGGTGGGCTTTCCGTGAGAAGCCAGGCTCAAAAGTTGTTTACATCGCCCCGATGAAAGCCCTTGTTCGTGAACGAGTAAAGGACTGGGGTGCGAGACTTACGAGGCAAATGGGCCTGAAGCTTGTTGAATTGACTGGTGATAATACCCCAGACACCCGCACGATCCGAGATGCGGACATCATCATCACTACACCAGAGAAATGGGATGGTATTTCCAGATCCTGGCAAACAAGGGGATATGTAAGACAAGTTAGCCTTGTCATCATCGATGAGATCCATTTGCTTGGAGGAGACCGTGGTCCAATTCTGGAGATCATCGTCTCTCGTATGAATTACATTGCTGCACAATCAAAGAACTCTGTCCGATTGATGGGCATGTCAACTGCATGTGCGAACGCTTCCGATCTTGGAAACTGGCTAGGAGTCAAAGAAGGCTTGTTCAATTTCCGCCATAGCGTTCGTCCAGTGCCGTTGGAAATTTTCATCGATGGATTCCCCGAGGTGCGGGGATTCTGCCCTCTGATGCAGTCCATGAACAGACCCACATTTCTTGCCATCAAAACTCACAGTCCTGACAAACCGGTCATTGTTTTTGTAGCCTCTCGTCGGCAGACGAGGCTGACTGCCAAAGATCTGATCAATTACTGTGGCATGGAAGACAACCCTCGGAGATTCGTAAAGATGTCCGAAGAAGATCTTCAACTGAATCTTACTCGGGTCAAAGATGATGCTCTGAAGGAGGCTCTGAGCTTCGGAATCGGCTTGCATCATGCTGGTCTGACAGAATCCGATCGTTCACTTGCCGAGGAGTTGTTCGCAAACAATAAGATCCAAATTCTGGTCGCAACTGCTACCCTGGCATGGGGTGTCAATTTACCAGCTCACTTGGTCGTTGTCAAGGGCACGCAATTCTTTGACGCAAAGACCGAAGGTTACAAAGACATGGATCTCACGGACGTTCTTCAAATGCTGGGTCGTGCTGGTCGTCCACAGTTCGACACTTCCGGTATCGCCCGCATCTTTACTCAGGATTCGAAGAAAGCTTTCTACAAGCACTTCCTGCATACTGGCTTCCCTGTCGAGTCTTCACTGCACAATGTCTTGGATAACCATTTGGGTGCCGAAATTTCCGCGGAAACCATTACCACCAAACAAGATGCTCTTGATTATCTCACTTGGACATTCTTCTTTCGCCGGCTGCATAAGAACCCCTCGTATTATGGCTTGGAAATCTCAGCTGAAGAGCACAATACAATATCGGCTCAGCAATCAGCTAACGATTACATGATATCAATGGTGGATAAGTCCCTTGGTGAGCTGGCTGAGTCCAAATGCTTGGAGATGTATCCAAATGGCGATGTTGACTCGACCCCTCTTGGGAAAATCATGAGTTACTACTACTTGTCTCATAGGACGATTCGACATCTCGTAAAGCATGCAACACGCAACGCAACCTTTACAGATGTCCTTTCTTGGATGTCTAGTGCAACAGAGTATGACGAGCTTCCAGTCCGTCATAACGAAGATCTGATCAATGCTGAGCTCGCCAAGAACTTACCTCTCTCCATCAAGGCATTTGGAGACTTGCCTCTGTGGGATCCGCATGTCAAGGCTTTCTTACTCCTCCAAGCCCATATGTCTCGTATCGATTTACCAATAACCGATTATGTGGGCGACCAGACCAGTGTCCTTGATCAGGCAATTCGTGTCATCCAGGCCAGTATTGATGTCCTGACCGAGATGGGATTTCTGTCAAGCTGCATGCAAATGATTACTCTTTTGCAATGTATCAAATGTGCTCGATGGCCTACTGACTACCCCCTATCAATCCTGTCAGGGGTTCCAATCAAGCAACCCTCTGGGAAAGATCTACCTCCCACCCTGCAAGACTTCTCGGCCGAATCAGAGCTTGCTTATCAGCGTACCGTGACCACTCTGGATATCCCTCGCCACAATTCAGCAGCTTTCCAGAAAGGCGCAAAGGCCATTCCATGTCTCAAAATAGATGTCCGGGACCTGACAGCTCTGTCTCTGTCAGTTGTGCTCACTCGCCAGAACCTTCTCGGTCCAGATGGGAAGATGTATGCACCACGCTTCCCAAAGTCTCAAACTGAAGGGTGGTTCGTCATCCTGTGCAAAGAGGATAAGGACGAAATTATTGCCATCAAGCGAGTTGGCTGGAATTCGGGCGGCCCAGGTGACAAAGGCAAGAGCGGAAGTGGGAGGCCCACTGCGAAGGCAGCTATAAAATTGCCGGTAGAAGAAAGTGGGCTGATCAGTGATGGGAGGAAGTTGGATGTCTGGGTAAGACCTCCTCTATTTCATATGTGTCTTGGTTGCTGGCTAATTACTCTTGTACAGGTTGTGAGTGATGGATATCTTGGAATGACCTACAAGATCAAGGGAGTGGAAATTCCCGACGCACCAAAGGTTGTCGACGATGGCAAGAAGGAGAAGCCGCGGGTCGAGAAAGTTGGTGGACCTTCCTCGCAGGCTTCATAGCTTGCCGGTCATTGAGAGCATGAAGAGCATAGATCAAACTACGAGGCTCTCATTCTTTCTATTCTGTCTTTTTGCTTGTGATGGACGACGCATGGTCTGCCGTACATGTCGGTGAGAATATTTAAATCCATGCGACATTTGTTTACCGGAAGCAAGCCGAGAACTTATCTCCACTAAATCCGAGACTTGCCCTCTTTATGCTACTCGCTTTTCATATCAACGTGAACATTTCTTGAGATGATATAAAACATGCTGTCGATATGTTCTAGAAGTTTGAGTTGTGCTGACACTCAGAATAATAAGCTTTGCACATTTGTTTGTCAAATGAGAGTTTGATACTCAGCATTCACAAACATCATCACGCCATCGATTTGCCAACCACCGGATATGGCTTCGTCGAGGACAATTGTGCTCATCTCCGGTACTCCTAGCTCAGGATCGTGTTCCCCTCATCATCTAATGACGCTCAGGTGCCAACCGGGGAGTTGGCTACGAAACGGCCCTCAATTTAGTTCAACACTCCGCCAAGTATCACATCCTGATGGGCAGTCGTTCGCTCGAAGCAGGCCAGTCAGCTGTCACCACAATTCTCTCCTCGCCCAACATTCAAGGTTCAGTGACGCCCATCCAACTCGACGTAACCTCTGCCGAATCCATCGACGCCACCGTACGATACATCCAAGACACCTACGGCCACCTCGACATTCTCATCAACAATGCCGGCATCTTCCCGAAAAACCCCAACGCTCGCGATGCCATGAATGCTGCCATGCAGACCAACCTCATCGGCGCTTATGCACTCACCGAATCCTGCATTCCCCTTCTCAAAGCCTCCCCTCTGTCCTCACCCCGCTTAGTCTTCGTCTCCAGCTCCATAGGCAGCATTTCGCACGCCGCAGACCCAAACTCACCCTACCATTCTCCCTCTGCGTTTGAGTACCGCGCCAGCAAAGCAGCACTGAACATGCTAGTGGTACAGTACTGGGTCAAGTACAAGGATGAAGGCTGGATCGTGCACGGTGCTGATCCGGGGCTTTGTGTGACGGATTTCATGGATAGAGAGAATCAGAGGAAGAGGGGAGGCGTAGATGCTAGTGTGGGAGGTGAGAGGATTGCCTGTGTGGTTAGAGGGGAGAGGGATGCTGAGGCTGGCAGGGTCTGTGGCGAGTATGGGATAAGTCCCTGGTGAGGTTGAGTTCGGAAGAAGTACTGATGCTCGCTTATGGTAGCGAGGGAAGGGGGCTTGGCGGCTGAGCAGGAGAACTTGGAAGCTTGCGGCAAAGCAAGAGATGTTCATTGGGTCAGAACATGTGTGTCGTTTAGTATCATCGCAAACTATAGAAGGTGACTAGATCCTTAATAGATGTTAAGGGTTCAGAACAACGACTGTTGGATTCTGTTACAGTGTGCCTTTGATAATCTCTTGAAGCCGCCTCTTTTTACCTCTGAAGATTGCAATTGGATGGAAAGATTGCAATTTGATGGAAACAAAGGCCGATGTTCTCTAACAATGGCGATGAAGCCGATCAACTTGATATCAAGATTTAAGAGGTACGCCTCCCTCTTGTGTTCTTAGTTCATCGGCACAGAATCTACAAAGTCCACGAGTTGGAGCGAAAGTCAACACTCAACCAGCGTTCTCCACGATTTCGGGCTGCAAGTTTGACTAGCATTGTTTTACAGGAACATCAATCTGACCATATTGATCAAAAGGCTCATAGGCTATGGCATTGATATCTTGCTGTGAAGCTGTGATATCTATATAAAGTACCGCGCCATCGGTATCCTTGAGATGTGCGAGTGTCGTCTCGGCGTGTCGACTAGTGGCAACCACCTTATTGCCACGAGCCACGAGCCACGAGCCACAATATCAAGGAAGAATGCCTTGCCGAAGCAACATGAATCTGCTGTTATTAGTCAGACCGAAGATTCCATTCTTCGGAATGTTCAAGGGGAGAACCTTGGGGAGAACAAATCCAAGAATCTCACTGCAGGTTTGGATTTTGCTATAAGATTAATAACATATCTAGAACTTATTGCCGATGAAATCAGCATAGGTCTTCGATAAGTATCTTGATATCTACGGCCAGAAGCGCATTCGCGTTGGAAGCTTCAAACATTGTCCGAGATCCCTACCGTAAGCAGCTGGCGCACTTCCAGGTCTCGCGAACACCACAACATCAAATGACAGAAGAGGGGGATCAAGTGTTTATCGAGATTGGACAGTGCTCTTAGAAAATCGAAAGTCCAAATGCACAAGCTAGTGTGGCGGATAATCTGCAGGTTGGTAAAGGATTACTTATTCTGATCACTAAACCAGCAGATCCCCTCTGCATTCTGCATTCTGCATTCTGCATACGGCCAGGATCTGAGACTGGGGAACGCTTCCACTAGTACTCTCAAACCCCTAGAGCTCATAAGCAAGAAGCCATACGTAGAACCCCTTGAAATTGAAGTCATCCCTCGCAAAAGGGATATTCAAGTAATCAAGGTGGACGCCTCTGCTGGCAACGATTGTTATGACCCAGTCTCGATCTCAAGGTTAGTCAAATATCGCATGTGCGTGTGACTCTGCCAGGCGTAGCTGACCAGCACACTACCAAATGATATAGGTTTAAGGCAATATAGCGAATTGACAATGAGCGGGCATGACGAAAATGAGGAACAGAGATCAATAAAAACCCCATGACGTGGTTATATACGCTACGTCGGCCGAAATACTTAAAGACAGCAGGAGTGTGCCCAAGCTTGTCAGCAAGATAATCGCCGCAGTGCGAGTTAGGATATCTTTCATGGCTCTTCTCCAATGCTTGATATTGCGAACCTACCCTGTCTCGGATTTTTGGTCCACTTACTACTTGGACGAGCTATGAATGCCGGTTGCGTCAGCCATCGTTAACGGAATTCCGCAGCGTAGTAACGTCCCTTATCGAGCAGCTCCGAGGCAGGCTATTTGCAAGCAATTAGTCAAGACCAAGGGAGGAACGTCAGCTTACCCGTCCCTGTTCCCATACACTACCCACAACGAGCATCGGAAACATGCTCCTGTCGGGCATGGATCTCGGGGCTATGACAACCTCCATTGCCGCCATGCAGGCTACCGGTACTCCACGTTGTGGGGATGCTTGTTGGGCATCGGAGAAAAGGGGCACGTGATGGAGATGATCATTCCAAATCTTGTTCTCGGTTTCTCGATATGTATCAATTGTCCGCTGCGAGAAGAGTGAGAACTTGGACGATAATAGCGCCGAGATTCGCGGACCTAGCCGTCCTTCCTGTCTGCATGAAAGCGTAAGAAGTGTACACCCGTCGAGCAACGGTGGAGACATCGAGCCAAGGTAAGAGATTGAGATACTCGAACTCGAGACTCGTTTCCCCGGTCTCTGCAAGCATGTCATAGTGCTGAATTACACGAGATGATGCCGACTAAGCAGTAGGCATGATCAAGTATTATAGTAATTCCAGTTGTAGAGAATGGAACGATATATTGAATGATTGCACTTGGATTTGGACCTTGAGGATGATCTGTCCATGCAATCCCATTAAATTTGCGGCGAAATGAGCCACGATTTTAGCATGTACATGTCGCAAGAGGAACAACGTACCTTGGCATGGGAGACATAAGGCTGACGCCAAGGACCTGCATGTGTACGTGATGAGTGTGGAAGGGGTTGTGAAGATCAGATCATCAAACAGAGATATGGAAGCCCCCCCACTAACTTCCAGGGTCGACAGGACACAGGCATACTCCGAATGCAAATGCTGGGAAGGTTGATTGGAGAGATCCAACGATCGTATGCAAGGAGACATACGTCGATGTCCTATCTAGGCCATTCAGCTCCTCACAAACGTACATAAAGCCCGGAATTCTCGGTGACTACCGTCTCAAGCGAATTAAGGCCGCATGTATCAAGTGAATCACCTAGTATTCGATCCATCGAAGGACCTGTTGGCACGACACTTACTCTTGCATTATAAGATGATGACCGTCTCACTTCCTTCTCGCATCAGGCAAAAGCCGTTGTGCTGTAGATGACTTTGCTAAGTGTCTGACCAAAACGGAAAATGCTGAGCTTGTTGGCTGGCTCGTCTAGCAAACCCGGAGCGCTCGGAAAGGAATCAAGTAAATTTGTACTGGGCGAAGATCAAATTAGTCAGATGTATGGATCTTTGTACTCTAGAGCTCGGCGGAGAAAGATAGCAGAGCGGACAACGGAGATAGTACTATCTGGATGGAGTAAAGAAGCCGCTTGCTCGTTGCTGGTGTATTTATACTGATCGTTGTCAACAAGTAGCAAGCCGAAGGTAGCTGCATCTCGCCGCCTCGGAGCGTGAGTGTGACAAGACGCCGAGTCCATTCCGATTCATGAACCTTGCCTTTCGTGCCGCGGACCGTTGCGTGTGAAGTTATGGGATCGTGAGCTAGGCCCAGGGGACCTCGTTCCCATCATTCTTCGTGAAGCATGCTGAGTAAGTGCTGAGACGCCCTCCCGTCCACAACAGCTCGGAACGATTGGCTAATGGAAGACCTCGATTCGATGTAGGGCAACATGGGTAGTTTCACTCCTTGTTGAGACACCAGCAAGAAAATTGCCTTGTGGGTGTGCGGCCGCAATGCGATACAAATGCACAATCTCGTAAGCAACGGGGAGGAGGTTGGGTTCTTGGGTTCTTGGTGGTCCAAAGTCCAGCGTAAAAGCCGAAGGATTTTAATGATATGTCAGCAGCAACAAACGAGCCGAAAAACCCACGCCCCTTCTGATTAGATCAGTTTTCAGTTGCTTTGGGGATGCACAACGAGCCAATCGCATAGATTGGAGCAGCTCCCGCAGTCATGGAGATATATAGACACCGCAGACGGACATTCTTAATAATCACGCCCGCTGCAGTCTTGTGTTCCTGCGTTGCTGGTAGTTTTTTAATTGTGTTCTACCTATCGTGGAATTATCCCTTGCTAGAGGTCTGCCCCTGTTGACCTGTTCCTGTTGCCCTGTTGGCACCAATCTGTTGGTCTGAGGCCAACCGTCCCCGTCCCCGAGGTATCCGAACCACCTGCAGCCTTACCTACCTAACCTCGATCCATTCACGTGATCCTGATCTCATCCCGCCTCGCCCTCACTCCACTGCCCGGGGCCTCACATCGCTGCAGCGCCGAATACTCAGGTAATACTGCGACTGATACCTTACAGCCCCAGTTCGCGCCATTCACCACTGAGACTCCATTTTACTGCAGTCCAGTCCAATACTCGAATTGAATAACCGGTCATATCACAGCACATAGCGACGCATCCTGCACAAGGAAGAAAGTCAGCAGCATGCAATCGATCGCCCCGGCACCTGGGCCACAGCAGGTACGTCTCTTGAGTGACAGCGAGCGAGCGAGCTCTCTAGACTTCCCAGCCTTCTCTCACCACCCTCACTTTCACTTTCACCTCCACATACTCCGAGCCCGAAGCCTTGTTTGTTCCCCAATAGCCGAAATTCAATTTCACTGGAGCTATCCCCTCGTAATCCGGAAAGGCTTCGCGCGCTTTGTACCCTCACCACTTGTTTTCCTCTCCTTTGCCATCCAGCGCCCCGTCCACTTCACATCCCACACCTCTCGAACCTCAGGAAGCTGACTCACTTTCGCAGGACATGAATGCTGATAATGGTTTGACGCCCCTCCCTTCCCCTTTCCCTTCCCCTCCTCGCCTGGCTCGCTTTAAGATACGAGTAATCCCCTAGATCCGTCCCTACCGTACGTACCTTGTGTGGTCCATCTGCTGACATGATGCTTGCGCCTTTCTCTAAAGACCTACGCGCTCAGCTCTCAGCTGTTATAAACCATGCGCCAGGCCCTCATGGCTATAACGACATCTCTCACCACTCCTCCAGCGCAAGTCCTCACGACCACAACATCGATCCAGCTATTGGCGGTCCTGGAGGAATCATGAGCACTGGCGGAGACAGCGGCGGAGACGACAATTTGGGTGATGGACGAAAGGGCGGAAAGCGAGAACTCTCACAGTCGAAGCGCGCAGCGCAGAACAGAGCAGCCCAGGTACGTTGTCTTGGTCGGCGAGTGTTTCTCTGGTAGTGTTGTTCTCTGAAGTCGGAGATGCTCGTTAAACTTTGAAATGGTCTCTTTGCTTTGTCAATTCTCATGTCATCAACACCACGAACCCAAGCTTACGTAACCTGCCATTCAACAGCGTGCCTTTCGACAGCGCAAGGAGGGATATATCAAGAAGCTCGAGGAGCAGGTCCGAGATTTGCACAATTTGGAGGATAATTATAAGGCCATCCAGACGGAGAACTACTCGTTGCGCGAGTACATCATCCACTTGCAATCCCGGCTCATCGAGTCGCAAGGCGAATACCCACAACCACCACCAAATGTGATTCTGAACCACCCACCACGTCATGAACAACATCCAGAACACATTCAACAGCACCACGATACCCCCGTTGCGCCGATGGCACCTATGAACCAGCTCCAGGCATCTGCAGCTCGGAATATCGCCGCAGCTGGTCTACAATCCGGAAAGCATAGTCAAGAAAGCAGAGAATACGAGGAAAGTAAGAGATACAAGCAAAGCACTGAGGATAGCGTGGAACAGGAAATCCGTACTCGACTGGGCGATCAATCTGCCATGTCCTTGTAAAAGTCTCATTTGGTAGGCATCGTGGCGTTCATGGCTGGCTGGCGTTAATGAATATGGAGATCATTGCGAGGGGCTGCACCAACTCCGGACGGGAAACTATGAATGAACGGCGTTTGGGCTTTGCTGGGGCATTTTTGCTTTGGCTGATTAGAGAAACTTCACAAGTGAGCAGCAAGCAATGAATGTTAAAGTCTGTTTTCTCTACGCTTGCGTAAATCGTGCCTTTTTCTCAAACACCTCACGAATAAGCATTACCCAGATCATGTTCCTGTGAATGATTAGCAGGCATCACTTGCTCAAGAAGATCTTACATACCTTCATATATTCGGCGCCTTTCTCAAGATACTCATCTCTTGTGACAGCTGCCGCCTTCCACTTCTCTCCTCCAGCCCATTTCGCAGCACCCTTCCAAGAATCCATTACAGAATCCTTTGCTCTGCGAACATTTAGTGGCGCCTCAGCTGGAAGATACGCTCTCAATCCTTCCCTCAGCCTCTCATCAAAGTTCAAGAATAGCGAGCTGCCTCCTGTCAAGAAAATGTCCTTGAGAAAAGCATCCTGAGCACCAACTCCACTGAGTCGTTGAGTCAAGATGTCCGCCGCGATCTCAACGATACCAGCTTGGTCTAGGCCTGCGATGGATGGCTTGAATACCACCTCGGGAACTCGGATTCGTTCCACATTGAGATGCAGCTGATGTGCTTCTCCTTGGCTTTTCATGTCAAAGGGTCTTGGTCCACGTAGGAACGCATGCATGAGGCTCTTGGTCCAATCGGTTTGTGCATCGAGGGTATGCTGGTCAGTGAAGTCAGGATCGTACTTGAGAAGGTCCGCTTCAAGAGTTTTCAGAGTGACGCCGAAGTCCTCCTCCTCCTCATCATCACTGCCGTCTCCTGTCGCAATTTGTCTATAAACGCCCCAGTCGTCATCGTTGGCACCAAAATTATCATCATCTCCCCCGCGGCGACGCTTCTTCGTTGGATTGTCCGAGGCAAGGTTGGCGATGCTCTTCATTCTGATCTGACTTGCGAGAGACTTTCGATTTCCCAGATCAGCCTTGAGGCGATCTCGGTCTTTGATTTTCTGGATCAAGCCTGCACGAGCATTCCTCCTCTCTTGCAGCCAGCCTTCAAGGTTGTTCTCTCGCTTCTCATCATCGAGTCGTTGCTCTTCTGCAATGCGAGCTTTCTCTTTCTCTTTTTCTGCCTTTGCTCTGGCACGAGCTTCGTGGTTCGATTTCATGAGTCTTTGGTGACGTTTCTGTTTAATACCAGCTTCGTCTAATTGATCGTCCGCAATCTCGAGTAAGCTGAAATCGGGTTCTTCGACTTCCTCCTCAACCTCGGGTCCCCCAACATCCTTAGTCCTAGCCTTCCTAATTGATTTATCAAGCTCCTTGATCGTTCTCTCGAGAGCTGCTTCATCTTTTAGATCCTCAGCGTCGAGCATACGCTTGATCTCCTTCTTCGTCTCGTCGGCGAGCCGATTCTGTAAGTCCCGGTAATAGTCAAGCTCTTGTTCTTTGCGAATCAACTTCTCCAATCGCATCTTGGCTGCTTGCTCCTGTAACCTCCTTCCACTCTCCTTCCGCTTCTCGGCAATCTTCGCTAGCTCTTCCTCGCTCTTTTGAATAATGACTTCTTCAGTGTACGGGTACTGAATGACATGATCCCGGTCCTCCAGACCAGTCCAGTCAAGATATCTGCTCAATTCTTCGTCGTATTCTTGGGAGAGATAGCAGTGATCTCGGAGCAAGTACTCCATCTGGGAAGAGTTGAGCTTGCCGGGGAATGTAGGGTATTTCAAACGGATGAGCTTGAGGAGGTACTCTGCGCTTTGCGATCCACCCCAGTTGAGACGCGTAGCTTGAGTGAGGATTGCCTTAGAATTCAAGACCGGAATGACATGCGTAGAACTGTGAGAAGAGGAGACAACCAAGCCCGTTTTCCCATCATTGTAGTCGTAGGAAAACAAGGAGTCGATTCCAAAAGCTAGCGAAGGTGCAGAATAGGCCTCGAAGATGATCTCAGTCATAGCTAGATGGAACGTCAGTATCGGTCTTAGGCGCCTCTGAGCAACTCACTCTTCCTCGAGTATGGTAAATTAGCCACAGCTTCAGTCATGACAATCGGAACATCCACCCCTCCATTCGCACCGTCTATCCCCAATTTGATGAAGACATAATCCAGCACCGATTCCATAACATCCCAGTTGCTAACGATTCCACTTCCAGCTTCGAAAGCATTTCTCATATGTCCCCTTGCAGTCGTGTCGGCATAGATATCAGCCCCAACGAACGAATACGTCTTGCCCAGCTTCCGGTCTCGATATCTGGAGTATATGGGTACGAGATTCAGTCGAGGAGCAGCTTCGAAGGACCATCCAGCTCGAGTTGCAGAAGATCCTGTAAAGCAGCATCAGTACTTGGGTTCTTGATATTGGCGCAGTCAAGGGAATCTACCATTGTCTATCACAATTGCTGCCGCTTGATTCCCTCGCGACTTTGCTTGATGATATCCATCTTCCTGAACCTCCACGAACTTCTCAAAGCGACTCTCTCGAGGCGTGTAGAGGTGTGGCGGCGGCAATGCAGTCTCGGGTTGTGAAGCTTGAGCTTGTGGTTCTGTTGCAGAGGGCGCCATCGTCGTCGTAGGAGTTGTATCCTTGGTAGGAGTTTTATGGCATGGCTGATTTTTCCGTGCGAGATGCGATGGAGTAGATGTGATCGCAGTGGCAAGTGTTTGTGAGCTAAACACAGTAGCTGATGGCAAAGCAAGCTCCTAAGCTGGGAATTCGAGGTTTCGCGACGAGGCTGGAAACGGTGATCTTGGATCCCGGCAAGGCTACGATTGTGAAGGAACAAGGGAAGCATGTATAGCAGCGCATCAATCACACATACTGGCAAGTCATTAGATCTAATTTAGATGTTGCAATGGCTCTTGATTCATAATTTCATGATTTATTTCTTCCCAAGCCCTTCCCTCAACGCCATTTCCCCAGTCTCTAATCGCAACTTCACTACTCGAGACCTGACCCCCCACTTCACCACTAAGAGGGATCTTTGAGGGAATCCGTTGCTAGGATTGATGAGAAATTTATCGTCACAATGAGTGATCTTGGCTCACCTTCTAGATGGAAGAGGACATTCGATTGGTAGTTCTTGAACATCTGGGCAACAAGCTCAACGTTCATATTTTGAATGTTGATTTCCTGGACTGGTTAGCTACGTTTTTGAACAGACGTTGATTCCGTCAAATCATACCTGAAGACTCTTGTTCAATAGCATGATAGCTTCATTTAGTTTCTCCTGCCGAGTATTAGCTGTTGCGGGAGAGTGAAGTTGCTTTCAGTCACTCACGACATTGGTAATGATTCGAGAGAGTAGCAAGTTCTGCTGATGCTCATGAGGACTTTCCTGCAAAGAATCAATTCCAGAACTTTCTCTGGCAGTGAGCAATCCATACCATTTTGCGCGTTCTGAGTGTGTTAATGTCGCGACGTTGACTCCATTTCGACGCGTTCAACCGAGAGCGGACAGGAATCACGTGTGTCCAAAGCTCCGTTTGCATGGATAGAAGCTCCCTTGAACAAAATAGGCCATCTTCCACTGTACGTTTCTCAATACACCTTCAACGATAGATACAATGGCTCCTCAACCCTCCACCGAAGAAGCAGATGCTCATCAGGCTCTGCTCGAACAGCTCGACATCCACGCAATCCATAAACCATTCCGCAACCACCACTGGAAGCCCAACCAGCGTCGAAACAAGAATATCAAGACCATCCTCGGTGACGCAGTTCGCAAAGAAGCCTCCCTTCAGCCTACGCATGAGAACAGCGGTGCCGCAACTCCCAATCCAGACGAATCCTCTACCTCTACAGATGGCGAATCGACCCCCGCAGTCTCCACGCCTGGCTCTACACTGCAGCCTCCAAATCTTGCGCAAGCTTCACGGAACTTGTCAAAGCTAGTGTTGGAAAGGAATATGAGATCGAATGGCTTCTCCAATGCTCCTAGTGCGACGTATACGAACATTGAGTCTGCACCGTCTCTGGCACATTCGAAGCATTATTGCGATATCACGGGCTTGGGAGCGCCATACACAGATCCCAAGACAAGATTGAGGTATCATGATAAGGAGGTATTTGGGGTTATTCGTACTTTGGGACAAGGTGTTGCAGAGCAGTATCTGGAAGCTAGAGGAGCGCATACAGTTCTGAAGTGATGGGTACCTGGATTCGGGAGCGTAGTGATGGAATATCAGACATGGGTTCGGATCGTTCACATTGGGGAAGCATGGGCAGAGGCAGCATATTGGGGCGGAAAGTTCAGGTGAGTAAATGCTATGGCATGAATTTTAGGGGTTATTGTTGCCGACCTATGATGTGACTTCCTCATCATCCATCAGACGTTGCCAAGTGGTAGTTTCTGACCAATTTCCTCTCCATATCTCTATCTTCAAGGCATATATCTTCCCAGCTTTCTCAGCTAACTCGAAGTAGCTTTTGTTCTTCCCGATCCCTCTATTCGAGAAAAGTGCATGCTGGGACGGCAATAGGTCAAGAATCATACCAGGAGGTGGTGCTTTCCATCGGACACATACCCATACCCACGACCAAACTGTATGACCGACAAAGTCAAGCGCATTCAACCCACCGAAAGTCTTTCGACTGACGGTTCAAGAAGGAGCTCCGGCTTAATCGCGATCAAGATCCTTATTATCTGCCTGGAAGATGACGGGGTACCGAGAAGATATAGAAGAATAAACTCAGTTACCAGAGCAAAGATGCTCCAGTCGTCGCGGCAATTTTCAAATTTCGAGTTCTCGAGACTCAGTGTTGAGAAAGAGTTGGAAAACAAAACTCACTGGCCATCGATTCTCTCAATTACTATACCTGAGAACCACTTCAATTGATCGTCGACAAGTACAAGCGTACATATGTCGGCTGCCGCAAGCATTTGGCAGGTCTGCACCGTGAAGGTTGACGAAAGCAAGAAAAATCACAAGCTAAAAATGCTCACTCCACTTTAATGCGCCCACCAGTTTCCCCTGTGCCAAGCCATCACTCACCAAAAAAAGTCCGCGTACTGATCCCTGCGCGTCTTCCCAAGGCCAGCTCTCCCTTCTAGAGTGCTTATCGCAAAACTCCAGTCAGAGCACACGACTTCTCGAATTCCCCTTCCTTCGTCCTCCAGAACTCCAATATAACGAAAATGCCTACCATGTGGTTATCCGATTCGCAGAGTACGTGTTCCCCAGGTTTCCGCACGCGGAACAACGTCGAAGCTCGAGAAATAGAAGTAGGAGCTTGGAAAGGGGCATCTGTATGCTCGATGCGCCATCTGCGATACTGGGCCTGGAGGAAAGCTATAGGAAGCCCTTTGCTAACAGTTCAATTCTATAGAGATTGGAGTAGCATTCTGCTCGGGAGGTGCGTAGTCTTGCTTCTTCCTTGCTTAGGCGCAATGAACTTATTTCGACTGTTTACAGGTGGATTCTTTCTCATCTGCGGAGTTTTCATGTTCTTTGATAGAGCTATGTACGTTCCGTCTACCTACACTCTACTCTCTGTACCTGTATCTTAACTAAATGTCTCGCAGGCTCGCAATGGGCAATGTACGTTCCGTTCCCCCACAACCTTGAACTAGGCTCACACAAGCAGATCCTCTTCCTCCTAGGCCTAACAATCATAATCGGGCCCCAGAAAACAGCACTGTTTTTCGCACGCCGTCAGAAATTGAAGGGTACAGCGGCTTTCTTTGCAGGTCTCTGCTTGATCTTGATGCGATGGGCACTGGTCGGTTTCCTGGTCGAGCTGTATGGAATATTCATCTTGTTTGGGGACTTTTTGGGCACGATTGCTGGCTTTGCGAGGAACATACCTATTGTTGGACCGTGGATTGGTGTTGCTGTTGATAGGATGGGACTTGGTGGCGGCGCTCAATTACCAGTGTAAAGGGAGCGAGCAGTTGTTAGGACCTGTATGATAAATGTGGCTGGTATTTCTAGGGATTGGACGTTTAAGATATGGATTGTAATGATGGTTAGATGGCTTGTACGGGATATATGGAGTTGGGGTGAATGGGCGTTTGGGCTCTGGGGGGCCTTAGATGCGACTCCTGGGCCGTGATGTGGTCGAGCTCAAGCTTCTTGCCTGGCCATGTTGTAAAGAGACTTCTTCCAGATATACCCAAACTTGAAGTTTGGAGACTGATCTTTCAACGTCCTCAACCTCTGTACAGGATATTCAATAAAAGGTCATGAATTCATCCACCTATGCAAAGCTTGAAGCCCTTCCATAAAGCATCTGCAAGGCTATCCACATCCTCCAAGTACCGCACTCATGATTCATCATCAAAGATACTATTCTAGTATCGGCCTTGAATGCCAAAGAAGGTTTCGCCTACGATTATGCACATTTCTGTCCCACTGCGTTCCTTTGAAAGATCCGAAACGCTACCACCCTTCCCCTTCCCATATATGAATATGCTCTAGTAACCCGACTTGATGAGGTAGTCTGCGAGTTGCTCGACGGTTGTTGCTGAGTTCCCTGCAATCATGGACTCGCCATAGTGAGCAATGAGGATAGCTTGCTTGGTCTTCACGATGACGACGCCCTCCCGGCCCTGGGGAAGAATTAGCAACAGGTCCCACTTCTGCCATATCCATCTGGAAGCGGAATCGAGGGCTAGAAGAAACTTTACCTTTCTGGCGTAGAGACTTCTGTCTTCAGCCTTTGTGAGGACATATCTTTCACCTCCAACGTGTAGTCCCTCGGCGTATAGCGCATCAACCTTTCCTGACAGACCATTGATAATCTCCTTCATCTCAGTGGCAGAGACCTATTTGAGATCAGCATCCACTACAGTAAAGCTCCTCTGACGTATCGGCCTTCCCAAGAGTATGTAGACGTACGTCGAAGTTTGGACTGGCTGCCCACTTGCTATCCCCCGCAATGCTGTAGATAGCTCCCTTATCGACGTGACCACTAGCCACCATGCTATAGTTCCATCAGCTTCGAACTCCTCTCGTCACAACACCGATCTTCCAAAGTTGTGTCGAAGACGTACCTAGAGTCAACATATGCTGGGTTCCAAAGTCAGCGTTTGTTCGAGGAGGGGTAACAATCAAACAGTTTCACATACCTTGCCACGACATCTTGAATGCGCTTTGTGTAGAGTGATGAAGAGAACCAAAAGTCTGGAAGATTCTGTGCGAGGAGGAAGCGGTGCTGGCCAACAAGGATTCGAAATCAGCAGTTGTATGATGAAAAGTGGTTGTTGAAGTTGTTGTGACTTCGCTAAGCTTGTCGCAGAAGCCTTTTTGGAGGGGTCGTGGTTGGGTCAGGCGTCGGGCGTCGGGCGTCGGGCATCGGGCGCTTCCTTAGCTCGGGAGGAGGGGGAAGGATGAGGATGAGCATGAGCATGAACATGGAATGCCTCAGCCGCCGCTACAAGAAATACAGTACTGTACATTACCGGAGTATCTATCTACTTTCTTCTTGAATTCGGAACAATCGATCGATGATTTTCAAGTAACAAGTATATTCAAATACCTCGTGGTCTTTCATAACATACGTATGCTTCAAGTGAATAATTGCCTGTATCGATGTGGTTTCAATACCCCAGCAGCCTGTTATTATAAGTATCAGTCAGAGTCACGTTCTTCTACAATACCTACCTATAGGTACGGGTCCTCGCTCGCAAGCACTATCAACCAAGGCAGTGCGAAAAGGCAACAACAACATCGAACCGTCAGAAACAAAGAAAGGACAGCCTTGCTGGCTTGGCTGTCTCGATGACATATGGTACCAGTACGCAATGCATCGCAGCAGCATAATTGACTCCAGGGACGTCCCGAACTGTGCATTTATCCTCTGATGCGATTCGACACTGGTATCAGAATAGAATAGAATCGGGCTCCGTGTCCTTCATAATTCTTCTAGAAGGTATCACTCTTGCAATTGCTTCCCTGGAGAGAGCGGCTGGACCCGAGGCAGATGATCAGGCTCAACTCCTTTGCAGACACTGCACGGAAGATGTTATGAGAAATGCTCAGTATGATTATCCGGACGGCAATACCAGACAATTGGGAATACAGGTGTCCGTTCTTCCTGGTGCAAGTTCTGGAACAGCGGAAAAGCAACAGCAGTTATCAAGTTCAATGACTTTACGTCGAAGTTTTCTAATGTCTAGAAATTCACCATCATTTAATGTTTTTTGGCGTCTTCCGTCCCCCTCGTCGATCCCTTTACTTCTGGCTTGGACAGTTCTAGACCATGAAGATCTGAAGATATAAACATCGGGGATCCTGCTTTAAGATCCACAGATATCACGATCAAACGCACGCGCATCTGCCGTTTTCATCTATGTCTGTGTGAGATCTCCTCCCATTGACGGCCAAGCTTTGTGAGCACGGGGAGACCTCAGCCCTGTCCAACGAATTCCCCTGTCGCTCACAGACATCTTGAAACTGGCGCCATCTGCAGATAGATTCGGTCGATATCAGACGATTGTGCAGCAACACCAACGTCACTTATCGGCATCAAGTACAGTAACTCGACATCACGAGCCGTATGCAAAGTTTAAGAAATTGGAAGTCCAGACATCATGCCATTTGACGATGGATAGATTGTCCAAATGAGACAGGCCCATCTTCGGCCAGAAGCGCTGGACCAAGAAGCTGAGAAGTGGATCCGGCAACTCTGCTTGGGGAATTCCCCGTTCATTATTAGTAGGAAGTCCTGATTCGTTGTGCCGGATACGGAGTGCCGCTCAACATCAACAACCTCCAAGACTTGGTTTGGTATACCTCGTGGAGTCGCGGTTAGTCGCCGTTTCTGACGTTATTTCGAGCTCAAAGTTAAAGTGCTGATATAACATGGCGTAGGGAGATGGTCGAAAATAGAAGTTCTGAAGTTCTGATGTTGTTGTTTCATCCGAGGCTGGCCCATTTCGTAACCGGTAAAGTTCTGACTATTTTGCAGGACATTCGCTTGGCTTCACCGGTCACGAATTGTGCCCGCCTCGATCCCATCGCTTCTTTGTCAGATCGCCAAACGCCACAAGTCAACAATACAGCAGTGGCTTTGCTCTCTCCCTGTCTCCTTATTGTCATCCTCGCCTCGGTACGACAACCACAACAACAACCCGCGACTGTACAAGGACTCGGGATGCATCACCGGCCGTACCAGTATGCAATCCTTCCGCCTTTCTTGACAGTTTCTCAACAGCCGTAATTTTGGCTGTTATCATCTCCAGATGAGTGCTGTCGTCGACCCCTGCAATCGGGTCCTCCGTAAGATTAATGCGGTTCCGTTCCCCTGTCTGATACCTTCGTGTATCACAGGGTCCTTCCCTTCCAGAACCCGTCACAAGCAGCTCAACCACCAGCAACGAGCGCAATCCTCCTCGTCCCCTGGTCGAAACCAGTTGGCCTCTCCACACTCTTCACTTTAATCCTAGAGGGCGATCAACCAGCCCACCTGCAATCAAATTACCATCCCATCAACCTCAAACATTTACTCCACGGCTCAGATGCAGGGCTGAGAGGAGCAAGCTGCACTCTCAGCGTAGATAAGTAAATTGCTTCCTCGAATTCTCTTCTCTGTCTCCTCTCGCCCTCCACCGCTCTTTCTGCTGTAGACTCTTAATACATCTAGGGTCTCCTGGTGAACCTGTCCACTCCTTTGTACAAACGCACTCACATTCTTTTATAATTGAGCATAAACATCACGCTCCCTTGTTTCATATTTACTCATCGGTCTTGGAGCCGAGTTTTTGAGGATCCACCAATCAGTCTCAAACAAACTCATCCCTCCCGCCTTACCTCACACGCTATCATTCCCTCACCACCGAGGCATCGACGATGGTCAAGCCGAATCCTCTGTCAAAGTCGGTGTGGGCCCAGTTGGGGCGTGGCACGAGAGGTCGAGACGCAGAGGATCCTGGTGCGCCAACTCGTGTATCAGAAGATGCACAGGCCAGGAACATCGACCCAAACGCTGCCAAATTATTTGAATTCAGTCAGCAAAAGCGAGATCAGCTTCCCGAAAGGCCTAGTACCTCCGCCGGGCCTGCATCGAGCTTTGCGAAAAGGAGGAACGCTGAGAAGAGGGAAACAAAGGACGACCTTCACTTCAACCCTCTCGCTGCTCATGGCGTAGGAACGACTTTCTACAACTTTCCTCTCCCGGGCTCTCTCCCTACTCCTGCCAGCTCGCCAAAGGATCCTCATCACCCCACTGCTCGCAAGCCGCAAGCGACTCGCCCCTCAACCCCCGAGTCTATGGAAATTACGCCAGCAAAGATGAACGTTCCACAGGCTGAGATCGGCATGGCTCTTGGAAGTCCTCAACACCCTCCCACCACATGGCAGCAACAGGTTCCAATGGATAGATATACGGAGTCACCGGATCATGTAGATGATGACTTCAGTAACTCGGCGCCAGTCAAGCAAAAGACAAGCAAGTGGAAACTGTTAGGCGGGTTATTCGGAGGAAAGAAACATGAGGCGCAACCAGCTGCATTTTACCAACTCCAACCCGAGGCCTCACAACAACAACCCGTCGACCATGGATTCGATTTTGGAGATCAAGCTGCAAGCGAGAAGCCCAAGTCTCGTGGTCGAGGTCGTTCAAATTCAAGTGCTCGCAAGTCAAGAAAGCACAAGCCGGAAATGAGCAGATCAAACACTGTTCCCGTTCGCTTTGATTTAGAAGGGTCAAATAGACAGAAACAGACTGGAACCCCAGAAATTACTATCGACGGAGGAACTGTCGTCTACGATGGCTCTCACTCGACCCGGAAAGGCGCTGGGCTACTCGATGTTGACATCCCTTCGGTTCAAATGGAGCGCTACAGCATAATGTTCAACGGGATTCTCTCCAAGCCTCAATCGCAATCGTCCTCATTGCTAGCCAGGCGGCAGGCTACACTTGACAAGCTTAAGACTGTCAACGAGGCACTTGCTTCTAAGGTTAGAAGCCCGCATGTCCACTGGGCTCCTTCAAATGACTGGTTCTAATGGTGGAGATAGGAACGTGAATTGGAGGCCAAATCCAAATTATTAATGCCCAGACGAGCAACCTCGCCTGGTTTCAAGACCCAAAGTCCGGCATTTTCACTCTTTCCAAGTACACCTCGAACCAGAGACGCATCTCCTTCGTCACGATCACGGCCTTCAGTAACTCTTCAACGATCCAATACTTCTCCAGCTGCTCTCTCTCCATCGCGTCCAACCTTCGCCCCCGGCATCAGTAACGAAGACCATGCACATCTTGTCTCGGCCGATTCTCCCACAGTTCCCATGCGCCAGCAAACTGAAATGTGGCGAGGTCCTCGGGCATTGAGGAAAAAGGAAGAGCCACAAGTGGTTCCAGAGCCAGCAACCGAGCAAAATAGATGGTCACCCGACCAGTCGCATCTGTTACTCGATTCATCCAGTGACAACGAAAACGAGAAGGAAGATGCGGTTCCGCTTGCCGTAGCTATTCCAATGAAGCCCAAACTTCCAGAACCAAACTGGCAGATGGTAAATCCTACGCACACTACCAACGATTCGGTCTCTGGTAGCTCGACGTCTGGATCTGATCATTCGACTTCGACATCCGCATCCAGCATCACCACCCCTCTCAGTGCATCAACAGCACCTTATCCGGTCGTCAAACCTCTCCGCATCAACTCGCCTCCCCAAACCCGAACCCGAGCTGCTACTATTGCCCAAAAGCCAGCCATGACGCGCTCAAGGAGCGCCACAACAGTCAATGCACCCAGCTCCATCCCGCGTCGTAATGCCAGCGCTGCCGTCCAGGTATCCAGCCCAAAGTCCGAGGACGAAGCACGTCTTGAGACCGCCGCCGATGTATCAATAGCTCGTCAAATTTCTGTAAGTCGTCAACAGAGGCAGTTACTGGTACCAATCAAGACAAGTCTCAAAACACCAAGTACCGGAAACCTGAGCAAGAAATACATCAACCCCACGAACCCCAACGGTAGTCCCAAGAAAGACCGCGTGGTTGGTAGCCAAAACTTTCCATCTCCTGCTAGTGGTATTGGTGCCATCGGCAAGGTATCGAGCCCACTCGGTGCTATCGCGACAGCAACCAAGGAAGAGCATGAGCGAGGACGTGGAAGTCCACAGGCCGAGAGGACGAGCAGGGACAAGTCGCCGCCCACGGAGAGACTGGTACAAGTTGCGAAGCCCAGCACGCCCACGCTTGTCGTTGTAGGAGAGGGGATGGATGGGAAGGAGAAAGCATGGGCAGGAGCAACAGCGGGCATGAATAAGCCACAATCACACGCACCAGTCGGGTTCTCGGAGCGTAGACGACAAAAGGAGGCAACTAATTCGCACTCGCATGCGAACCCTATCATCGGAGAAATCAGAGTTGGTCTTGCAGTCTCCAGGGACAGCTCGCCAGCACGACAAGCTAGAGATCTATCGCATAGAAAGAGTGAAAGGGTGGTAGTCGAACGCGTCAGCGTGGCTTCCAATTGAGATCACAGGCACCCGAATGTTGCATTCGCCAGCCTTTTCTTTTCTTTTGTTTTCTGTGGCGTTGGGGGTCAGGGATGGGGCTATATTCAGAGGAAAAGCGATACTCTGGTAGTATATAGGGGAAGCATTTTTATTTTATTTTATATACCAGAAGCGAATGGCGGCACGGATGGCATGGACTATGTTGATACATTGGGTTCCTTTCGAAACCTTTATATAGCTTTGGACGGCGGAGTAGATTCTTATGATACCAACACTTTTGAATGTTCAACCCTCAAGAAACCTCGTCTTTGTGGGACCTTCCTGTCTCTCTCGGGTCCTTAGAATCCTTGTAGAAAGTAATTGCTTTGGTTGATAGACCAATTTTGAGGTCTCAATCGCAACTCTGTACAGAACAAATTCTGTTTCGCATTCAGTCGTCCCTGGGGTCCTAAGAAGCCCCTCTGGACTATCGTACTGACAGTGGCGACGAAACTTGAGAGCGTTGAGAACTCACTCCCGCTCCCAAATTTGTTTCGACTGAATCCCGTGACACCTCTACACACTCAAAGTACCTAGATTACAACTGCCCAATTGGGACGTTCATCTTCTTATCCGCACTGGAGCAATATATATATACACATATATGCATACACATGTTTACTCGTGCCAGCAATTCCCATATCTACACAGTCGAGATTGACAATATCAATCTTGAAGTTTCCTCGAGCCTAAATTTCATGAAAATGTACCGACAGTGCCACGTTACTCTCCTCCTCTCCTCCTAAGACTGCGACTTGAACCTTCAAAGATACCCAGTGTTCACTGGCGCCTGAAACCTCCCCACAAGTTCCAAAAGATTGAAGATCCTCATGTTCTGTAGTATTAATGCCCTGAGACTTTCCCCGAGCCATTTCCGTTTGTTTGGTCATGTCTCACTCGTGACATACTTGAATGGAGTAAGAGGTAAAGCCTCATGATTCACCATGGCGTTAGATATGGAGCATCGAGGATCACGTGTGCAAACAGCACAGACTCAGTACTTTCTACACAAGACAATGGCCGCTTGAAGACATGGTTGAAAGCACTCAATTCATAATTAGGAGCATTGGATTAATAACCTAAGTACACGTCTCCCCATTCCCATCCCGTGGTATCAAATACTGACGAATTAAACTATTGGTAAAGCAGAACATGCATCCATCGAATGCAAATAAACGCAATGAACGCCACAAGAATGCAAGGTATGGAACTCAGAACCTGCGGTGACAGAAGACTCCCCGTTGAAGTCCAGTAGTAGCATTATAGATAAATTTGGCAGTGAAAATAGTGCAGAGGTACTGAATACTCGACACTTGGTGCTGGCCTGTTTTGCTGCGTACCTTGGTACACCAGAGTTTGAGGCCAAACTCTCATGCTCGGCCTGTGGTAGTCGTACCGGGGTTGGCGGAAGAAGAGAACGCTTCAGCACCATTTCCCTGTCGGCTTGTGCCATTTGCATCCAGAGGACCATTTCCTGAGTGACCGTTGGAATGTCCGTTGTGTGTGCCGTTGAAGCCAGTGTTTGCGGGCGCACCTGTAGCGTTGCCATGAGCAGCATCGTTTGCACCGTCAAGTCCACCAGTCTGGCCCAGCTTCTCGCGATCGTTTGCTCCGTTTCCTCTATGTGCTCCAGCGAGGTAATGGTTCACGCGGGGTTGATCGTAGCCGCGAATATGGATACCAATGTCCGTAGGCTCGATGTTTCGGTGAGCCCAGAGAAGGATCATGCCAAAGCCCGGCTTAGCGAGCACGTCGAGGACGCTGTAGAAAATAGCTTCGGAGTCAGGTGAAATAACATTACCACCTTCGGAGAGACCCCAAGCGATAGGATAGAGGAACCACAGCGCCATCGTCCAGCCAGCAGCAAGGATGTAAGATCTCTTGATGTCTGTCTGGTTGCTGGATCTGATAGTGCCGGCGTGTTTTGGACCGACGTACACAACATTCCAGGCGATGAAGAACAAGGAGACCATGGCGAAGACAAAGTAGCCCCATTTATATTGCGACGCGACAAGTGCACCAACGAGTCCTGTGACGATCATGATCTCATCAACGAGAATGGTGATGAGGATGGTGGGCCATGGAAGACCTGCAGTCAAGAGGACGTCGAGAAGGAGCAGCTGCAGCTAAATTAGCATCGAATAGGAGGACATTGATCCTCGGACTTACCGGAGTCGTGATAACCCAATCAATGTATCGCACGTAGAAAATCTCTCGATAGAGCCCGGCGACAACTGGATCGCTGCGTTGGAACTCGACCATGATGGCAGCGTATCCAAGGTTGGAAGCCATGGTAAAGTATGCGATACAGGCTACGAAGCAGATTGCGGCAGTGATGTAGTGGAAGATGACATATTGAAGGGCGTGGCCATGCTTGCGTCCAGTCCAGAAGTGAGCATGAGCCATGAAGCCGAGTGCACTGACTCCCATGAAGGCAGAGACAGCCCAGTAAAGATCCGAGCCATCTGTATAGCGATAATGTCAGTCAAACTATTTCCCTGACAGTTGAAGTGGAAAATACATACGAGAGGTGATGTTGATGTCCGACATCCGTGGGTAGTTGAACAAGTTGGGATTGGAGTTCAAGGCATCTCTGCCGACCAACTGGTTGGACGACATCTTGGCTGATGATTCAAGCAAATGGCCTAGGTAGAATTGAAGTCGAGTATGTAAAGTGTGGGAGCAAGGATGCAGCGAGCAAAAGTGTCCAAAAAGTGGTAGAGTGATGGTGGAGGAGAGTTCTTCTTGTTGTTGTTGTTGTTGTTGTTGTTGTTGATGAAGGATGGAGAGGAACGAAGTGACGAAGGGAAAGAAACATAAAGAGGCTTATGAAGGGAGGAATCGAAGCAATATACCTATCTGGAAGGCTCGACACATGATGAATGCACTGGCATGTTGACGTGCAACACGGTGGGAAAGTGCAAGGGCAAGTGCAAGTAAAGGGAAGTGACGTTGTTGATGGATAGTCCCTACTGCTTTGGGATGGCGTTGGCTGCAGGAATCGCAGAAGATGGAATGGAACGGTGGAAGTGTACATACACTGTGTACTCGAGTAGCAAGTTCTTTGCCACTACTTTAGCAATTTCTCCTAGCCTATCACTAACGCAGGTAGCTTGCTGTGTAGAAAGAGCTTGAAAAAACTTGCTACCATACCTAGCACGCGACACAGTTATGAGATGAGAGAGACATAGCCTAGTCCTCATCGTAGCCCGGAGAGCAAAAGATTGAACATTGCCGAATGATAATCGCCGAAACACTGCAGCTCTTAGCAATGTGCTGCAAGCTTTCACGAATCACAACATGCTTGTGATAGATATCAACTCACCAATCCTTGGGGCAGAAGAGAACTTTCTCCTGATTGAGTCATTGACAGGAGTCCGTCCACATATTGCAAGAATGCCACTCGGCACTTGAATCATGTAATATCGCGATCAAGCAACGAAGTCAAGAAACAAGCATCTCGGCAGCGCGGGTATGCAGCTGGCAAGAATCTTCAGCCATTATTCCATGATGTCTATCAGAAAAGGTCAGCCATGAAAAATTATGATCTCGGCTAGTAGGTAATTGGAATCAAGCATTTCGAGATCCACCATTCCCCTGTCTAACGTCCTCGATCTCAGCCAATCATCAGCAGTTCTAACCTGGTACATACAACATGGGTATGGCAATCTCAGAAATACCATTCACATGCCCACGTCATGACATCCTGGGAATAACAACAAAAAAAGAAAAGAAAAAGACTCCAACTAACCGCAGCCGTCAATCATAGAAATAGTACCCACTCAAGTCTAGAACGGTAGCTACCTACCTAATAGACTTCGGATTCCCGGCAACAAGTGTAGCTACAGAACTAGTTGTCATGAGACATCCACGACAGCTCAGGAGACGTGAAGATAAGCATGCAGTTCTAGCCCCCGACGATCCGGCATTCAAAACGGCTTCTACTGTTACTCTCGGAGACAGCCAAAGAGACGGTGCCCGCAAGTGCCGCGCTACTCTCCTGACTAGCAATGTTCACCACCCAAAAAAATAAAATCATAACGTCATCATCTTTCAATCACATCTCCCAGCCATGAAGAAATCGTGACTTTCTGATAAGGGAGGAGATAGGAGGCTGCTCCGGACAGGAGCCGGAAGCCGCGGTAGAAAGGCTGAAGGATAATGGCTAACAAAACGTCACCAGGAATTGACACATAATCGGCAGTGACTTTCGAAGAGAAAATATAGTTTCATTATTATAATGAGCAGAATGACTAGCTGCTTCAGTATGCATAATCCATGATCCATAATCGTTTCCTGCGCGTATCCTAACCTTCCTCCACTCATGTGATAATGCAAATACAATGGGGTATGGTTGCGGGAAAAGAAGGCCAACCCAACGCCAGGAAATGCCAGATGCGATACTGTACAATGCGAATGTTCCCAGGCACTCCTGCCACTCTTCAAGTCGTGACTGTGAACCCTTTTGATGGTGTTTAAGGCTACTCCAAGAGAACGGATGCAGCTCCATGCAGATGATGGTTTGAAGGTTACTCCACGAAATCTAATAGCCGCTTTCTTACTCCCATCCAAGCATTTATCCCAAAACTCTCGCTCGCTTCCATCCCGCCGAAGACCTTTTGCCGTGGTGTGGGCAGGTGGCGAATTGTTTCCACGGGCCGCTGGTTGAGAATTTCGTGCTCATTGAACCAGTTTCCGTGTAGGCCATAGGGTACCCTCTGTGGTAGCTGCACTTTGCAAACCACTTCCTTCATGTTCTTGGCGTCGATGATCCAAAGCTCGCTCTTGGCACTCATGCTTGCAATGCCACTCTGATCAAGCTGACTTTCGTCAAAGACGTAAGACAAAATCCATCCATCATCCTCAGATGTTCCATTTTCGCGCGGAACAAATCTTGACTCTTGCGCGTAAAACCCTGTAGGCAGCTTGAAGACTTGGATCGGATCCTCTGGATCGTTAGATGCCAGGATCTCGGCGACAGTCCTTGAATCGACACAGCCTGTGACTGGTGTCGGGGGGTGCTGCTGTGCTTTCTGAATCAAAGCAGTTGCATCAACCTTGACTAACGAATCAATCTTCACAGCCCGGCCGAGTGCAGCTCCAAAAGTGCTATCTGAGACTGAACAGCCGTAGATATAGCGGGCTGAGGACATGGACATGTCATCTCGTATGGAAGGAAATTCGAAAGGCATCGCAGTCAGGGCGAACTGATGCGTGATCTCGTTTGCAGAACCCGACAGCTCGAAACGGTAGTAGTAGAGGCGGCATTGTTCCTCTTCTTGCGCATACTTAGGAGATGTCACTTTCTTCGGGATAGGCGCTGCAACATCTCCAGCACTGAATACCAGTGCAGCACTTGTAAGCCGACAAGCGAGCATGTTGACTGCTATGGTCTCCTGCTCATTGGTCACAGGGTTGATCTCGGTCTCGTCCCAAGTATTCGCAGTGTGAAAAATACAACACGGATTAGTCTCATACCAGCGGACTGCTTTAGGATTCCATCTTGGAAATATACCGAAGCGTGATTTCCCAGAAGGGTCGTACGAAACCACGGGCTCGTTTTTAGCGAGGTTTCTTGGATCGAGTGAAAGCGGCAGGTCCATGATGATAGTGTGTGAAAAAGAAACCCCAAAGTCATGCATCATCTTTGCAGAGCCAATTCCTGGAACAGCAGCATTGACAAGTCGACTTGGTAGTGTGGACGTGTGTGCATTTCCCGAGCTAGGAATGATTGAATAGAAGATAAACGGGGCCAAAAAAGTTGAGTGAAAGAGTATCAGTTCTTTGGTAAGGGGATCGACTCGAGGATGTGCGGTCGTCCATTCTTTCATGAAACCAAGTAAGCCATCCCCTCCAAAAGTATCGCCTGGAGCTTCCTCGGTGGCCGGCTCTCCTTCCGCCTTTCCACCATCAAACCACCCAACAGTCTCCAAACCTGGCAGAGATACACGGATCGGTGGTCCACTTTCACAAGTTGCCAGCGCCCTCCCATCATGGTACAGAATCCCAGTATTGGCAACACTAATTTTCTTGATTGCTTGCTGTGATCCAGGCAGGTGTGAGAGGAGGACTAAGAGAAGGGTTCGAAATATGCGTAGGATGATTCGAATTAAAGTCGATGCAGGATTGACGAGTGTTGCGATGCTGGGGAGAATCGGGAGTCGAAGAGACGGTGTAGTCAAAGTAGAGATGTAGGCATCCGTCAGGATATATTGATTGACAAATGCTGGACGTATCAATCCGTCTGCTTGTCTTTGAAATGCAACCCCGCTCAGCATGCCATCTCCGTCAAACCAATGTGCATCTCTTCCCAAGTCCTCGTTTGTGAAAGGGTTGCCTCCATTCCTGACATACTCCCCGCCAGCAAGCTCTTGAGGTATTGATCCGGTATATGAGCATGGGCTGAGGGGTTGAACTCGGTGGATGGGAGCAAAGTTGCCATGGAGGTAAGGATGTGGTCTCCCTGACCTGCTCTGCTTCTCATTGACGAAAGTCATGAGTGAAGCTTGCACAGAGCCGTGAGGCTTGGGTCGTTCGATATGGACATATGTCGACAAATTCCTGGACCTTAACCTACTCTCAAAGGACGACGATATGGATGGTGTAGCAGTAGAGGCAAAACATAACAGAGAGAACCAAGGTCTGGTCTTGCCTAGTCTGAAATGTGCTAGTTGCCGTGAGTATGATGAAATGCTGTTTACAATTAATTAGTGGTTAGCTGTCCCTGTAGCGTTAGTAAAAGCGGAAGCTCTTGAGTAAGAGGGGAGGGGTAGCAGGGTAGGTAGGTATGGCGCGAATGTGGTATAGGTATAGTAGACTAGACCCAGCATCCTGGGGCCGGCATGAGAGACGAGACCTACTGACCTACTGTACAGTACAGTGCCGCGAGTGCTCGGTGGGCATGACGAAAGCGCTTTCCTGTGCGCTCTGCCACGGAATGGTCACTTGCACTTGCATTTACTCCCAGGATTCGAGCTATACGAAGTAATTGTCCGTAGAGCGAAGGCCCAGACGAGCGACGAGGGGAAAGTGCCATGCCTCATGCCATGCTATGTCATGCTACTGCCAGCCCTGTACATTACCTATACTAGCTAGTAGAGACGGGAGGTACAGACCTTCTGAGGCATTCAAAAGTCTTCCAATTGTGTTCACTCGACAGTGGCCATTATTATCCCCGGCATACAGTGGTATAGGCTGCTTCTGACAGCTATTTTATTATTGGCATTTGTAATAGCAAGAGCAAGAGCAAGAGCAAGAGCTAGAGGAGGAGCGAAGTGGAGGCAGGGAGGGGAGATCGAGACGAGACGGGAATGTTGGCGAGCACGATGCCTCAAGATCCAGATCCAGATCCAAGATCATGAGAAGAGTGAGCGATGTTCCAACAGCAGCCGGGATCGAGCTCCAAGACCTACCTACTGCCTACCTACCTACCTACCTACCTACCTACCTACCTACCTACCTACTCAGAGTACCTTACTATCTTAACTACCTACCTATGCTGTATTTGGCCAAGCTCATCCGCAAATCGAGAACGTCATCGACTGGAAGCGACAAGGGGGAGCTACCTACCCTGCCAGCCTTCCAGCCTGCCAGCCTGCCAGCCTGCTACCCAGTTACCCTGCTACACTAGCACCCAGCACCCTGCTACACTAGCGAACCAATCGATGCTTCCCTTGCAGGTGTTCATATTTTCACTCTTGTTTATTCTGGCACTGCGTCAGCCTGCCTCTTCTCTCCTAGTCATGATTGGTTCATTCCTTTTGCAAGAGAAGGAGAAGGAGAAGGAGAAGAAGAAGAACAGGAGAACGGAACAGTCCGCAGTCCGATAATTGTTCAGTCTCGTCTCGCTAATTAATAACTTCACACACTTGCTTGGCCCCTTGAGCTCTGGCATCTCCTGAGCCCCCGGCCCCCCTCACCAGATATCACATCACGTTTTTCGTCCTCTCGATCGAGCATCTGAATTTCATTGTTCTCACCTGAAGATGCATCAATAGCATCTTTGCACTCGATCTCTCATATTGTACAGGCGGGAAACCAGTAAACATGGGTTTCGAGTACGCTCTCGTGTGAGTCTCATTCCAACGTCTCGGCATGAAGCAAACAATAAGCTGATTGAACGAGTCATCTGAAGTACACAATTCCGCCGGGCATTGCCTTGACCTTCCTTTACCGGCCATTTCTCGATCGCATAGACCTGTACAAGATCGCTTTTTTGATCTCAATTGCTGTCATTTCTACGATCCCGTGGGATTCCTACCTCATCCGCCGCAAAATTTGGACCTACCCACCTTATGTTATCATTGGACCGACCTTGTTCAACATTCCCGCTGAAGAAGTCTTCTTCTTCATAATCCAGACTTACAACACATCTCTTCTATATCTGCTTCTCAGTACACCGGTATTTCATCCGGCCTATCTTCCAAGTCAGAAACATCATGCGACCCAGTGGAATCTTGGCCATGCCGTACTAGCCTTTCTTGTCACGGGAGGTGGATTTTTGGTATGGAGAGGCAACGAAGGAACCTATCTAGGATTGATCCTAGCATGGGCTGGACCATTTGCTCTCCTACTCTGGTCACTTTCATCTCAATTTTTGCTCAGTCTGCCACTATCCAGTACAGTTGCGCCAATTGCTATCCCAACTGTCTACTTGTGGGTGGTAGACACTTTAGCCTTGAGAAGAGGGACATGGACGATCGAGTCCGGAACAAAGTTTGGAGTACACTTGTGGGAGGGGTTGGAAATCGAGGAAGCAGTATTCTTCCTGGCGACCAACGTCCTCATTGTGTTCGGCTTGGTTGCATTTGATCATGCCCTCGCCATTCTCTTAACCTTCCCGAGCTTATTTCCACAAGTTCCGGAGTTGCCTTCGCCATTCATGCTCATCGATGCACTACTGACAGAAGTTTCTAAATACGACGAGGAGCGGGTAACAGGGATCCAACAAGCTGTCCAGAGACTCAAGAAGAAGAGCCGGAGCTTCTACCTTGCTAGCTCAACATTCTCTGGGCGACTTCGAACTGACCTCATCTTACTGTAAGTGGTCCCAAGGTAAAATTGCAGCCTCGCCTAACAAATATAGCTATTCCTTCTGCAGAGTTGCCGATGATCTCGTTGACAATGCGAGCTCTGAGGCAGAGGCCCGGAAATGGATTGCCAAACTTACACACTACTTGGACAAAGCCTATGCATCGAAGGAGGCTCGGATAGTCTCGAAAGAGCCCGGCGTTCATGCCTATATCACAGAAAACTTCCCGGAATCAGCTCAACCTGCTCTACGACTTCTCCCGATTCATCTTCTCTCATTCGGACCTCTGTATGAGTTACTGGAAGGCTTCAAAACGGATCTGGAATTTCCCGAGGAACAATCCAACAAGGCACTAGAAACCTTCCCCATCGAAGAGGAACATGACCTTGAAGTCTATGCTGCACGCGTTGCAGGCACAGTAGCAGAACTATGCTTGGAACTGGTCTTTTTCCACAGTCATACCGCAACGACTCCAGCAGAGCGCGATCACTTGGTTCGGGCAGGTGGCCGGATGGGTATTGCCTTGCAATATGTGAATATTGCCCGTGACATCGCAACAGATGCAGCTATTGATCGGGTGTATCTGCCAACATCGTGGTTGAAATCGCAAGGACTTGTGCCTTATGCTATTATCGAGAACCCGGACCGACGAGGGATCGAGAAACTCCGAATCAGGCTCTTAGATAAGGCTTTTGGTGTATACCGAGAGGCGATCGGTGCCATATCTCAATTACCAGTCGATGCCAGAGCACCAATGAGAGTAGCTGTAGAAAGTTACATGGAAATTGGCCGAGTCTTATCGGAAAAGGGGTACAAGGTCAAGGAGGGCAAAGCCACAGTGCCAAAGTTGAGAAGGCTGAAAGTCGCTTGGCAAGCATTGAATGCTGGGTAACCAGGAATATTATAGAAATCTTGTCCAAGCTGCACCATTCCGCCTTTTTGTATATTGTGTTAACAACGTGAAAATGCTGAGACTCAAGTAAGTCCAAGATACTGTACAAGGATGTAAGCTGCAGTCGTAAACCTTGCACGGGAAATCTGCACGTCATGATTCGTCCAGTACTTCCAGGAGCTAAGGTTACCTCCTCAGATGAACTAGACTTGTAAAACAAACCACCAACAGCCCATCCAACATGTGAAGACCTCAGTTTCTTTCCACCTGCCAGTCCTCGCGCTGCTGCAGCTTCCAAACCTCAATTCTACGTCTCAATGGCATCCGCAGACAAAAAGCCGACTGCTATAGTTGTTGGTAAGCATTTTATGAAGCTACCCCGCCATTCCATGAGTCCCATCTCAACCTTCGATTTCCAAACTTCATGCAAGGACTCACTGACCTTCTGTACAGGCGCAGGAGTCGGCGGTATAGCAACAGCAGCCCGCCTCTCCAAAGCCGGCTATTCCGTCACGGTCCTCGAGAAGAACGGCTTCACGGGAGGGCGCTGCAGTCTCATCAACCACTCCGGGTATCGATTCGATCAAGGCCCTTCGCTGCTCCTCCTCCCCAAGCTCTTCCAAGAAACCTTCCACGACCTGTCCACTTCCCTTGAAGCCGAAGACGTCCGCCTGCTAAAATGCGATCCAAACTACAACATGTGGTTCGGGGACGGCGAGAGCTTCGAGCTGAGCTCCGATACTAGTGTCATGAAGCGCGAGATTGAGAAATGGGAGGGTAAGGATGGGTTCGAGAGGTACCTGGCTTGGTTGGCGGAGGCGCATAGGCATTACGAAATAAGTGTCAGAGAGGTGCTGCACAAGAACTTCACGTCAGTGTTCAACCTGCTGAGACCGAGTTTCTTGAGGCATCTCGTGGCGTTGCATCCATTCGAGAGTATATATTCCAGGGCGGCGAAGTACTTCTGGACGGAGAGGCTGCGGAGGGTATTCACATTTGGAAGTATGTATATGGGCATGAGTCCATTTGATGCGCCTGGGACATACTCTTTGCTGCAATATACGGAGCTGGCAGAGGGAATTTGGTATCCAGTCGGAGGGTTCCATGCTGTTGTGGGCGCTTTGGTGAGAATATGCGAGAGGTCTGGAGTCAACATCCGACTCAACACCGCTGTGTCCTCTGTCCACACATCTCGGAATGGCAAGCAAGTCACAGGCGTCCAACTTTTGACCGGTGAACAGCTCTCAGCAGACCTAGTAGTCATAAACGCAGACCTAGTCTACGCGTATAACAACCTTTTCCCTAACTCCGCAACCAGCTACGCCAAATCCCTTCAAAAACGAGATGGCTCCTGCAGCTCCATATCCTTCTACTGGTCTGTCTCCCAAATCATCCCTGAGCTCAAAACACACAACATCTTCCTTGCAGACGAATACCGAGAATCCTTCGACTCAATCTTCGACCGGCAAGGTATCCCAGACGATCCATCATTCTACGTCAATGTCCCTTCACGAGTTGATCCCACCGCAGCTCCAGTAGGAAAAGACGCAATCGTAGTCCTCGTGCCAGTCGGTCATCTTCTCAACTCCACAACGTCGAATTCCGGAAAAGCCACATCAGGACCCGGTCTGCTCCCGGAACAAGATTGGGACAGCATTGTTTCATCCGCTCGGAAAACCATAATATCGACGATCGAAGCCCGAACCGGCTGTGCCGCTCTCGAACCTCTGATCATCCACGAAGAGCTCAATACACCGACAAGCTGGGAATCGACTTTCAATCTGGACAAAGGCTCTATCTTGGGCCTCTCACATTCATTCTTCAACGTCCTGGCATTCAGACCAAAGACCAAACATCCTAGCATCTCGGGTGTGTACTTCGTTGGTGCTTCGACACATCCTGGAACGGGTGTACCGATTGTTCTTGCTGGAGCGAAAATTACTACGGAGCAGATATTGAATGATAGAGGTATTCCAATTCCGTGGGAACGCCAAGACGGTCGGATACGAGACCAAGGTATGAAGCAGGGGAAGGGGACAAGTCCGCTGGATATGCTGAGGAAGAGGGAAGGCGCTGTGTTTTTGAGTGATGTCGGGATCCTGGCGATGGCTGCTTTGGTGTTGGTTTTCGTTCTGGCGTACGTTAATAGCGGTCTGAGTGTGACTTGGGATTGGGAGGGGAAGAAGGGATGGGGGACTGGTCGCCTTTGAAAGACGGGGGTGATACATGAGAAGAGAGGACTTGGTTCAGGCCATTCCTGTGATGCGATATGACTAATGTCAAAACTCTTGACTCACTTCGCCGCCTATAACCTTTTTAATTCCTTCCTCCACAAGGATTTTTGAGACGGTGTGGCGTTTGGCTCTTAAGTCTGTGAGAATGGCAGACTTGTGGCCTCGAGAAGTGCGTTCTCCTAAGCTAGTTTCCTGCACAGGTAGTCCTTCGAGATCAGTACTCTCGTTTCTTCTCGAAAATACATGATGGATAGTATTACGCACTTTCGGAGTGCTATCAGCCTGGTCATGGGGACGATATAAAGATATAGAGCAAAGGTAAAATGCAGGTGAGGGAGAAGAGCAAGACTTTAACGGACGTGTTGCAGCCCGCAGTAGAAGACCACTCGGCTCGATGATCCAATTCAGAACAGCGAATGCTTAAGTCAGAAAGTGTTTAATGATAACGCCTGTAACCTGTAAGTCTCTCGATCTAGTGATGCACAGAGACGGGCCCAAGATCAATAGGCGTGGGAGACTTCCATAATTGCCAGTATTTTTCGACCATATATTCGAGCCTATATTACTTGAAGCTATCAGATATCATATCCACTGTGAATATGACTTCATCAAATCCAAAGCTTCGTGTACCCAGTAATAGTGGCCAGTAGAACTGTGCGAATTAACCTTCGCATGCTTTAGCAGCTCCCATGATCAGAACACGCGAGGCCCCGATATCTGGTGCGCCAGTCCACAATATTCGAAACTCATTTTAATCATCTATTAGCAGGATTATTCTCATGCTAACAAATATTGTAGAGAAGTGCTGGGTACTGTTGGGTATGTTGGTACTCCAGGTTATTTAGTATCAACGTTCTTTTTCTTCGAGGTAAATATTAATTCACACCATTTGGACTCGAAATATCTTGCAATAGCCAATGAATTATTAACTACTGCCACGACTTTTCTCTAACCATTTGCAGAAGACATCCTCCGTTCCCGAGATCGAGCATCCATGTACACGCATGGCCAGTCTCAAAACCCCATTACATGCAGATTCTCCTCCCCCAGATCGCAAAACAATGAAAGGAAATCAATGCCACAGCATTAAAATGCGCATGACCTTTTTTCTCGAGTCTAACGGTTCAAGATGCAAAGTCAACCCAATTGGGAGACTCTGATCTGAAAGAATCAAGGAAAAGAAGGACCAACTAGAAGACCATTTACCAAGCACCGCCATTCTTCCAGTCGACGTTGAATGCAGGAGCAGCCGGAGCTGGAGCTGGAGCAGGGGTTGCAGCTGGAGCATTGCGAGGGACCGCATTCTGAACTGGAGCTCCCCAGTTGTTACCATTAGCAACAGGAGCAGAGTTCTGAGCAGGACCAGATGGAGGTGGACCGTAGTTTTGGTTTGGGGCGTAGTGAGTTGGCTGAGATGGTGGGCCGCCATTGTGTTGATACTGAGGTGGTGCACCGAAGCCCTGAGCCGGATGACAAGGGTATTGGGAGCCATGTGGACCATACTGAGGAGCCTGGCCACCATATTGAGGACCAGGTTGACCAGAGTACTGAGGAGACGGACCAACATATTGAGGAACCTGGGCGCCATACTGAGGACCACCGTGCTGAGGAGCCTGACTACCATACTGAGGAGGTTGTCCACCATATTGAGTAGCACCACCATAAGTAGGAGCACCATGACCAGACTGTCCCACTGGAGCGGCCTGGACGAGAGTAGGAGCCGATGGAACACCCCATTTAGATTGAGTGGGAGGCTGCTGACCAAACTATAGGAGTCATTAGCAATGGCCAGATTTGGAGAGGTCTTAGATTTCCGCTCTCAAGATACCAAGAAGAGGAAGAAGGAAGACACTGACCTGAGCGGGAGGGGCAGGTGGACCTTGAGGAGCACCAAAATCACTAGATGCCAGAGTAGGGGGAACTACAGTAGGACCGGCTGGAGTAAGAGGAGCTTGAGATGTTTCGGCACCCCAACCAGAAGCCTCAACTGGAGCTGGAGCCTCAGTTCCCCAGGCATCAGCACCACCCTCGCTGTGCATCATTAGCAAATGTATTGAAGCACAAGCAGAGATCAGACAGATACTTACGCATCATCATCCTCATCATCGGTATCCTCAAACTTGAGAAGATCGAAATCACCAGTAACATTTCCATCGTCATCAGCAGTGAAGCCTTCTGGAAGGTGCTCGCGAAGGAAGTCGGGAATGACCTGACGAGTCTCAAGCATGAGCTTTACCAATGGTGCAGCAATGTCAGCATCCCGACGAGGGTCATAGAAAGACGTAGCCAAGCCCAAGTTACCAATGCGACCAGTGCGACCTATTCCTAAGATCAGCGTTGTGGATGAAAGGAGAACGCCAGCTTACCAATGCGGTGAGTGTACTCTTGAACACCACCATATTGAGTAGAGGGAAGGTCGAAGTTAACGACACTGACCACATGATTAGTAAGTGCTCTTGAATCATCTTGCGACTGTATACTGACTGCATAACCTTGTGAATATCCAAACCGCGAGCAGAAACGCCAGTAGCAATGAGAACTGGTGTCTTGCCAGATCGAAAAGCTCGGATGGAGTCCTCGCGCTCACGCTGAGTACGATCGGCATCTAGTGAGAAGAAAGAGGTCAGAATTGGACTGCATTCTTCATGTTCAGGCTGGCTACTTACGAATGGATGTGCAAGGAATATTATTGTTAAAGAGGAAGTCGTCAACCTCGTCTGCAGCTCGCTTGCTGTTGACAAAGATGATAGTTCTAGCAGGTGGGGCAGAGAGCAGAAGATCCAATAAGGCTTGCTTCTTGACGTGGGGCTCGACGAAGACAACATCCTGCTTGATGTTTTGATGAGAAGAACCGGTACGGCCGACGTGAATGCGGACATGGTTATGGGCCAAGTGCTGCGTGGCAAGATCACGAGCCATCTTTGGGAAGGTAGCAGAGAACATCAAGTACTTGATATTTCCTTCCTCCTGATCTATTGAATTCATTAGCAATTATTCACTAGAAGAGTGTCGAAGACTCTTACCACCACCAGACATGATCTGCTTGAGCTCAGCCTCCCAGTCGGTGTTAAGCATCTCATCGGCCTCGTCAATGACCATGTACTTCAAGCGCCGAAGCGTAAGAAGATGAGGACGATTGATGAAGTCACAAAGACGACCAGGAGTACCAATCAGAATATCACAACCCTTCTCGAGTTGGCGAATCTGCTCCGCAATTGGACCACCACCGTAGACAACGGCTGGACGAAGCATGGAACGGTAGCAGAATCTACGAGCCTCATCGAAGATCTGAGTTGCCAATTCTCGGCATGGAGCGACAATTAGGACCAATGGCTCAGCACGAACACCTGGGGTTTCGCCAGAGATGAAGGTGGCTGGATTTGGGCGGGGAGCGCAGAGCTTCTTGGCCTTACCCATCAACTTTGACAGGATTGGAATCAAGAAGGCTGCGGTCTTGCCGGAACCTTGGCAGCCGTTAGCAAGGAAGATTCGAGTAATTATGATGACCGCTTACCTGTCTGAGCACATGCGACCAAGTCGTGACCCTCAATAACTGTGGGAATAGTGTATTGTTGGATGGGGGTTGGGACTTGGTATCCAGCAAGCTGAACATTCTCCAACATCACAGGATGGAGGCCAGCATCAGAGAAGTGCTTGATCGGCTTGATACGAAGCGCACCCTCTTGAGTAACCTCGATTTGGGCAACACTGGGGACTTTGTTAGTTGCGGTTGGCATTTGGGATGGATGACTACTTACTTCTCGAACTTGATTCCAGTACGGACATGATTCTGAGCACCGAAGAGTTGCTTCTCAAGATCAGGAAAGCGAGGAACGACATCGCCATATTCATCATCCCAAGTGTAGGTCTTGGCGTTACTAGCCCAGTCACCAACAGCAATGCCACCAACACCGACATCCTCTGTATCAGCAGATTCACCTAGACCATTTGCCTGAGCCTCAGCCTGCTCCTTAGAAGACTTGGTATAGAGGTCGTAGTTGTACTTGGTAGGCTCAACCCAACCGTACTCTTGTGGGTTCTTTGCTGGAAGAGTAACAGGAGCAGCTACAGAAGCACCCTCAGAGCTTGGGTCTGGCAGAGCAGCCTGCATGTCGGCAGTGCCCCAATCAGCCATGGTGAAGACTGATCTGTGGAATTGTTAGCCAAAACTAAAGATAACGGACAAGTGTTGTGTGGTATCGAAGAAGAACTCCGTATGGAAAAGATGCTCGTGTATTGATGAAGGCCATATGTCTTCCAGGGAAGAAGAAGTATTGCAGAGCACGAGGATTAGGTGAAACATATGGGAGGCACATGTTGACTGAAAAGAAAGAGAGCTTGTCAAATTGTGAATGACTTGTGGCCATGCGTACCTTCTGAGTGAAGAACAGTCTTGAGGTTATCTGTAAGCAAGAATCCAAGTCAGTAAAGCTGAGAGTAGACCAAGGGTGTCTGTGGGAGACGGATAAATGTTGCAGAAGGGAGATGGCAGATGGATGGATAGACAGGTGACCACGCAGAGTGTAGAGGCACGACTTCCTTGCTCTGGCTACGGCCCAGATTGATTGCATAACCAATGTTAAGCTCAAGGGAGAGCTCAAATAGGGAGAGACGTAAGGGAGAGGGAGAATAGACTTACTCTTTGTTCTGTGTTGATGAGCAACACGAGGTTGATGTTTATGTTTGGACCTGCAGTAAACGACGCGTGAGCTATTGAAGCTCAAACAGAGACGTGTATGAAGAGAGAGGAGGTGACAGAGTACACGAAGTCTAATGTTGAGGGTGCTCGGGGAATGGGAAGGGGGTTGGAGGGAAGGTGTTGCGGTGCTGATGCCGTGAGGTGTTCTGATCGCGACCGCGACCGCGACCGCGACTGCTGACCAGGGAATTGGTGTTGCTGGCTGGGAAACTTACTTTGGATGAGATCGGAGCTTAGGAAGGTTACTTTGACCTGCGAAAGCTTGAAGGAGGGAAGGGAATTGATCGAAAGATCACGAAAAGTAAAGAGGGAAGAGGAAGAGGTTGTGGAAGAAAGAAGGAAGGAGTTGTAGTTGTAGTTGTAGGAGTGGAAGTGGGAGTAGGAGTAGGAAGTGGGAGTAGGAGTAGGAGTAGGAGGGAGGGAGGGTGGGGGCCTTATATGGAAAAGTATCGAGAGTCGGGAGTTTCTTAGCGCGGGAAGGAGCGTTGGTTGGCCTCGTCTACGCCATTCACGCTTCCTTTTGGGCCATTTGCCCATTTACCTTCATCCCAGGCTTCTAGCTTGCCCTTTTCAAGTTTAGCTCGGGTAGATTCGAGGTGGATGGAGGGGGGCAGACCCAATTATACCGCCAAGGACGTTTCTTACTCCTACACCAACAGCTAGGCTGGACGTCGATGCAGAGTAACGGGCAAAACAGAGAGGTACAGAGTATGTGGATGACTAGAGACATGTACGTAGCTATCGCAAAGACAAGTATGAAATTGAAAACATTGAAATCAGGATTCCTCCCAGCCGATTGTGACGTCTCGATGTTCCTGATCATCAGCTACGATACGCAGAGACATAATCAAGGAGAGTAATTCCATCGCAAGTTTCTGTGAGCGTGCAGCAACGACGAAAACATGAGAAATAGTGCGTAAATGACCGCTGCTCCATCTAGCAGTCTCAATACTCATCAGTGACAGAAGCTTGTACTGTGGTATCGACACAACATTTTTCAAGCCTATCGCATATTCTCCACGAATGTCTCCACATAGCCTCTGCAATTGTCCTCACCCAGCTTTGAGATGCTGGGAGCTGCAGTATCGAGTCGATGACAAGCTCCACGATAAAAACGTGCCAGCCCACGCAGGTCCACAACTTCACGAATACAGATCCGAAGCTCAATCCGAGTCTCAAATAGAGTTATGCGACTTCAAGGGCAGATGTGCGACAGCAATTGACGCGCAAATTCATCAATCTGATCAAGGAAGACAGACCACTTCAACCTGCAAGATACCGTGGTCAGATGCGACTCCGCTGGTTGGGAATCATGTGGGCTAGCACTGAGATTTATCTCGCAGAAATGGGTTTGGGCGGCAGTAGGAAGAGTACCATCGATCAGCAGAAGTAGAATGCCATGGACAACTTGAACACCTGCTAATAGAATGTCCAGCTCCTTTCGACAATATTGATCGATACTGGACTACTCCTCCTTCCTTCTTCCGATCCTCTCACCCTCAAAAATCCGTACCGCAAATACGACCTCCCACGCAAATATCAGATACAAGCAAAGACATACGCACATATACGTTAGGGAAGGGGCCACCGTGCTTCACGGACTCGTACCCTGTTAACCTTCCAAGCAAACCTTTCGAATCGCAATTGAATGCTTGACCAGGTGCCGACTTTCTGAGTCCTGTAGCTCGAGGTTCAAAACGTGCGAAACTTATCGAAGATGTCGTTCTAAGTCACGCCTCGCTTCGAAGTAAACAAACCTCAAAAGGGGTAGCCTCCTTCGCCTCGTTTAGATACGGAGATATTTGGGCGCTCGAGCCACCCTGAAAGACGGCAAGGTGCAAACGGCATTGGTCGATCGCTTATTGGATTGCGTGTTCCTTTCAAGCATCCTTGGAGGTCAATGAGACGCAAGGGCGTGACCAAAAGGCAGCAGGATGAGGCTTGAAAGGGTTCTGTCGCTTTGAGATTGGGTGTCGGAAAACATCGATCGCAAAGCCATCATGGAGAAACTTCATACCCAGAACATGAGGTACAGGCAGTGGCTGTGGAGGGAGTCATGAAAAAAGCGTTCCATATGAATCTGAACGATTAAGAGAGAAGAAAAGCCTGGTCACAGTGCCCATTGGGACTTGGTTGCCAATACCTAAAGCCTCATCGCATAGCCCATCATTAATCGGTGTTTTGGCTAAATCTGCGGGCAGACGACTCATGGGAAACCAAATACAACTCCTAATACAGCCCAGACTTTATGAACTTGGCGGCCATTCAGCTAGAAAAGCGACACGAAAATGCAGACTCCGCATTATCCCTCAAGATGAAATTCGCGGATACATGACTCAAAGCCTCGAATATGCAGCTTGACAAAGAATGACATGAGAGGCTACTCCAATATCCACCTGGAAAATTTGCAATTGCATAAATTAATGTGTTCCCGAGGAGGTACAATCTCCCTGTGCCTTGCAGGGTGCAGGGAGAATGGACACGATATAGCTGCTTTACTGAGTACCTCTACCAAAAGAAGCAATCTAGCTGGGATTTTCTTGGAGGACTCTTCTCTTCGGGACACTGGTATATACCATGTATACAAGAATTTTACGTTATCTGAAACCCAAGTTTCGAGATAAAATCATCAAACCCTGCGGGAGTGCTATGTGGTCTGATCTGAAGTCAGATAGCCCACTTGATTTTCAAGCACTCTTATGGGATGTGCAAGGAGTCTTCCCAAAAGCATCGATGAAGAATTGCAAGTATGCAAGTAGAAACAGGAGCGATAATCCAGGCCACAGTCTTTCTCCAGTTGGTAGCCCCGATATAGAAAACGCTCTCATATTTTGCAGTTCATGTTTCCAAGAGGAGATGCGATGCAGCCATAATATCAACCGGAGCACTATTCTCAGTTTCGAATGTCCGTACCGGCTCAAAAGCACAGAATGCCCAACGGCGTATCTTTGCACTTGGGAATGAGCACGTCACAATCGTATCCACGGGTCATTGTCCATTCAGATTGCTTGTCATGACCACAATTTCTGCTCTGATGTTTGGAAGACTCCATATATAGAACCATGTGATGCAAGATAGCGCAAGGTCGATATCTTGCCGCATTCGACCTCAGACCACGGGTCACTGAGGGAGCAGTAGACTCCCCTTGGTCCAACTCCTTGCAGATATCTTCATCTTTTCGGGCCTGACTTCCAGGCATCGGGGTATTTGATTGATGGAAGAGTGACAGCGTCACTCTGTAATTTGCCACCGAGTTCCAGCCAAAAGATTATAAGGCTTAGCGGCGTTCTATCAGAAGTGGTGCTACGCCAGATTCTTTCCTCCAGAAACGAAATCCCGGTGCACTGTTCGGGAAAGCTTTCAACCGGAACTGAGGTCCCATGCAATGAATGGTCTGGTTTAGAAAGATCCTCATGTTCCGAGGACACGTCGGTCCTTCTGTGCATTGTGACACAGAGATAAGTGCCGAAATTTCCAAGGAAGCATGGTGGGACTGACTGGCTTCTCCGTTGGGATTTGGGAGAAGTCGATGTTTCAATACAAGTGAGAATGCTGGAGTCAGACCATAGGAAGGTTGAAAGCCACGCTTGGTAATAGACAGACTTTGTTTACTGCTTTGCCAGGGCATCCTCGGCTACCAGCCCTAAGTCAACTTCGAAAGGAGCGACGATTTGCTTGCCAGAGAGAATCCAACATGTGTTTTACTGCACGACATCGGGGGAGGAGAAATCGATGCCCACGTTAGAGAATGTCGACGTTGCTGTCCTTACGCAGTTTGCTGTGCCGATAATTCTACGTCGTCGAAGTTCTGCTGAAAGTTTCGATAGGTGCCAGGCCAGTACCACAGCGCCGAGGACCTTGTTCCTCCTTTTGCTAAAATATAGCTATCACTCTCAAATGATTTTCGGGTTGGCTGAAGTGTGTCGCCGAAAGCCATCTGCGCTGTTTAAGTTGTGGTGAGGTTGGCAGTTATGGAGAGCACATTCTTCATGTGTTTGGCGTGTGCTGCTGGCAACAGAAGATCCCCAGCGGTGTTGGAAGCTAAAGCAGAATTGTTCGACCGAATCGAGTTATACTCTCTGTCTTTGTCCTCTGGCCTTAAAGACTGACTATTTTGCGGACTTTTGAGGGCTGTTGTTGCTCTCTCAGCAGGATGGCAGTGCGAGGGGATGGTGAGAGCCAGGAGAACTCGGCCTGGCATGGCGGGAGGAAGACTAAGAAGGAAAGGGACTAGTTTTTCCTACTATCAGCTTGTCTGTCGTTCCATCTTTACCTCCCACAAATGATTCGAAGTGCGCGGAGTAGACATGGCCTAGCACCGACATCAAAAGTGTAATGGGAATGGCTTCCAGGTTCAAAAATTCTGCAGACGCCGATCATGAGCCAGCACGCCCGCTAAGCCTCAAGCCAATATACCACCCATCTCTTACTCCACTGGTTGCGAATGGTGATCGTCATTCTCAAACGTCTTGAGGGGGATTTTACTTCAAAATATATAGCAGTTTCCGATTTTTGTTCTCGGAGATCTGTGTGGATATAGTATAAGTATCTGGGTCTGTCGAGTCCTTGCATTCTTGCTGTTGAATACTTGTCCGATAATATTTATTTACCTGGCCCCTCAGATTCAGAGTCGCCCTTCGTGTCCCAACTTTTTGCGTGTCGAGCAGAAGATTTACCAGCGGCCAGCAGAATAAGCATCCACAGCAATTTTTGGCCTTTGTTCTTAGCTCTGTAAAACGTTTTGTTGACTTTGGCTCGAATTATTACCGACTGCCACGGGCTGCATATCAAGGAATACACGTGCTTCAGACGCTATGAGTTCTTGCTGTCTAAACCTTGTTCCACGAAAAGTTTCATATGAAATATACAGAGAGAATTCCTAACAAAGCACTCGTGGAGTATCATGATTCCGAGTTCCAACTCGCTCCCGATACTTATACAGAGCCATCCGTGCCAAAACGCCCTTGACCCTCCCATATGCATGCAGCAGCCCTATTTCTTGTCTCCAAACTTCTGATGAATGGCCCGAATCTGTTCCTCGACGTTGACATTCTGCATCATGTCCAGCCGCCGATCACCCTTTTCTGGAGCGACCCCGTCATAACTAGTAGCCGCTTTCTTCCTCCTTGCGAGTTCCTCTTCTGAGATGATGGGTTGGCCCGTCACGCCGTCGAAGAGATCGCTGCGTTGACTTGCTAGACGCTTGAGGTTGTTGGCGACGTCTTGAGTGGAAAGGTTGGTTGTGGCGTAGCGGCTATCTGCCTTTGCTTTCTGTTCTTTCCAGCGGGGATCAAGAAGCTCAACTGAACAATCTCGTTAGCTCTGGTTACTTAAGTGAAAGGCGGTAGTGCATACTTCTCATGTGTTCCTCGAGCTCATTCGCAGGCATCTGTGTCCTACAATTTGGACATAAGACCATGTTCTGCTTGTTCGCCGCTCTGGCAGCTGCTCTTGGTACATAATTCTCCTTGATCTTCATCGGTGCGGCAACGCCCTTCGCTTCAGCTTGTGCCTGCTGAGCACGTTGTCTCGCCTCGGTTCTTTCACGAATCCGTTGCTCTTCCTCATCCTCCTCATCTGTGTTCCGCATTCTAGTATCTTGGTATTGTGGTTGGTAGGCAGGTTGAGGAGCAGGTGGAGGGGCCATTTGCTGTGGCTGTTGTGGGTATGAATTGTAATAGTCTGTGTCTTCCGGCATGGCCTCCTCTATACGCATGTTGTGTGAACTCACAGACATCATAGCTTTCTGATCCAGGGAAGCGAATTGAAGCTCCGAGAGAGATGTTGGAGGTGGGAGATGCGCCTGATCATCTGCCTCAGTGAAGACCACGGTCTCGACGACCACAAAGTCATGCCAATCAATCTGCTGATATGAAGTCTTCTCTTTCTCGGCCTCTTCTTCCTTCTTCGCCTTCTGTTCGTCCTGAAACTTGAACCATTCTGCCCTCTGCTTCGCCCGGCCCAGAACATGAAATTTATCGTCAACATTGGCCTGTAGCTCCTTGATTCTTAGTTGCTGTAGCTTTCCACCTTCACCATCCATCCCGCCAGCTCTGAGAAGCGTCGTATATTGATCGATCAGCCTCTGGAAGAAGCTGTGGAGAGTATGATTTGGGCGCAAGAAATCAAATTGATAGTTTCCCGTCTCCCTCTGCGATAGAGTCGTCATAAATTGTCTTCCATTCTTTGCCACAAAGAGCGCCGTCAATCGCACAACCTCTAAATCTTGCGCACTAATATTTGGCATTCGTGCAGAGAAATGAAATTCAGGGGGCTCAGGCGGCCCTTGAGGCTTTTCGGGTTCTGCTTCTGCTTCTCCAGCTCTACCAGCTGCCACAGCAGTTCCTCTTCCTTCCTTGATCTCGCTGAGTCGCCATAAGTAGTATGCATTGTATGAATCGTTCGGGCTGAGGAAGGAGAACTTCGGGTTGTGCTTTTCCTTCTCTCGAATGCGATCTACCATTATCAGCTTGCATTCTGGAGAAAGAGCTCCTGATCATACCTTCAAAGACATTGCCGTTGCGCGCTACGTACCCTGCTGTCTTTTCAAGGATAGCTAAAAAGTGTCAAATGATATAAAGATAATTTGGGCTTTGAACGCGTACCTTTGATCTCTCTTGGCGGCAAAACAACACCTGCAGGTGCTTTTATCTCCTCGAGCACTGCAATTGCATCACCATTAGTGGCTGAAGGAGCCATACTGAATGGCGTGTGGATTGTGGAAGTCGACAAGTTGTGTTCTGTCTGTCGGTCGAGCGATTAGATGGAGGTTCTGGCTACCGCTAAGAATTTTGCAGCCTTGCCTCGAGTCGGCCAATTAGATCGCTGGCCTTGCACCACGGCATTGTTCCAGTTTGGGACGCCTTCAGGACATTTGCCATTAACTCTTCGGCAAGTATTCAAGTACCTGTTGATACACTTCTTGTTTCATTACGCATGGCTTTTGATATGCTCTTCACGCAGACACGTTCTACCAGAACGCACTACTAAACGATATATTGAAAGTATCTATTAACTCGTCTCTCATCGCGGTCTTCTAATCTATGCTATGCTACGCCTCGACAAGCGTCCTTTGGCATTATCTCATTAGCCAATAATTATGTTCAACAGGTCAAGATTCTCCAAGACACCCCAAACGCCTGGCCCATACCATTGTCATGGCTTCGCATACGCCATGCAAAATACGAAATGCCCAACGCCGCCTCCTTTGTTGAAAACCGAATCCCATCACTAGATAAACATTAAAGAAATTGACTTTAGGCCCTTTGCTCATTCGAAAGATCCCGGAATCGTGATAGAAAGTCTGTTCCCTCCCTCTTTCTCTCCATCAGCTGGTAATTCGACTTTTAGCGACTTTGTTGACTGTATTGAATTTCTCGCACTTTCCGCCTTCATAAGGTCATTGGATAAGTCAGTCACTCTGGCACTGTCCTCCTCTACAGAGAAAGTAGGAGCGGGGCTGGGCAACTCGGTGATATCCTCCTTGTCAGGGACTTTGCTTGCCCTTGGCGAGCTGAATGTAACGTCCACAGGCGTGATATCCTTTGGTTGAATTCCTCCAGTCCGCTCCAATTCCTCACTGATCTTCCGTTCCTGTTCCTTTCTCTCCTGACTTATGCGGGGGCTTTTGGCCATATCCGCATGGCCGTGGTGAGCAGGAATAACTCCGCCACCAACTCGACACCAGAACATCTGCTCCCTCAATCTCACACTCTCTTCCCATGCTGCCTTCTCCGATTCCTCATCATCACATCTCCAGTGCCCATCTTTCAATATTCGCAAGAAGCCAAGGAAATCGCAGGTGGAACGAACCCGACCAAGGCAGTACTTGCATAGAGGATATCTCTGAGCACTGTCGCTCTCGCTCGTTCTGAATCTATGACTGCGTGTGTGGGCGGAATCTTTCCTCGACTCTCCACACAGCGAACAAGAAAACGAATAGGGTTTGGATGAAGAGGGCATTGGCTCTACAACTAGAGAGCCTTCACATACCGCATTCAAAACCGTCCGCCTAGCAAGCCAAGAAAGACCAGGTGCTGCATCTAACCTTAAAGTAGGCTCGATATCCTCCGCTTGAGCTCTCTTGTAAAATTTCGTATCCTTCAATGGGGTTAATGAATTTGGGCCATTGGACGATCCGTTACTAACTGTAGACGCGGGTGTCGTAGGCGTTGCTGGAGATGAGCCCAGCGTTCCAGCAGTTGATAAAGAGGTGGAAGAACCATTTGTTGGGCCATGTTGTGACGGGGCATATCCTCCAAGGCCCAACCCTAGCCCGATGCTCCCATATGACCCGCTGGAGACTCTGCTGCTTGCTGGAACATTCTTGGACATGCGCAGCAACGATGAGAAGTCCTCGTAAGCTGTCAAGTCTGTCCGGAGCACGGGCTGCAAAAGATGTGTGAAGCTCGTGGGATATGACGGTGAAACAGCCTCATAGATTGTTGAACTTGGGGCTTCAGTATCTGGAGTGACTTCCTCTTTGCTATCAAATCTGCTCAGACCAGGGGTCGAAGGGGCTGTTTGATTAGTCTGGTCGTCTCGTTCTTCTGTCAAATGTTCCACAACCTGCTTCAATTCCGCCAATTGCTCTTGATGTGACTTTAACAAGCTCTCGGTATCAGCTAGCTGTGCTCTGAGTTGGTCGTTCTTTCGTTGGACAGCATCGTGATCCCTCTGCGCGGCTTCCCGGGCTGTGATCACCATCTGCGCTTGTTAGCCAACGACCGAAACTGGTCCTTGTTTGAGTGTCTACCTTATTGGCTTCCTCGAACAAAGCTGTTGTCAAATTTTCAAGTTCCAGCTCAATATTCTTCTTCTCTTTCTCGACCTCGGCTCTTTGTCTCCTCTCCTCTGCTAGACTGGCAAGAAATTTGGACTTCTCGGCCTCCGCGGTTGATTTTTGGATTGACGCCTCCCGAATCAATGCTGCAGCCTGCTCTTGGTTCTCCTGCTCCAGCTGCTTAATCCGCTCACGGGCGCTCTCCAATTCATGCCGTGTTGCGGACAGCGTGTCGTCCAAATTGGTTTGATGATTTATTGCGTTGATGAGTTTATTGCTTAAGGTAGCTACCTCATTGCTCAGATCCGGATGTTGGGCAGGACTCGCTATCCCGCTCTCGTTTGCTGGAGTCATTGATCGACTTCGAGGATCTGGCAAGGTACTCATGTTCCCATCGTCGTCACTAAACGGGCTTCGGACTTTTGAAGGCAATCCAGGCGCGCTGGATACGGTCGCCATAGTGTGCAAGGCAGATGTGCTTATCGATTTCGAGACTGGCCGCGGAGGTTTAGGGGTGACTTTGGTCGAGCTCGTGGTAGAAGAGTACGATCGGAGATGTTGTAAAGACCGTTGAGAAGTTGGGTGGTTGTGCTGTGAGAAAGCCGCTATCTGGATGAAGCTACAACAATATGATTAGCTTGGAAGCAGTCTGTAGACACTCCCACGTACTCGGACATATTGAATGATCCTCAGATGCTTCGCACTGCTGGTTGGACCGCAATATTCGCTTTGCCGTTCCTCGCAGAGCCGCTCGGGTCTGGGCAGGAAACCAGAGCAGAGAGGCGGTTCTCTCGGGATTGGTCGATTAATAAGACGTCGAGTGATCGTTAAACATTATTGTACCACGACAAACAATCCAATCAACAGGACCGGGCTTCGTCAAATCCTCCTTTGTGAGCTGTCATCTAACGTACGTCGAATCGTGGGTTGTCGTCCCGTTGGAGTGGTTGAGGGTTGAGGGTTGAGAGTTGAATTAAAGTGGAAGAGAACTTAGGTAGAGAACTTAGGTAGAGAAGGAAGGTGCAGCGGAGAAGAGTGAAGAGTGGAGCGATGGCAACCAACGACATGGACAATTGGACTGGACCAGTGCAGGTTGACATGGACGGGACCAGTGGCGGCGGGGACATGGACCACTCTCCCACTACTACTAAGGTACCTAGCCCATTTCCCTTCTGTCGGATAGGATGGTCTGGTGGTCTGGTGGTCTGGTCCGCTGTGGATGGGATGGGATGGGATGGGATGCAGGCAGGCAGGCAGGTAGGCCTGGATGCCCTGATGGATGGAAGGATCTGACAGGCTCGGCTGGGCTGGGTGGTGGAGAAAATAGACAAGACCTGCCCTGGTCATGGTCATGAGCCAGCGAGCGAGTGAGCGAGCATGAGCTTCCAGGTTCAGATTCGGGTCCTTGGTCCTTGGTCCTTGGCTGGACGATGGCCATGGCGATGGCAATAGCGTTGGTTTTGGTTTTGGTTTTGGTTTTGGCGTCGCTGGGTCTTCACTGACCGATGACCTCAACTCTCGACTAGCAGTCTACTGTCAGGTAGGTATTGTAGCACGAACGAAGAGTACTGGCAGCTAGACTACCTCCGTAGGAAGCTGGTCAGGACAGTCTGCATCAATAATCCGGGCATGTGTACTCATGGGCAATCAGTAGATACCTGATACCTACCTAAGGTAAGGTAGGTACCTACCTACAGATTGCAAATTACACGAGTGCGGCACGCTATGGTACAGCACAGCACAGCACAACACCGCACAGCACCGAACAGCACAGAACAGCGTTTGCTTACAATCCAACCTTTCTAACATGCTTAATAACGGGAAGACGTCGACGTCGAAATGACCGCTCGGCGTTCAGGTTCGATTCAGCGTGGGAAGCGTTGACGCGGCCAATCGCTGGTGCCCACAGCCACAGCCACTCCCTGCCTGGGACCTAATCAGATTGCGAACGCGCAGCCAGCAGCACCCACCAGAACTTCTTCAAGGCCCCGCGCAGTCGAGAAACGTCAACAGAACTTTCGTTCACTATCCTGAAGATGGCATTGTAAGATCACCCCAAATTATCATGCTGTTCCCATCTTTTCCAGTTTTTAAGCTTATCTTCGAGCGCATCCTCCGTCAATGCGTTATGGATCGAGATGGATCATCCCCGTTCTCGTTTACAGTGGACATGTGCTTTACTGCATGAAACGCATAATATGCAGTAGACGTGGGTATCATCAGCACTGCGATGTACGAATTACCCCAGTCAACTACATACCTATCTCGTGTTATAATACTGAAGCTCTAGCCCGGCTCGCCCTCATTCAGAGTTTGTAAGCCCCTATCACCTCTCGGAACGGTTCTTCGACATGCTGATATTGCACAGAAATGCAGCAGTCGCGTAGCCATACTTTGTCCCCTAGTTACGTCTTGATGTCTGTTCTTGTGCACGCAGCGTACGATAATTCAAGTCCAAAACTTGTCCCATACGAAACACCGACCTTGTTCACATATCATATCCCGTTTGCAGTTAAGATTACCTTCCTTGGTGGGTGTAAGAGCAGTCATATTGTCTTGTCAACAAGAGGACCCAAGCTTCAGATGATCATCAAACCTGGGAAAGACCACAATTTCCCCGGAACATTGGATCATAAAACATCTCAGCAAGCGCTGATGCGAGTGCTAGTCATCCAAATCCACATGCGAAGTAATCTTACCAGAGCAGAGAGCTTGAGCGTGTCTAAAATCTCAGGTCTCCCATGTCAAGCCAGATGCGGAGATGCTATCTTTTTACGAATGCAGTCTACTCGTGGATCAAGACAACATCCTTCGGACTGGACTAGTGTGGACCGATTTTAACATGTGAGATGCAAGATACACACTACGTCAGGGCGGGGGAAAGTGATCTAGCTGCTCACCTGTCTGATAAGTCATATTTTCGAATGGAAAGGAACACCTCCGATCAGTATTGATCAAAGTTGGCATTCGTATCAAAGCTGGCAACTTCAATTCTAATTAGACGTACAAATGCCATCGGCTGCATCTTGTCAAGGTTGTACTCCGGGACATGAAGTCGATGAGACCAAATCTGGCAGAACTTGCCCATTTCTGCACTGCCTTTCGTGGAGGCTTGAGTGAGGCTGTTAAGCATGCACCTGAGATGTTGACGTTCGCTGCAAGTGAGTCGACGTCCATTCTTCGTGTGAGGACGGTTGTTTCCGGGTCTGTTATTGATCTGTTATTGCTCTGTATGCTTTCCTGCTCGATCACTTGCTTGCGACATCTCTGCTTTGCAATTATTTTCCGAGCTTTTCATATCAACACCGGCTATCTTCTTCGTTGCAAGTATGACGCAAGAAGCCCGTGTTTGCCCGATACATTTATGTTGAGTCATGGTCATAGTCTGAGATCATTTCATCTGCTATATATGGGTGCTTCGAAGGCAGGAACCCCGATTCGAAGTTCCATTCACCGCAAGTCCTCCTTGATGAAGTGGATTATCTATGATTCTCATGTGAGCAAGCCTCTGAACACTACTTGCCTATCTCATATCAAACACTCGAAAGTCTTTGGAGAGTTAATGAGCATTATTTTTTCCTGCGTACTGCGTATTGGTACTGCAGAGTGATTGCCTCTGGCCTCCAAATCTTGGTCTTAGGCTCCATTGAACATTCCGGAAGAGCTGGCGCAAGAGCCCGCTCAAAGCACGTACTCGGTAGCCCCACGAAAGAACTTCGAAAGGATGCAGAATCTGAGAATATAGCTTCTGCAGTTCTTTTATGACTGAATTTATGTCGATGACCTTTTGAATCTGGCTAAATACTCGTGAGGAAGTGGGCATGTCATATGTGTAGTAGTCACATGATCCATCCCAATGTGCTTCTGAAACAGGAGGGATGGAACTTCACAGCTCAAGTTTCAGATACGGCATATTTACCGGTAGACTATTCCTCATTTGAACTTCATGATTCCAAAGCTGTTAGATCCATGCCTGCAGTATCTGGTGGTATTGACCTATAGGTTCATCTGATCACCACTTGGGATGGCAGGACAACCTTCGGTCTGCTGGCTCGGTACGTAAAAGGGTCCAACTGGCGCCAGGGGCCGGTTGAGCTCACATGTTGAAACCAACTCGAGGAAGTCAGATGTGGAATCAATAGAAATCCCCAAACTAGGATCTCTGGAATCACATAATAGATACGGAGAAGTATTTGCATATTAGGATGTGTCGCCCTCATCTAACATGTATCTTTTCAGCAGAACAATCAGTACCTCTTACATTCATTATAATTCTGCAAGCTGGGCTTTGCTACACTCTCTAATCTTCTCACGCACTTTAAAATCCATTCACAAGTTTGTTATTCATCATGCTCCAATTATCTACTTTGCTAGCTAGTCTTGCCACAATTCTCCTCACTTCGGCCATACCTCTCACAATTCCCCTCGGACTATCTGGAGAAACGCTTTCTATAAGTGATGATGGGCAGAGTATATCTCTTGGGGGAAAGACAATCAACCTTCGGCAGGCCATGAACGGCGATAGCTCATGTACTGCAAAACAGGCCGGAGGAGGGGAAAAAAATTCGCAGTCTGGCAAAGGTCAAGGACAGCCAGTGGCTTCGACTGATGCGAAGGTGATTTACTTCATCAGCAATGCCGCCCAGAACTCAATCGTTGCTTTGAAAGTAGCTGCGGATGGGACACTTTCAGATGGTTCTGTCACGTCGACTGGTGGCGCGGGAATGAGTGGAGTAGACGACAAGGGAGCTGCAGCAGCTCCCGACTCTCTCTTCTCTCAAGGTGCAGTCAAAGTCGCAGGCAACGTAAGTCATCCTATCTATTCACAGCATTCCAATCACTGAACTTGACAGCATATCGTGGCAGTCAACTCAGGCTCGAATACCATCTCCATGTTCTCCATCTCGCCGACTGATCCGACAAATCTCACAATGATAGGTCAGCCAGCCGATACTTTGGGAGAGTTCCCCGTCAGTGTCGCCCTCTCGACGTCTCTCAAACAAGCATGTGTTGCAAACTCCGGGGCCAAGGCAGGAATAGCCTGCTTTAATATGTGTCCCCAAAACGGTCTCATGCCACTAGACACTGCTCTGCGTCCTTTCGAGTTGAATCAAAGCACGCCTCCAGTTGGGCCATTGAACACGGTCTCACAGACCTTCTTCAACAGCGACTCGACAATGCTTATTACTACCGTGAAAGGAGATCCCACGAAGAATAATACCGGGTTTATTTCCGTCTTTCCAGTCGTCAATAACGCCGTGTCCCAAACCGAAACGCGTTCTTCACCAGCCGGCACAGCAGTTCTCTTCGGCACGGCTCTTTTACCAAATTCCTCGGACATTTTCGTGACAGACGCCTCGTTTGGAAGCGCAACATTGTCCCTATCATCTGGAAACACCGCAAGCACGTTATCCTCTACCAAGATCGCGGATCAGAAAGCTACTTGTTGGGCTGCCTTCTCTGCACTCACAGGCACGCTTTTCGTCACCGACGTTGCTGTGAACCACCTCGTTGAAATTGATCCTGCTTCAGGAAGTATTGTCAAGAACTTGGTCTCGACAAACGGGAATCCGGGCTTGATCGATCTGGTCAGCGCTGGAAAGTTCGTGTATGCTTTGAGTCCGGGAAACGCAACGGTCGGTGCCGCTGTAACGGTTTTCGATGTCTCAGGAGGAAAAGGCAGTAAGCAAATATCTTCCTTGGCTTTGATGATCTGAGCTAATGCTATGTAGCTGCCAAGGAGATCCAGAATTTCGCACTGAACGGAGTGATGGCTAGCGCAATGGGGATGACTTTCGTCTGAGACTTGGAGGAGTCTTTATCGAGATTTTGGTTGACAACATATAGAAGCCGCAATTCAATCTCAAGTAATTTTAAAGACCAAATATAATGATGAAACCAAGAATGAATAATTGACATAAGATGCCTAGCATAGTTCGATTTGCAACAGAGCCCCACCGACATTGCGTAGAAGTCCAGTCAATATTTGCGGATGATGTGATCTCATTGAATAATGCTTCGGTACGAGGATCCGAAGCACATTTCACAACGAGTAATTCCTTCTTGGAACACTTGTTAGGGCCTAAAGAGAAGTGGGAACCTTTTCTTAAGCGTGACAAATACGGTTCCTGGACAAGATAGGAAGGGAAGACAAGCGGGAGAAACACAGCACGTCGTTCAATGACACATCACTTCACCCATAGTACACATTTTTGTTGTATTTTTGGCGATGAATTCAGCTCTCATTTCCTGAGATAGTGCACAATGTCCCATGTGTCATGCAACGCTAAAGTCCTCTGCCAGAACTCATGATCATCCCAACCCCAGTGAAACCCAAGCAAACCCCGCAAATCGAAAGCTTAAATGGTGGTCTCGTATGCGATCGGAACGACAGTTTCTGGTACGTTGTCCTTCATCGAAATAGTCCGGGCCTCTCTTGGCATCAAAGGTTGTCTCTTCAAGTGAACGTGGGTCCCATCCGTCTTCGACTTCTTCTTCAACTCGGCGTTTTGCTTCACTCGGCGGACGAACTCCTCTCTCGATCGGGACAGGGAGATGTGCTCGACACGGAGGTTGACTCGCTTCTCGATGTATCTGTGCTTGACCTTCTTGTAGATGATGACACCGACTGCGCTCTTTGTGACGTTGTAAATGACTCCGGTCTGTTGTAGAAATTAGCACTTTTCCAACTCAGAATTTCGACCCTAAAAGGGCGAAATAAAGCATTTAAACGTCCCTTGCCATGGTAAACCTTGTGCGGCATACTGATAAAAGTAAGTATATATTCCATATGTTGTTGTGGTGGTTGGTGGTTGAGGTCCCCAAGTCGTTCTGAAGTCCCCGACCAACGCCAACCAATGTCCCCAAACCACCCCAAGACTTCTAGCATCGAATCGAATGGGACTGGAAGACGTGACGTACCCCTTCTGAACAGCACCGTTCGCCTTGATATCAACGATGTCTCCAACCCTGTGTAGTGTCAACTTCGATCCATAGGCCATCCGGGGCGAGGCGCATTTGCACTCACTTGTATTGTCTCAAGTAGGTGGACAACTTGATCATACCCTTCTTGCGGAAATCCCGGCTGAAAGCATACTATAAGAACAACAGTCAGATTGTTTCAATGTGCCAAAATCATCGCAGGACTTATGAAAGACGTCGTGGGTAGTTGAGCGATTGTGCCGAAGGTGATCGGTCCCAGTGCAGCGAAGACTCAGCGACGAGATATTGGGAGGCATGACATACCCGAGTACCGGCGCGAAGACCTGCTGGATGACCCATCTTGACTGTATTTCGTGGTTGTCGATGGGAATTGTTGGAGTCGTCTGACGTTCGATATCACGAAATTCAACTGAGGTGTATTTTTTCGGATCTCAGTGTGTGTCGCTTACGCGCAAAGCTTTAGGCCTTGTTAGGCTTAGTGAATGCGGGTAGCTCGATCCCACACTTTCAATTTCTGAATTACCGCAAAGTTCTGAACTTCAACCACGACTTCGACAACCACGAAAAGCGACAACAATGGCGCCAATTTCGTACTCCAAGACCTACAAGGTCCCCAGAAGACGTAAGTCTGAACATTCATTCCTCCTTGATTCCCTCCAAAATCGGCTGCACAATGCGCGAGTTGGCAGTACTTCTGTACCGTGGTCCATTGTGTTCATCGTGTCCAATGCGCCCGACTTCGAGATTTATACCAGATCTTCTTTGCTAACTTCTCATAGCTTTCGAGTCTGCTCGTCTGTAAGTTGGCCACTGTATTAGAGCTTGTCTCTGTACATGTCACTGATTATGTCCTAGGGACTCCGAGCTGAAGCTCGTTGGAGAGTATGGACTCCGCAACAAGCGTGAGGTTTGGCGTGTCCAGCTCACCCTCTCCAAGATCCGTCGTGCTGCCCGGTAGGAATGGCTTTGCAACTTGGCAGGTTGATACTAACTAGCCACAGTCAATTGCTCACGCTTGAGGAGAAGGATCCCAAGCGACTCTTCGAAGGAAACGCCCTCATTCGCCGTCTCGTCCGTGTTGGTGTTCTCGACGAATCCCGCATGAAGCTCGATTACGTGTTGGCCTTGAAGATTGAGGATTTCTTGGAGCGTCGTCTACAAACCTGTGTCTACAAGCTCGGTCTCGCCAAGTCCATCCACCACGCCCGTGTTCTCATCCGCCAAAGACACATCCGAGTCGGCAAGCAAATTGTCAATGTTCCCTCCTTCGTCGTTCGCCTGGATTCTCAAAAGCACATCGATTTCGCCCTCAGCTCGCCATTTGGTGGTGGACGTCCTGGCCGCGTTCGCCGCAAGAAGGCTAAGGCTGCCGAGAAGAAGGATGGTGGTGATGATGGAGATGACGATGACGAGGAATAGATGCATTAGGATAGCTAGCATATGCGTGGCTACGGTGGGCTCTTTATTGTCAACGGTGTTAGTCTTAGGACATCGAGTGGAGATTCCTCGAGGCGTTAGAGCTATGCAACAAAAGCTTCTTTGAGCAGCAACAACAAATTTCAAAAGACACGCTGTGCGCAAACAATGTGATTGCATTTGCCATTCATGGACTAAGCTTTCGATACAAGGCAACGAACTTCCATCGTTCTGCAAGCCCCTACAACGCCCGCTAAATTCAAAGTTCCTGACTATGGCAACAACTCATCCTTGCCCAGGAAGGAAGCCATTGGGTCATTCGCCGCTGTCCGTTTTCTCCTGTAATTTTCCATGTCTTCTTCCGAGACCCCACCTTTCATTTCCTCTGCTGTGCGCTTCTTAGCCAGCAATGTGCTTGTAGACTCGTCCTTCGGCTTCTCGTTGACATCTTTCGACTGCCACGCAATCTCCTTGGGGGCATCAAATTCAGGCTCGGGCTCAGAGCCGCCGAAGCGTCCACCAGTCCGCAGAATGTCCGCTTCCTCGAAAGCTTTCTTGCCCTCCTCACCAGTACAAAAGCTGTTCTTGATTAGAGAATGACAGCAAGAATAACCCCAGCGAAAGTTTGACCACCAACTGCCCCACACGGAAGTGTGATTATTGATGAGGACATCCTCCGGATACTTTGACTTGGATGACACTTTTGTGGCTCCTTTGATAGCACCTGATTCGTCGTACTCGAGGTATCTCTCAGATTCCACAACAGCAGCATCACGGAGCTTGGAGGCATTCGAGTTGGTTTCTCCACCATACTTCTCCAACAGCATCTTCTTGTGCGCTTGCCGCTTAGCTTCTGCTTCTTCTTTCTCCTGCCGTCGATAATATTCTCCGGAAGTAGGGTTCGCCTGTAGATGAAGCTTCGTGTCGCCTGCTTTCTCCTGTGACTCCCAGGCATATTTCTGTGCCTTTTCAAACTCGGCCGCATCTCCTGACGCTCTCATAAATCCTTCCTCTGCAACCAAAGCTGCAGCTGTATCTGCAGTTGCCCCACTATCAACCATTGATCGTGTCTTAGGATCGTATTTTGCCGAGTCGAGGTCCAGATTTAGCAAGTATTTTGCCGTGTCCTCTCGTATACGCAGTTGTTTTGTAGATGTGCTCTGATGCCTTCCCATATCTGATTCCTCGGCATATTTTGCACCATCCTCGCCCTCATCATCCTCTTCATCCTTTTTTGCTTGCGCCTGCTTCAACGCCTCAAGCTCTGCGTACTCGTCCGTGACAGCCTTGTATTCCTTGGAATCGTAGCCATTCCACCTGTCTCTCTTTGCGTCCCAGCCCATTTTCACATCCTGAATGATCTCGTCTGCTTGGATATCCTGCCCTGTCCACTTGGCGCCTTTTGCTCTCGGTCTGCTCAAACACTCTTTCGTCTTGTGCGTCATGGCACCACAGTTCTCGCATGCGCCTTTGCGGAACTTCGTCGCAGCAGGGCCAAGCTTCTTTCCTCGATCGTACCATTTTGATTGCTCTGCTTGAGCCTTCTGCAGACGTTGATGTTCGAGGTAATCGTTCTGGTCATCTTCTTCGCCGATGTAGAAAGGCTTTTTCGAGATAAAGGATGGAATGTACTCATTTGCCTCCTTGTTTGCCGCTGAAGGAGGGTTCGGCTTTCGAGGTTGTGCGCCAGCTGGAGGCATATTGTAAGTTGCTGTGGCGGGTGAGATTCTTGAGTTAGGAAGATTCTTGAAGGCAAGAGACAATCTAATCGGCACGGGATCTCGTGTTCTCGCGTCAAGACAACAACACGCCCCTCTTTATCAAAGCTGCGCACTCCCTCAGATATCAACTAAGAATCTCACGATCATCGAGGAAGTTAGCCATGCTTGATATTATTCGAGCTCTCACGATCCGATTCGTCACCCCTGATGGATCTCTTTCGCGTTCGGTTGAACTGCCTCGATCATTACCAGTCGACGCCCTCCAAGTTCGATCCCCTCCTTCGAGGTGATGTCAAACCATCTCAGATATCTAAGGAGCCCAAGGTCCCTGTAATCAGAGTCTTTGGCGCTACAGAAACTGGTCAGAAAGTCTGCGCTCATATTCATGGCGCTTTTCCGTATCTCTATATAGAGTACAATGGAAGCCTTGTTGAAGACGAAGGTAGGCTGTCCAGTTACGAGATGAGATCTCACTGCTAACCTCGGGGTGAAAGTTGGAGCCTACATACATCGTCTCCATCTCTCTGTCGATTATGCACTCGCTGTCAGCTATCGGCGAAACATGTATGACGGCAATGCGAAATTTGTTGCGCGCATTACTCTTGTCAAAGGCATACCTTTCTACGGATTTCATGTTGGATACCGCTTTTACCTGAAAGTATACATGCTTAACCCAATGTACATGACAAGGCTTGCAGATCTCCTTCGACAAGGCGTCATTATGAGAAAGGTATTTCAGCCATATGAAGCTCACTTGCAATACTTATTGCAATGGATGGCGGACTACAACTTATATGGCTGTGGATATATCGACTGCTCGAAGGTCATGTTTCGAAGCCCAGTGCCGGACTACGACGAAATCGATAATTTAACTCATCTCTGGCACGACCGTTCAATTCCTGACGAGCTCATCACCGATGATTCCGGTCTCCCACGGGTCAGCCATTGTTCCTTGGAAGTAGACATCTGCCTCCAAGACGTCCTAAACCGGCGGGACATCAAGCCACGACCTCTTCATCATGATTTTATTGAGCGTCTCAACCCTCTCGCACCGGATGAAAAATTGGTTCACAGTATGGCTGGACTTTGGAAAGATGAGACTCGACGGCGCAAATCTCGAATGACGAATCCAGCTCCTGGTTCTAGTCCCTTTCCGGCAGACGTGATGATTTCAATGTCAGCGGATCCCAGGAACTCTCAGCCGGGCGGATGGATTCACGAAGAAGAATACAGATCCAAGGTCAGCTCCCTCATTGCTGAAGAGAGGAACAGGAGCGATGGCACCAAAATTTCTTTTTGTTCATTTGTGAAGCCCACGCCGTTCGAGTCGGCTGTCAAGACGAGTCTGGAGGCAGTTGAAGAATTATACCCAGAGAATCTACGGCCTGTTCTGGGTCTGACTCAGGGCACTGTCGCGGACGGTATCGACTATGATCTGGATGAACTGGAGATCCGAGAAGTTGACGAAGGAAAGATCATCAATATCCTTGACGCCGAGGATGACTTTCCCTACGATTCCGACGAAGACGCAATGCGAGAGATTCAGCTATCCCAAAGGAAGAAAGTAGACCGCTTAGAAGAGCAATACGTCGATGCAGGCGATACTCAGGAGCCTGCCCATGACATGTATAATGAGTCTCAACCAACCGCTGACCTTCATGACGACAACCTGGATGCCGTTCGCGTCGATGTCCTGGACGTCTCGAAAAGTTCAGCTGAGCTTCACCAAACAGTGGTCGACTCGGCGAACATCCCGGCATCTCTAGATACTGAGAAGCAGACTTTTCCCTGGCCCGTTGAAGACCATACTATGCCTCCCCTCATCAAGAGTTTGAAACGTACACAATCTTTGGAGGGTGTGGTTGATAGAGGTGGTATCAACCAGAAGAAACATCGAGTAACGTATGGCCAGTATATTGAGCCGATCGATGCCGCAATATTCGACGTCACGGATGAAATGTCCGGGCATGGCAGTCTCGCCAAAAATCCAGAACAAGCAGATAGCGAGAATCGACCCGCATGGATAAGGCATACTGATAGCTCGACCAAGAGTACTCGCGTAATGACTAGTTCGAAGCTTTCCCAAGAAGCTTTCAAGGCGGTCGAGAGCTCCCAGATACAGACCCTTGGATTCCCAGTTGTCAAAGATCCTTATGATTCGAACACAATCTTGAGGCTAAGTCAGAAGAGCGGCAGACTTTCAGGTAGCCAGAAACATGTCTCGTTTGATACTCCTAAAGCCGCCTCTGTTTTGGAGAACGGTCGGATGGCAAAAAGCTCGTTGCCGCAATCCAGCATAACCCGATCGTCGACACAGGTTCCGAATTTTCTAAGGACCATGGAGAGCGTCTATGGGAAGCCAAGGAATGGACGCAATTATGCATTTGGCATTCTACCACCATCGAGGCACTATGTTGTTTCAAACATGCAACGGTTCGGCCTACCTCCTATGATATACCAGAACGCATACTATAGTGATGAACTTGATACTCCTGACCGTGCAAGAGAATGGGCTGGTAGGGAGTTCAGATTAGAGAGCTTGACTGTACCATTCCTGCCTGACTTTGATCCTACTGCCACTTCAGATGCAGTCCTAGGCGATGGATCCAGTCTCTTACCTGACTGGACCAAACAGGAGCGGCAACATCAGATCCGGCGACAGAACTGTGGTATTCGCAGCTGGGTCATCGCGGACCCGCCTCCAACATATACTGACGTCGCTGAATGGGGACGAAAAGATCGCTTGCAACGGAAGACTTCTCTAGACATGTCCAGGGAAGAGCATAAGAAATATCCGCGAATCAAGTCTAAGCTGTCCCAGATTGATGGCCCTACCCAGAAGAATAAGCATGGCTTCAAATATACACAGGATCAGAAATCCACAAGTGTTCAGCACGAAGCACAGTACATGAGTACGATGAGTTTGGAGGTCCATATCAATACAAGGGGAGGCTTCGTACCCAATCCTGAAGAAGATGAAGTCCAGTGTCTTTTCTGGTGCTTGCAGTCCGAAGAAGAAGGACTTCACAATAACGGTTCAATCGACGGGACACATCTAGGAGTCGTTGTGCTCTCGGAAGATGGTGAAATCACTCAGAGAATTGCCAGACAAGTCTCTATCGATATTCAAGAAGAGTCATCCGAGCTCGATGTCATGATCCGCATGGTCGAAATTGTACGTAACTACGATCCAGATATCCTCACAGGTTATGAGGTGCATGGTGGTTCTTGGGGATACCTCATCGAGCGAGCACGCCTGAAGTACGACTATAACCTGTGCGACGAGTTTTCACGCATGAAAGCGCAGTCGCATGGAAGGTTTGGAAAAGACAACGACAAATGGGGTTTCAACAACACTTCAACCATTCGTGTGACTGGCAGACACATGATCAACATCTGGCGAGCAATGCGAAGCGAGCTCAACCTGCTACAGTATACCATGGAAAACGTGACCTTCCACTTGCTGCACCGGCGTATCCCTCACTTCACCTGGGCTGACTTGACAAACTGGTACATCAACGGCAAGCCGAGGGATCTGGCAAAGGTCATCAACCACTATGTTACCAGGGTCAAGCTGGACCTAGAATTGCTTGAGCAGAATGAACTGGTTCCAAGGACCAGCGAACAGGCCCGCTTGTTGGGCGTTGATTTCTTCTCTGTGTTTTCTCGCGGGTCTCAGTTCAAAGTCGAGTCACTGATGTTTCGCATCGCAAAACCGGAGAATTTTCTTCTTGTGTCACCAAGCAGGAAGCAAGTAGGCGGTCAGAATGCTCTAGAATGCCTGCCTCTGGTCATGGAGCCACAAAGTGCCTTTTACACGAGCCCTTTATTGGTCCTAGATTTTCAAAGTCTATATCCTAGTGTCATGATTGCATACAACTACTGCTATTCTACCTTCCTGGGCCGAATCGTCAACTGGCGTGGTACAAACAAAATGGGATTTACCGATTACAAAAGGCAGCAGCGTTTACTCGAGTTGCTGAAGGACCACATCAACATCGCTCCGAATGGAATCATGTACACTAAGCCAGAGATTCGGAAGTCTCTTCTTGCTAAGATGCTGGGAGAGATACTTGAGACTCGAGTCATGGTAAAGAGTGGAATGAAGGTGGATAAAGACGATAGAGCACTTCAACGATTACTCAACAACAGGCAGTTGGCACTCAAGCTGATCGCAAACGTCACGTACGGATATACATCAGCTTCCTTCTCAGGCCGAATGCCGTGTTCTGAGATCGCGGATAGTATTGTTCAAACAGGTCGAGAGACTCTAGAAAAGGCAATAGCTCTTATCCACTCCGTCAAGCGATGGGGCGCTGAGGTTGTCTATGGAGATACAGACAGTCTCTTTGTCTATCTAAAAGGCCGAACCAAAGACCAGGCATTCGACATTGGTGAGGAGATCGCAAAGACCGTCACAAACATGAATCCGCGGCCTGTGAAACTCAAATTCGAAAAGGTTTACTTACCATGCGTTCTGCTGGCAAAGAAGCGATATGTCGGATTCAAGTACGAGAGTAGGAATCAAACGGAGCCTGACTTCGATGCAAAAGGCATTGAAACAGTCCGAAGAGATGGAACTCCAGCGGAGCAGAAGATCGAAGAGAAGGCGCTCAAGACTCTCTTCCGAACATCTGATCTTAGCCAAGTCAAGAGCTATTTTCAGCAAGAGTGTGAGAAGATCATGAAGGGTTCAGTGTCTGTCCAGGATTTCTGTTTCGCCAGGGAAGTCAAGTTGGGAACGTACAGCGACAAAGGACCACCACCTCCGGGGGCCCTCATTAGCACCAAACGCATGCTGGAAGATGCTCGAGCAGAGCCACAGTACGGAGAGCGTGTGCCGTACGTTGTCATCACAGGAGCTCCCGGGGCACGACTGATTGATCGATGCGTGGCACCGGAAGAACTTCTAGAGAGCGAGCACAGTGAGCTGGATGCAGAGTACTACATTTCGAAGAATCTCATCCCTCCTTTGGAACGAATATTCAACCTTGTCGGAGCAAGTGTTCGCAGCTGGTATGACGAGATGCCCAAGGTTCAACGAATCCGCCGAGTCGACGCAAATCTCCAAATTCAGGGACTTTCAAAGGAGTTAACAATCAACAAAAAGACACTCGAATCTTACATGAAATCATCTTCATGTCTTGTCTGCAAGGAGAAGCTGGAAAGTGAAGGATCGATTTGTCCCAAGTGCCTAGCGGACGTGCCAACGGCATTGTTGAAGCTGCGAAGCAGACTAAACGGTGCAGAGAGAAAGTTCATGGATATTCAGAAGATCTGCCAAGGCTGCTCGGCTATCTCGCCCCTGGACGAAGTGCTATGCGACAGCAAGGATTGCCCAGTGTTTTACACCAGGACGAGGCAGAAGGCAAGGATGAACACAGAACGATCGGTCGTGGAGCCAGTCATGAAAGAGCTGGCAGGACTAGCGGTACGGCTGGAAGACCTAGAATGGTAAATATGTGAGGATTTGAATGTATGAGTATGAGCAATGGGAGTGGGGCTTGGGATTGGAGACTGCAGGTGCCTTTGGGTTTGTTTTGCACAGCATTTAGAGGGGCATTGGAAAGGGGATTCTGGGACATGGGCACTGCGAGGTGGCCAATCAATCTTCCCTAGATGGGCTGCTTCAATGATACTGGAGTCCGGAACGTACTACTAAGGATTGGTTGGGCGTGAGTCGGGTAGGAACTTGGTGCTTCTGCTTACCATATGAGCTGACCGCTTTTGAACGAAATCAGACCGTGGATTCGAGGCTGCTTGTACCTTCGACTGTAGCGGGCACAAGCACAAGCACAAGCACAAGTACCAGCAACGAACATTCTGCGGTAACGAAGATAGAACAACGATAGGTAGGAAGTAATGTGTACGAATCAGCGATCCTTTTACTCTGCCATAAATCCAGTGAGCGTATTCCAGCAGTGCAATGCCATACGGAGGTAGATGTTTACATTCTACTGTACAATCCATTCATTCCAATCCAAGGAGTCGGATCTTTGGTGCCTCCAGTTCGAGTGAGTGGAGTGCTTCACCTCCCATTGTCAACCTTGGAACCAATAGAACCTGGAAGTCGGCGGGGTGACCTGCCTGAGGCTGCCCCCTGCGAGAGTCGGCCGCCCCACCCCATCCCTCCACTACCTTACTTGTAGGTACTCCGTAGGCACAGGTACCCTGGTCGCGACAGCCAAGTCAGCCAACCAACTGAGCCAAGGCGAGGCCAGGACGACGGGGCGGCCGGGCATGTAGCGGGCGGAACATTGGATGGAGAATGGGTAGGTAGGTACTGTACTCTATGACATGCAACCCTCAGCCTGCTCTACTCTACTCTGCCCTGCCCTGCCCTGCCCTGGCCTGATACGTACTGTACTCTACAGATTAAGATTCAGATTCAGATTCACATCAAACTCAAACTCAAACTCAGACTCGGACTCAGACTCAGATCCAGATCCAGATCCAGATCCAAACTACTAACCCAAAGTCCACTACAAACCTTGCTCGAGCAGACCAGCTTCGAACCTTTCGCTACTTCGCTACTTCCCACTGACTTCACCCCTCACGCTCGTCATTTATCTTGCCCTGCCGTATCTGGAGTGCACTCATTCGAGACGTTATTGATGTGCGCTCCCCCGCTTCCAGGAGCTATCGATCGATAGACACTGGGCCAGTATGGGCGGTCTGCTTCGCCTCTTCCTCGTGTACTTACTTGGTGGCCTCACATTCATCCCAATTTGCCTCCTTGGGCTTCTATTGCATGCCTACCTGTCATTCCCCGTCCGCAACGACACTACAAGCCAGGAGACTGACGAGGAGTCTATTGTGCAGCCAGGCGACGACAGCGATGCTATCAAACGAGCACAGAAGACATTGGGGGAGAAGTTTCAGCCACGAGACAGCCATGAAGCGGAGGTAGCTGCTGGGTATTTTGCGGTTTCAAGAACATACGTACCAGGTGGTGTAGGAGCGCTTCCACCGGAGAGGACAACTCCCACTGGGTCTACCACGGTGTCTGCGCCAAGTCCCAGTGTATACCAGACTATGTACAGGAGTATCTTCGACAGGAAACCGGTCAATAGCCCTATCGAAAATAAGGGTGTGAAACGAGGGAACAACGTATTCTACGTGGTCTTAAGGTAGCTTCAGGTCGGCGCAAGTATGGACCATGATTGACATCTGCGCAGGCACGGCCACCTTATGCTCTTTGATGACGACGAGCAACTCGAAGTCCGCCATGTCGTTTCGTTAGCCCATCACAAAGTTGGCATATACTCTGGCGGAGACGAAACACCAGAAGGAGAGCTTTTTATCAAACGGAACGCACTTTGCCTGTCACGGAGGACCGACGTTGGCGAGATCACGCCAGATGGGAAGGCGTCGAAGCCCTTTTTCCTCTTCTCGGAGAACTGCTCGGAGAAGGAAGACTTCTATTTCGCACTCCTCCGAAATCAGGAGAGGAGACCGGATTCCAAATATAACCCTCCAATCCCGCTACAATACGATGTGAAAGACATTATTACACTGGTGCAGAGGTTACACTCATCTGAAGAACACTTGCAAACGCGATGGATCAATGCTGTGATAGGGAGAGTGTTTTTGGCTCTGTACAAAACTACGGAGGTGGAGAACTTCGTGAGGGCTAAGATCACGAAGAAGATTTCCAGGGTCAAGACTCCCTCATTCCTGTCGAAAATTTCGCTACGGCATATAAATATGGGCGAGGCAGCCCCGGTGATCACAAATCCTCGGCTCAAAGATTTGACTGTGGATGGGGAGCTAGTGGTGGAAGCCGATGTCAAATATTCTGGGAACTTCCGGATAGAAGTGGCGGCTACTGCTCGAATTGACCTTGGGTCTCGCTTCAAGGCACGAGAAGTTAATTTGCTTCTCGCGGTAGTTGTGAAGAGGATTGAGGGCCACATGTTAGTCCGTGTCAAGCCCCCGCCATCGAACCGCCTATGGATGTCTTTCCAGACCATGCCAAAGATTGATATGAGCATTGAGCCGATCGTCAGCTCTAGGCAAATCACGTATACCTTGATTCTACGGCAAATTGAAAACCGTATCAAGGAAGTGGTTGCAGAGAGCCTGGTCTTCCCTAATTGGGACGATTCTCCGTTCTATAACAGCGAGGGCAAGCTTTGGAGAGGGGGGATATGGGCGGACGACAGGAACAGGCAGCATCCCTTAGATCCTCAGACTGCTGCAGCTCAAGATGGCGATGTAGAGGAAGTCGAGCATCTGGATGCAGGCCACAATGAAGCTATTATGGCTCTCCCGCAAGTAGAGAAGAGCACATCCTGTCCGAGTGTTGAGGCATCTCCTCCCAGCACAGCTTATGCACGCAGATCTGCAAAGTCGACTATAAATTCGAAGAACACGAAGCTCAATGGGTCCTCCACAAGTATCGATATACAATATTCTGGTGCCGATAAGCCAAGAGCACTCCGATCAGGTTCCTTTGCGAATGCTTCTTCACCAATCGTTAGCACCGACGTGACAAACGCTGACGCGATGAAGCCGTCGTCTCCACCAGAGCATAGCCACGCCATGGCAGCGATTGCTGCTCTATCGCACAGCAATTCCCCCGCCCAGACACCGGTCGGTTCTCCATCAAGGCCTTCCCGGTTAGAGAAACCTGGTAGTCAGTCATCTACGTCCTCAAAGGCCTCGCTTGTGTCCGACGGAGACAGGGACATGAACAATGATCTGACCCCGCAAGCTTCAAACGGCATTCCAGAATCTAGCAACCATTCTGACGCTAGTTACCCTTCAAGTCCAGCGAGCTTAAGTGCTGCCTCGCTCAGATCAGAGGCCCCATCAACGAGATCGTTTGGCTCCTTTGGTCATGATCCAAGACGCGAAAATTCAACTTCGTCATCGAGTAAGTCTTCAACAGCAGCTGAGACTAAAAGATTGTCTTTAGCGGCTGTAACAAATGCGGCTGCAACTGCTAAAAAATGGGGCTGGAACGCATTGCAACGCAATGGAGACAAAACCGATACTTCCTCAGAAGAAACTCCTGCTCGACCGCTTGTGATGGGTCGAGGGCAGCCTCTTCCTCCCCCCGGTGTGCCCCTTCCTCGCCCGGATAAGAAGACAAAGACAGCTCCAATTCCTGTTCCGAAAAGAAAGCCCATTCCTCCCCCAGATTTGCCTCTTAAGCCCAGCGACACTCCCTCCGTTCTCGAGTCGTTTCATAGCCAGAAACACGCAGTTCCTCCGCCACCCTTGCCCAAGCGCCGGAGCAAAGAGGATGAAAAATCGAGCAATAGCCCTGCTGATGACGGAATTTTCGTTGTCGAGGCGCCAACTGCAGACTCTGAGCCCACAACTCCAATGGCTGAGAATGGACCTGTCTACATGCAGCCATGGGTAGATGATTTTGATGAAGCAAATGAAGAGGAAATCGAGACATATACCAAACCAATATCCAATCCCACACCTCCTCAGCTCCCTAAGAGGAGACTACCGCACCGAGTTCTATCAAGTAGTCCGGAGGAAGACGGGCACAAGTTACCGTCTTGGATGGCCGCTCAGGAGGAGGAAGCTAGAGCAAAGAGCACTCTTGTGGACGAGGATGCTGGACTGTAAATACACGTCAATGGAGGGTAGAGTGTGACTTGTTTAGTGAGATATGGATGGAGGTACGTACATAGCTGGAGACGGGCGTTTCCCGAGACTATTATCTCCTGCGGAGTTGGATTAGTAGCGGTCTGCGAATTGAGGTAGGGGTTGGCCCCAGATTGGGAGTTTTGGGTATACAGACTTTGGAAAAGGCCAAGTGTGTAGCAGTCATGAATGTTCCAACAGATCGACCTAAAGAGCATAACAAAGTGCATGGCAGATCATGTGAAAAGATTAAAAACAACGCATCACAGCGTTTAGTGGATTGTGGAACTTAAGAGCTTGTGAACTCTATATTCGCGGGTGAAACTGTATCATCTCAGCGCTGGCATCAATCATCACTCATCATTCATCGAGGCTTCCCTCCTCCCAAAATTATCCTCCGAGTTTATCCACAATTAATTCACCGAGTGATTGATGACTCTTTGTGGTTGCTATCACTTGCTTCTGCTGATTTTGAGAGAGAAAGGTTTGCCTCGATCGTAACGTTCCTCCTGCTCTTCGCTGGCTGCCTACGCCACATTACGCAGCCCGTCTCGCTAAGCAGCCGCCGAGGCGGCCATTTACTGAAGCAGACGACAGCTATAACCTCACTCAGCTGCCCCCAGCTCTTCTCCCCTGCACATTCCTTTCGTACTGTGATTTCTGGCTTTCCGTTGCATCATCCAGAAGAGTTCGTACGCGCTGTGAGCGCTTTTCAAAATGCAGAGTTACGCCCCGACAACGCGCAATGTCGACCACACCAAGTTCGTTCCCTTCCAGCTCCCACTCACTTCAAGGTGTCTTTCGAGCGCCTGTTCCCTATCCTGTATGCTGATATGATGACTTTAGATCCGAAGGCGAGCTTGCGATCAACATCCGAAAGGCGACGAGTATTGAAGAGACGGCTCCGAAACGCAAGCATGTTCGTAGCTGCATCGTGTACACATGGGATCACAAGTCTTCTGGGGCCTTCTGGGCGGGCATGAAAGTGTTAGTACTGCAATAACCTCTGATCACTGGTTAGGGGCATCTTCCAGGATTGCTGGGTTGTTGAGGCTCTTCAATGCCGGCCAGGCCGCAAAGCTGAAAGCTCGAGAAGTCAAGGCTGACATGACATTTCTTTCGCAGGCAACCGATTCTAGCGGACGAAGTACAGACCTTCAAGGCGTTGATAACGGTTCACAAAGTTCTCCAAGAAGGTCACCCATCGACTCTGCGCGAGGCTATGGCCAATCGGAGCTGGATCGATAGTCTGAACAGAGGAATGGCCGGGGAAGGGCTTCGGGGATATGGTCCGTTGATCAAGGAATACGTGAACTTTTTACTTGCAAAGCTGTCTTTCCATGCTCAGCACCCTGACTTCAATGGCACTTTCGAATACGAAGAATACATAAGCTTGAAGGGGATCAACGATCCGAATGAAGGCTACGAGACTATCTCCGACCTCATGGCACTCCAAGATAGAATCGAGCAGTTCCAGAAACTGATCTTCTCGCACTTCCGGAGTGGTGGGAATAATGAGTGCAGAATATCTGCCTTAGTGCCCCTCGTGCAGGAAAGCTACGGAATCTACAAGTTTATCACTAGCATGCTGCGTGCTATGCACACCAGTGAGTTAATGCTAGCCTTCTGTAACTTCATTTCTGACAGCATGTAGCAACCGGAGATGACGATGCCTTGGAACCCTTAAGAGGACGATACGATGCCCAACATTATCGTTTAGTCAAGTTCTACTACGAATGTTCCAATCTCCGATACCTCACAAGCTTGATCACAGTTCCGAAGCTTCCCCAAGAACCACCGAATCTCCTCTCTGAAGACGACGCCGCACCCAGATTACCCCAAAGACCAAGACAAGAAATTGAGCGACAAATTACACCCCCGCCGGCTCCGAAACCAGAGGAGCCAGATGACATTGGAGAGTTCTGGAAGAACGAGCAGGCAAGACAGAACAGAGAATACGAAGATCAGCAGCGTGTCCTTGAGGAGCGACAAGCCCAGCAGCTCTACGCCCAGCAACAAGCGGCTCTTCAAGCCCAACGTGACTTCGAGGAGCAGCAGCGGCGTCTTGCGGAACAACAAAGACTTGACCAGGAGGCTCTTTTGGCGCAACAGTATCAACAGCAAACGCAAGGACGACTGGCACAGCTCGAGCAAGAGAATCTTGCTGCGAGATCACAGTATGCCCAGGATCAACTGATGCTACAACAGTATGATCAGAAAATAAAAGCCTTGGAGGGTGAGCTTGCGCAGCTGCAGAACAGCTATGGCCAGCAAATTGGGAGTAAAGATGACCAAATCCGAGCCCTGCAAGAACAAGTCAACACCTGGCGCACGAAGTATGAGGCTCTGGCAAAATTGTACTCCCAGCTTCGTCACGAGCATCTAGATTTGCTGCAGAAGTTCAAGGGTGTACAATTGAAGGCTGCTTCAGCGCAGGAAGCAATTGATCGGCGAGAGAAGCTTGAGCGCGAGATCAAGACCAAGAATCTCGAACTTGCGGACATGATTCGGGAACGAGACCGAGCTCTTCATGACAAAGATAGACTCACAGGTGGGAATCGAGAGGAGCTTGAAAAGTTGAAGAGAGAGTTGCGGATGGCGCTTGACCGAGCTGATAATTTGGAACGAAGTAAGGGTAACGAGCTCTCTTCCATGCTCTCCAAATACAACAGGGAGATGGCGGATCTCGAGGAAGCTCTTCGAAAGAAATCTGAGGCTCTCAGAGACGTTCATGCGAAATACAGCGAGGGGGGATCTGATGCAGAACAACTATTGAGGGAGAAGGAGGACGAGTTGGAGGTGTACAAGCAGAGCTTGGACGATACCCTTATCAAACTCAACGAGCTGGAGATGTCGCGTGGTGATACCGATCAAGCCTTAGATGGAGAGATCGACGCCATGCTTCTCTCAAATATTAGCAAGATCAACGACATCATCGACTCCGTGCTACAAAGCGGAGTTCAAAGAGTCGACGATGCCCTCTACGAGCTTGATTCTTCCATGCAAGCTGGAAATCAGAACGCAACACCTTCTTACGTCCTCTCGCAGATCGAGAAGGCGTCTTCAAGCGCAATGGAATTTGCCACATCCTTCAACAATTTCATCGCAGACGGGCCCAACAGCAGTCACGCGGAGATCATCCGAACCATCAATGTCTTCTCGAGCTCTATCGCAGACGTTCTGAGCAATACTAAAGGTCTTACTCGACTTGCTACGGATGACAAGAAGGCAGATCAACTCACTAATGGCGCTCGCCAATCCGCCTTGTCTACTGTGAAGTTCTTCCGCGGCCTCCAGAGTTTCAGACTCGATGGTATGGACCCAATGCAGAAGACGGATGTGGTCATCAACAGTAACAATGAAGTCTTGATGAACCTTCAGAAATTGAGCAAGCTTGCAGACTCATTTGCGCCAAGCAGTGGGAAGTTGAATACCAAAGGCGACTTGGGTGACCTCGTGGATAACGAGCTTAACAAAGCTGCCGATGCCATCAATGCTGCTGCTGAACGACTCGCACGTCTAAAATCAAAGCCCAAAGATGGATACTCGACCTATGAACTCCGTATCCACGACTCTATCCTCGACGCTGCCATCGCCGTAACCAATGCTATCGCGAGGCTGATCAAAGCTGCCACAGTGACACAGCAAGAGATCGTGCAAGCAGGACGAGGAACCTCTTCTAAGAGTAACTTCTATAAGAAGAACAACAGATGGACAGAAGGTCTCATCTCTGCAGCGAAAGCTGTCGCCTCCTCGACTAATACCTTGATCGAGACTGCAGATGGTGTGCTTTCCGGACGCAATAGTCCTGAGCAATTAATTGTCGCCTCAAATGACGTTGCTGCATCGACGGCACAGCTTGTTGCCGCCAGCAGAGTAAAGGCAGGCTTCATGAGCAAGAGTCAAGAGTCGCTAGAACAGGCGAGCAAAGCTGTTGGTGCAGCATGCAGAGCTCTTGTACGCCAGGTCCAGAGCATGATCAAGGATCGGGATCAGGAGGATGATAAGGTGGATTACGGCAAGCTTGGTGCACACGAGTTCAAGGTCCGGGAGATGGAACAGCAGGTAGGTCTTCTTTCTCCTGAATGCTTTGTAACAGTACTAATTAGTGACTACTAGGTCGAGATTCTTCAGCTGGAGAACAACCTGGCGGCAGCGAGACAGAGATTAGGAGAGATGCGCAAGGTTTCATACCAGGAGTAGTTTATTAATTGTAGAGGGGACTCATGGATCTTGTCAGACTGTAGCGCACATTCCGATTCACTTGAATTACATGTGATGCTTTGAGGAGTTGCGTGCGCGCTTTGTAAGATATGCCTCCCGAGATGCGTGTTCGCCATAACCTGGCGCCTGGTAGTGGGCACTTCATGGGTGAGCTGCCTCAAGTTTTTGGCTTGATCTGGTCGTGGGTACTGTAGTTTGACTCCAAGAGTATATTTTTAACTTCTTCGACGATCTAAAGAATCATCTGACTCGCATTGTAGTTTCTGGTATCTGTACTTTCCGTGAATATTCACGGCAGCATGATGTTTTCGGCTTTCGAACGGTTCTGTCTGCTTGTGAAGACGGGTCTTCCCACTTTCTATGCCTGTAAGCGCCTCTTATACAGTATTCCTGAAGACTTGGTGATCTTTGAAATCCGCTTCGAGAGCTATTCGCCTTTCCAAAGAACAATTATGCTGCATACCGTTCCAAAGTATAAAAAGCAGTTCGATGGATCCATACTGCGATTTGCTCAGATAGCATCCATCGCTTTAATGAAATTGGTACCCTTCCGTTGCAACGATTGAAACACTGCAATTAATTTCGAGATCTTATGTCAGCCCGAGTCTCGGCTAGAGGATTTGCAGATCCCGCAAGCAGCCAGAGGTTTAGTGACCGACGGACGGAAACATCATCCGGAGAGTTGAACAGAAACTAACAACTAAGCTATGCAGGGTGGAAGGGCATTCGGAAAGAAGAACATAATAGAATAGAATAGAATAGAGATTAAGATACGGGATGAGGAGATGAAGAAACAACAAAGGAATGAAGCTGCAGAAGGAAGTAAGGGCGGAGAAATATTCAACAAGAAGTCGGGTGATCATGGGACAAAACAATTCGATGACAGTAAAGAAACTTATTACCCCTTGCATCGAGATGTGGGCTCGTCGGTGAGGTGGCACTATGGAAGCCTTTTTCTTGCGCCACAGGCTATTATCTACAGTGACGAGATAATTCGGCTGTACACTTGTTAGGGTAGTCCTCATGACTTCCAAAAATTCATGAGTTTGCTCTTGCTCTTACCCTGCCTGCGGCTTTGATTCCGAAGCCGCTTTCAGCTGCATTCGCTGCCATCCGATACCTCCACAGGTTGGCTCACTTCCCGCAGACTTCAGTCGCTTTCGGTTGTGGGTTATGGGTGATGGATGATGATGAGTGATGAGGTGAGGTGTGACAGGCTGAAAGTTCCTGTCCTCCCCTCCACTCTTCCATGCCCCTGCCCTGCCCTGCCCTGCCCTGCCACTCATCCCATTCACCCTCCACCTTGACTAACTCACCCACTCACCCACTCACCCACTCACCCACTCATGTGCCAGCTAAGGTACCTACCTACCCCACCTGCCCACCTGCCCACCCCACCTGCTCCAGGTCGGGTCCCCCGCCGTCATGCGAGTGGAGATGAGGTGACATGATTCGATCCACCAGCTGCGGGATCTAAACTTGGTAGCGAGTCTCACCCTGACCTAGCATACATTAGCTCCCAGCTTTATTTCCACGACCAAGAACAAAGAGATATCATCACTTCGCCGCAAATGGCACACCTGGTGGCTTGAATCCTTCCAATCAATATCATCCATTCCCGCCCTTGCATTATGTACATTTCAGAGTATGCGACTGATTCAGAAAGTCCACCGCTCTGTCCATGTGCGTGCCTGACCTGCCTTGAATCGCCCCCGTGTTCGAATCCATGGAGCCTGAAGGATGCCACGCGTAGCCGCAAATCGAACCTTAGAAGCTCTCTGGGTGGTCCGGAACTACAGCAGTCAGCAGATACACTAAATTTGAAGGCTTCCACATACCGCTAGGAACCAGGAAGCCATCATGCATGCCACCATTCTCAATCAAGGTGTCCAATGATTGTGGGTCGTCGATGTTGGCTGTCTCCCACGGATTGGCGTGGTGGCTTCTAAGTAATCTATCGAAATCGATGCTGCCTTCCGATGGGTGGTAAAGATCCGACATACTTCCCGTCCATTCGTAGGCCTCAGTGGCTTGTGTTGGGAATGTGCAAGGTACATCGAGTCCAGATCCCGTTGAAGTGGCTTGTGCAGTGCTGCTGAGATCGCCTTGAATGTTGTCAGGGGCATTGATGATTGGAGCTGAAGCAAGGAGGCCATGCTGCGGTAATCTATGGTTTGTTCGCGCTCCAGCGATGCGTCTGGCAACACCTTGGGCGATGTAACCCACAGAGCTACAGACCATCACAACTTCTTTCTCCGCCATATTCGACTGAAGAATTATTTGCCAACACCTTGAAGCGCGATTGAGGTGGCTTGAATGAATAGCAAATCACCTTCGGCATTTTGCTGCAAGGTCCAACTGAGAAGCTTCGAAGTGCGCCTCAATGCCGAGTGTTCCGCTTCGCAAGTGTGCAGAGAAAGGCTTTCCACTACTGTATGACAGAATGCTTAAAGATCCCCAGTGAAGAGCGGCTGATTCCAGATTCCTTTATCGATGGCGGGTGGCGGATGCGCCGCCGCATTTTGCTTAGCAGTGTCTTGGATACGTTTGCTCTTAAAAGCGCAGCATATCCCCGCTTGGGTCCAGACGCTTTGAATTTTGTCTCCTGAACTTCGTCTTGTGCCATTGGTGAGTGTTCTTTTATTCATTCTGTGTATTCTCTGCCTTCTCGGTCACCCTGATCTCTCTCGACATATTTCGAGATATCTTTCATTGGCCGTTGACTGCAACTTATCGCTTCTTTATTGCAGATTGGCTGTCTCTTCTCCCGAGAGCCGAATAAGAGCTCGAAAAAGATGCCATGTGCAGCATCGACTTTGATTTTGTAGCTATGATGACGATGAACTAGCTAAATATCAGCTTAAGTCATTCAAAGGGACTTTTCAGACTCACCAAGATCCGCGAGGATTTCCATATTGTCTTCTGTATCCAGATTATTGCTCAATCTCATTCCATCTGTCGTCATTAACGGTACTGTTCGTGGGACGAACGCAGCCACTATTGAGAGTTCTGCTGGATTTGCCGGGTCGGTGGACTGGCTGCATACACTGATGATATCTACCAGAGCCGCACTTGCAAGACGTGTGCCTCGTACCAATCCACTCTTGCTCACATAGTCCGCTGTCATTCTAATTTTATTGTAAGTTTGATTCCCTCTAATTAAAAGATGAAACTCACTCTTGCAGCTCGTAGCGAATTGCGCACCGTCTCGCCTTCGAGAGCCACTTGATAGGGTCTTCTCTGCCAAAACTTGCCTTCACGAGAAGTGCTTCCATATCGATCCAATAGTTGCCGAGAAGCTCCTCAAATTTGATGATATCTTCGAGGAGTTTAATACCCTTCTCGCTGACACCTTCGTCTTTCGAAAAGCTGGCTCTGTATTTCACTGATCTGGTATCACCATCTCCTTGCGACTCTGGTGGTGCTTTTCCTCTCTGAAACTCCGTAGCAAAGCTTTGCAATTCTTGCAGCCAAGTCTCGTTAGCTGGCGGAACTGCAGATTTATCTTCCACACTCATTGGTAGTCAGCTTAAGTCTCAGACTTTCTTTGCTATTATTTCCTGGGTTATCAGTACGGATCTGCTGACGAAGTAGACTGAGAAAGAAGCTATTTTCGATCACCGAGATATATGTCTTCTTGCACATCAACTCTTGGTTGCCATGCCCATTGCTGATTCACCCTTGGGATTGAATGATAAAGCCATGTGCGATCTCGTATTCACCTTTAGTGCTGCAATCGGAAGAAGGCAAAAAGGTGAATTCGTCTCAACGTCGTCGCCGCCCTCGCTAGCACGTTGTTAGCGCCCTTCCACACAAAGCCTACAATATAAATTCCCCTCCCCAGCTCCGACCCAACCCACAATCAACATCACCAAACTTTCATGGTCTCAGGACCAAAGCACCAACCCTCTTCTTCTCTCATCGTTGCTCACGCACATCATCAGTTGTGCCCATACATTACCACAAACCCGGAAGCCAATTGCAGACGCTTCGCAAGATGTCGTCTCAATCCGCTGCCCCACCAAGCCATACATCGCAAGCTGGACCATCTCAATTGAGCGGAGGCTCCCTTGAAGGTCATTACCTCTGCAATGCTTCCGACGAATGGAAGAAGGAGTTCCTTCAACCATGGGAGTTGGAGGAGGCTGACAAAAAGCACCCAGCCCCGTTGCTAGCCACCGACTACGATGCAATGGATGACAAAACCAAGGAGTATCAAGTTGCGATCTACTGGTAAGTCCCGATGTTCGGCGCTATTGTGCATGGCCACTGACTTCTACAGTGCTATCGCTCAGGAGCCGGCAGCCATCCTTGTTCGTGACAACAAGCTGGGCCGCGTTTTCATTGGCGCTCGCTCTGTCTTCAATGACTATGTCAAGTACATCGCTGTTGATGGAAAGCTTCCTAAGATCGTCGACAAGAATGATCCCCTCTACTCGGCAGCCAAGACCTTCACCGAGACAGAAGCCGGCGTTGGTGGTCAAATTCGTCGCAACTCTTCTGATGTTCTCATTGAAATTGCTCCAGGTTCGCCAGCTATTGCAGCCAGCAGTAACAACGCTTCTGCCCCTGTTGCCCAAGCTTCTGTCCCTACCAACAACAATGCCCGTCGGGCTGGAAGGAACACCGTCGCTCGTCCACCAAACTGCTTCATCATCTTCCGTACCCACCTTCACCCCTTGGTTGTTCGCGACAATCCCGGTGTTCACAACAACGTCATCTGTAAGCTCCTCGCTCCGTCTCTGGCACACTCTTACTAACACTTTTAGCTTCTATCATCTCCAAGATGTGGCATGCAGCACCAGCCAGCATCATCGACCAGTACAAGGCTCTTGCTAATCAAGCCAAAGCCCAGCATGCTGCCTTGCACCCGAACTACAGATATCAGCCACGCAAGTCCTCCGAGAAGAAGCGTCGTATGACCAAGAAGAAGGCTGCTGCTCTTGAGCTTGCCGCCGCTCAGAATGACCAACTCGCTCAAGCTGGAGGTGTCTTTGATGCAATCCTGTCTGCTGGTCCTGCCACTCACAACGAGATTGTCAACCACAACATCTCCACCGAAAATGCCAACTTGGAGCCACAAGGTTCAGGCCTGGATCTCGAGATGGTTAATGAGTTTTCTCTTCTTCAAGATGGTGACTTCACAGCTACTTCGGATGCCTTCGCTCCTCGCGATGACTTCGAGGTTGTCATCACCGCGAACTACCCTGATGAGATTGTCGTTAATCCAGCCGTCGCTGATGCCAACAAAGTCAATGCCTTCGAGGATCTCGCTGGTCAAGGTGGCTTCCATGACGTCTATGAGACTATCAACGGCGACGATGGTCCCACCAATGGCTTCCAAGATTGGGCAGTCTGGTCTAACGAGGCTTATACCTTCGGACCTCTTCCTTATGATCATGATCTCAACGATCTATTCTTCGGCAATGAGTAGATGATGATTTGATTCCTGACAATGTCATGGGAAGAAGAGCAACGTCAACCCACATCGTCTTCAGCCCTCTTCGGCATTCATCAGTTCTCCAATCACTAAGGCTGTTCTTGAATTCCACAACTTTGTTCAAGCTGCGCCGTCTACCTCGAATCACTGCCCTCTTGTTGCCTTCTTCTCACGGACGACCTCTTCGGTACGAAACTTCCTTGCTTATTTGTCTTGGCTGCGTCTTTCTTGTCTACCATCTCAGGCAAGCTTGACTGGGCTTGGGCGTTCGGGCGTCCTTGGGGGGTGGAGTTTATCTGGTCACGCTTTCTTTTTCCTTCAGAAAATCCATAACATACAAAAAACCCTCATGTACATACATTTTTACGACTGCTTGCTTGTACGAACCTCTCTCAGTTCGATCCGGGATTCTCGGACTTGGTCCGTTAGAGGGAAATCAGGGTTACTGGCAGTCGCATACATCAGGATTTCTTTCAAAGAATCCACCGTAGTTAGTTAAATGAATGAACATGAGCAATACATGAGCCAGCTATCTACGTGACCTCCGCATTTCAACATTTTTCCAGGTTTTCTTGAAGGAAGGGCTTTGTTTATTGCTTTGTTGTGGCCCGTTGTCATGGACGACGAGTTGGCACAAGCAGGATCACCAGAATTTGCACCTTGCCCTTACCCTAAATTACTCAGCGACACTTGAGCCCAAATTGAGGAGGCTGGTCGTTTAGCGTGCAAAGTTCTAAGTCGGGGGCTGGGCATTTAGCTCACTGCAAATTTTAATTCAGGAGGCTGGTCAACTAGCACCAAAAGTCCAGCCTTGCCAATTCACCAAGACTTCACCTGGGAGGAAGTGCCATGGACGCTTTACACCAAGAACAGTCACGATTAGCGCATAGGGCTCGAGAGCATGAGGTTAATTGAGTCAGCACGGGTGAGTGAAGCGCAGCAGTCATTGGGATGTCAATGTAGGAACACGGAAGCATCAATATGTTCGCTTGAGCTTCATCACAACTACAAGAAGTACGGGGGGCAGCGCAAGAACACCGGATGCTGGTTTATTCACTAGTCCTCTCACTTTCCAACTTCCATCTAGTCAGTGTGCTATGTGCCTAAAAAATTTCCCCAGAGAAGGCAAATACTACATAGCAGCTATGTTCCCTGCTTCGATGATCTCTTGGAAAGTGCCTTAATCTGGAATCCCACCTGCGCGTAGAGGCCCCGTTTGGACTCAGACATGACATTAGGCCCTGCCTTGACGTTTTCCTTCTGTTTTCGTCTTGATCAATGCACTACAGTTTCGCCTCTTGCACCGTGTATAGATCAAGGATGTATAGACACCATTGACCTGGTTCTCGTGCCGCGCGATTAAGTTTGAGCTGCCGTATAGGCTGTAGATTCAGCAAGGTTCTTAGACGGCGAGGCAGTCAACTTACCGGCAATCTAAAAGATCCCCAAATATGCTTCATAACAAGTGATAGCCAGAGTCGACATGTCAAGTTCTCAAATATTCGATGCTGATAGTTCCGATCAATTGCCATCTCCAATCCAATCGCTACTCCATATGAATGTTCCGCATCGCCACTGGGAGTTCTTCTCCTTTTGTCCAGATGGCCCTATGGGCCGCGGGCACATGTAGAAAGATCTGCCGCAATTAGGACCCGGTTTCTTCGTAATGAGGCTGATGCAAGGCTCGCCATGATCACATCGCGGTACCACCCGTTTCCCAAGAAGTTTCGACCAACTTTCCTTCGACACTATAGGATCAATGACGCTCTTCTGGTCTGCAGGATTGAAGGGCTTGCTTATAATGTCGGTCTCCACATTCGGCGAGGTTTGATGTGTCTCAGTATGTGGGTGACACGGAGTAGGAGATTCGAGAGGAGCATTATGGTCCGTGAAGCTGGAAGTGTCGGGCTCCGCATCAGACTTGAGTGCTGGCTGGCTATCGAGCTGTTGTGTTTTGGGCTTGAAGAATCCTTTAAGACTGCTCTGGCCCTTGTCCGCTGGCGCTATAGATTTGGATAAAGTCCCAGATTTGCCTCGCTTCAGTGGTCGGGTTGAGGATGAGGTCTCGTTAGCCCGTTTGACAGGATTTGATGAACTTGAAACCGAAGATGACGCAAGCTCTTTCGCCATTCTTGTGCCAGAGACCCGTCTCTGCGTATCCCTTTCAGCGTGCTCGAAGCAGTCTTTGTTTGCCGGGGCATGAGCAGCTTCTTCTTTCATCCTAGCAAACCCTCCTAGCTCGCTAGATATATTGCCAAGACCATCTTCCTCAGCAATCGACTTGAGACTCTCGGTCATTGGTAGTGCAGGCTTCCTGGCGAACATGTCGCGGATGCTTCTTCGACGATCGAACTCTGGAATAAGCTTGGCAGACAGTGGAAGTAAGTCCTTCGTGGACCATTCGCGCTGTCTCACACCATTTTTGAAAAGTCCAGAACTCATGATATCCCTCACGTACACCTCATCGCCACTTAAATCCACTTTTTCTTTCAATATAGCGTATACAGGGCAGTGGTCCGAGCCCATGAGACCTTCCTGGATATCAGACTCGCAGAACCAGTCCTTCCAATCTTTGCTACAGAGCACGTAGTCGATCCGAGACCCGAAGTTCCCAGGTCGAGCATTGATTTTTTGCTCCCAGCATGTAAACATCCCGGCGCGAGTCGGGTGAAAGGATCGACATATATCCCACATAATCGGATCCTCCCTGCCCTCGTCCCTCTCTCCATAAACCTTGCCGCCAACGAGGAGTTGGTTTAGCTTCCTCCTTGCCGGCGCTGAGAAGTATTCCTCGATAGTCAAACCTTGCTTACGCAGCTGTTCTTCAACCTTTGCAGTATCCATCTCTTCTCGGATGATGTTCAAATCACCGGTCAAGAACACCCTCTTTCCTGCAACCACCAAGTTTCGCACACGAGCATCCAAAGCATTCAAGAAGCCTATTCGGAACTCGTCCCTCGACTCATCCCGGTTTGCAGGGCAATAGGTCCCGATCAACACAAATGCTGGGAATTCAAGGATGACACAACGACCTTCAGAGTCAAGAGTGGCAGCATCAAGAGCGCAGTTCGCGAGCTGGCTGTTTGTCGGATAGCCACCGATCCGCTGGTCGACGGGAAGGTTGGAGAAGCTTGTAGCTGAATTGGGTGCCGCAAGGATACCGGTAATGCCCTCTTCGGCACGAATAGGAGCACACACAGCATTACGAGTGTAAATGGCAACCCCGGAGTATCCTGGGAAATATATCAGCTCACATCAATTTGTGGGGTAATTTGCGTATCAGACCTTTCTTGTGCTTCGGAAGGCTGAAGAAGACATCCCAGCCTGGAACCAGAACCATATCATCCTGAAGGTCCTTCCGTTGAATCTTCGTTTCTTGCATTACAACGATATCCGCCTCAAGGATGTCAAACATGGCCTATAATTGTGAGAACATGTTCCTTCCTTAAATAGCTTCTTGAAGAAACCTACGGCAAATGTCCTTTCCTGGCGCCACGGCTGATAGCCAAATGGGTTTCTGCCCTGGAGTCAGCCTCAAGATTTCTTCATTCAAGCACCTCCTCGGGGGCGACTTCGCAAGTTCCAACCTGATTCCATTGACTGCGTGCCGTTAGCCATAATTCCCTTCTCCATCTCCACAATTGAGAACTGAAAATCGTACCATTCCAAGTGGTGATTCGAAGCCCCCGCTTCCCCGTGTCTTGATCCTCCATGGTGAACGGCACCGTCCCGGGTCTCGACTGCCTCGAAGCTACAGAGGAGCTTCAGGACAAGTATCCTCCAGCTAGATAGAGCTTACACACCCACTGTGACTCCCAAGCGGAGAATCTTGACTTGTCGCGCTGATCGCGTCGTGCAAGCACTCAGCGCGTTGAGGTCACGACGTCAGATGTCCTTGCACGTGATGGCAGATCAGCAGATCTGCTTAGTTAAGGGGTTCGCGGCAGCCGAATCAGCGAGAGATGGAACGTACGATCCTCCTCAATTGAACCACCAAGAGCAATTGAACCACCAACAACAAGTATGTTCCCTCAACGAAACGCTCTACGGGCCTCGCAGCGCTTTGCTGCCCAGCTGCGCTCGCCAGCTATCCGTAACCCCTTCCAAAGACGATTTGCGAGCACCGAGAGCTCTGCCTTCCACGGTGCCGAGGACAACGCTTTCAACCGCGAGAGAAAAGCCGTGAAGGACCATGCGGCTGCCACGAGTGGTATGTTACCTGCACCCCGGGAGGAGGGTATCTGAAGCTGACCTATTCGCAGATTTGTGGCGTAAGCTGTCTATCTAGTGAGCAGCCTTTGCAATGGAGGCGATATTTCACCAGAGGAGAAATGCTGACAATGCCCTTCGTAGCGTAACCATCCCAGCACTACTGATTGCCGGTGCCAATGCTTATGTCTTGTGGAACGAGCACTGGGGCCATTGGGAGCATATGGAGCCTTTGGAGGAGAGACCAGAGTATCCATACCAAAATATCCGTACCAAGAACTTCTACTGGGGTGATGGAGACAAGGTGAGTCCATCCAGGTTGCTATACATGACTTTGACTGTCGGCTAATTCGATTCACAGACTGTCTTGTGAGTTTGCCCTCGAGATCTACCTTTAGTCCGTTTAAAGGTGATGTGGGAGTAGCTAATACTGACTGAACATATAGCTGGAACGACAAGGTTAACTACCACAAGAAGAGCGAGTAAGGGGTCATAATGATCGGATGTTGGAAGGAGCGTCTCACGGTGGTCGTGAATTGGAGTGGTTCGGGAGGGCAAGACTGTACATTTCTCTTTGAGTCCTCAACATACCAGAATTCAAATCAGTATATTGCAGCCGTGTGAATCCCTTGATCATGATGCCCCAAGGATATCTGTGGACTGGTAGGTCAGCTGGTGGAGATCCTGAAGGAATGTAGATTACAGTGACGTGTTGCAGTGCAACCAAATTTACGCTGTGGCGAAGCTCACTGATTTCCATTAATCTCCACATTTGGGAGAATGCTGGGGAACGGGAGAAGTATTACAGGTGTTTCCCACACCAAAATGCTCCAAAAATGAAAACATACCAGCAGAGGCATCATTGGACTGGAGCAGCCGCTGGCAGCCACATTACTAAAAATCGCATTCTGCTCATCTGGGACATACGTCAATAAAGCTTGGAAATCGAGGCACGTCTTGTTCTGTTCTTGTTTTGCATCTGATCATGGGTATCGTATCGTACTCCAAGCTTAAACTAACACGCCTTTTTTCAATGCCAAGTAGGCACTGGCATAATCATTCGCCAAGACGGTCTCCCCCAAACCCTTCATAATGGTTGCTTTCTTCGCCATCATTTCGCACTGTCCCTTGATATCCTCAATAGCTGAGTATTCGTCGAATGCCCGATCGATGAACTCCAGACACCTTGTAAGGCTCTCCTTCCTCTTCAGACTTCCTGGCTCTGCTTGGCCGGCCATTCCCATATATGCATCAACCAAGAATGAAAACAGCTGAGCATTCAACGTGCAGTTCTCATACTCCAGAGCTCGAGGGATAATCGCAATCAGAATCTGGCAAGAAGCCTTAAACTCCGACAGAGAAGTCAGAATGTTCGCAACTGCGCCGAGTGCCCCCCAAAGAGCCGGAATGAGGCGTGCTCGCCAAGCGATGCTCGCCGCTCTCACTGCAATTGAGAACCCTTTCTGAGGCCGTCCAGCTTTGTCCTGTAGTAGCGCTTTCATTGTGAGAAGCTTGATTCGGAGGTTCAGATCATCCCCATCCTCCTTCATCTCAGAAGCTAACTGCTCGATTTTGGCCAGAGCTCGTCCATAGTTGGTACGTCGGATGAGATAGTCGATGTGCAGTGTATTGGTTTCGAAAGCAAGATCGGTATCGGTATCGGAACCGTTGCACTGCAGAAGCTGTGAGAGGAGGTGGTCGGCACCACTCAAGTCATTTCTGTGTAAGTCTCGCTTAAGCCGAAGAATACCTCGATACTTAGACCAATATTGGTTGGCTTTCCAAGACCGAAGCGAGTTTTCATCCAAGCTTTCTAATTTCTCCATGGCTTCATCGTACCTTCCCCTCTCTGCAAGTAGATGTGCGACTCGGCATGTAAACCTCAAGGTGTCGTCAAACAGTGCAAACCGAGAATGACAGCTGAGAAATATATCGCAGTATTGCCTGGAAAGATGAGCCACACCCAGACGGCCCCATAGGGAAGAGTGCATTGCTATCTGCGGCCCCATCATGCTCTTCATGTTCTTTTCAACGATAAGTTGTGAGCTCTTCAGGACATTCTCCATGGCGGCGGCCACACTTTCTCCATTTGACATTCCAAGTTTGGCTTCGCTAAGTAGCGATGAGCTCCAGAGAGTCCACATCCCGGTCTCCTTTGCTTTAACCCTGAGAAATGCGAGTCCCTCCCTCTCGCTTCCCAGAATGTTGGTAGAATCCGTCCCTTTCATGATTTTGGGATGTGCCTTGCCAAAATGGTACAACCAATTGAGAGCGAAATTTAGGCAAGCCATGTCTTTGTTCTCTCTGGCAGTTGATACAGTCTCCAGCATAGCGGCCACAGCTTCATCGAAGCACCCGAAGTCGGCCTGAAGAACAGCGAGATTCATCAAAGCATATTGGTAGAAGAGGCGGTCACGGTTTTGCATGGTGTAGTCAAAGTATCGGTGGAGGTTGTCGAAAGATGTGGGATAATCTCCGGCTCGCCAGGCGTCGAGGAAGCTGGTCGTACGTCAATTGAAGATCAACCATGCCTAGTGACTCGAACTTACTTGAGGTAATGTGACAGACTAGGGACTGTGATGTTCTTCTCTAGAATACTCTTGAAGTTTTCCTTGACGTCTTCTGGTATCCTGCTTCCCAGTTCTAAAGATGTTAGAGAAAGATACCTTGGTAGCACGGTGGACACTTACTCTGCATTTGTTCGACTTGAAACTCCAGTAACTTCTCAACATCGTCGGTGCTGATGACCCCTTGATCAGGATCTTCCAGGGATAGAGCACCGTATGTAATGTGCTCCAACATTTCCGTTGCTTCCCCTCCCCAATCTTCTTGCCCTTCTGCCAGCGCGCGGTTTCCAGCCCACCTCTCAAGTCCTCCGTTCCTTCTCGCCCAGTATGTTCTCGACTCGGCCCTCCAGCGTACAAAAGCAACCCACAGTGATAAGGCATCGCTGAATCTCAATCTTTCGTATTCTACCCTGGCCCGACGGATGAAGCTACCGAATGGAGACGTACGTGAGAGAAGGATCATGTCTTCAGAAGGAGGTGGAATCCCCAACTCCCCATCTTTATTAGTCTCCTCTCGACGTCGTGCCAACAGATTACCCCTTGTTGCAAAGAATGAATGCAGCGCATCTAAACTGTCAATCTCCCACAGTTTCCGGAGGAAGTGGTCCCATAATGAGCGTCCTGGAAGTCCAGTCGCTGCAGGGTGACTCGAAAGAAGGGCTTCGAAGGCTTTGAGGTCGAGGGTGAATGGCAGAGCGTGTAGCGACCTGGATTCTTGGCTTAGTGACTTGTGAGCAGACGGCAGCAGCTGATTGAGTATGAAAGAGAGGATAGAAATCGTAGAAGTGCTGGGGACAATCGCATCAGTGTACAGCTCGATTAGTGCCAACAAGCCAATCTTCGCCGGGGTCAGAAACCGGGTCATTGTGACGGCTTCGTCGTCTATTCATCAGTAGAGTGGCATAAGAGACACATCTCCGCGTTCCAAGACTGCTGTGTATCTGCGAGGGGCCGTAGAACCCGATCTTGACGATATGCTGGCTTGAGGGACGCGTCAACGCGCCTTCCAATTGTCCTATATCACGTGATTATAATGCACCCGACATAGTCTTCCAACGAAAGTCTCTGCTTGTCGTCGTCTCCCGACATAGTTATCTTTGCTTCTTGATGCTAAGTAGCTAAGTAGGTACATATCGGATGAAACCAGCATGCATCGCGCAAGAAAAGCCGAGAAGAATAGAAATTAAGACGAGACCATTATTCTACTGTCGGGATCGAGTTCGCAGCCTTACACCCTAACTTCGGCATTTTGGTTAGGCCTTGTTGATGTTCTATCACCCAAGCTTTTCTAAGATGTAAGTGAGATGTATTGCTTGCATTTCGAAGATCTGATTTGTGTACAGTAACTCGGTGGCAGACAAGTCTCGGTATATGTAAATTCTATCTAGCTCGAGGTTTGATTTGGAGCTTGTTAATGACGGCCTTGGCGTATACAGAAAGTGGTACCAGCACTTTAAATCATGCCTAAACGCTTTATCTATGGACGACTTCGAAATGTAATTTCAGAGTACCCTTCAACATTCAATCAAAGCAAGATTTACTGAGTTCCCCCAACGGCAAAACGACCAGACTTCGGCACCGGAGTTCCTCGAATGAAACCAGCTCTTGATCTGGCTGATGGGTTCTTGATGCAGAGAAATGTAACGCGAACATAGATCTGTCAGGAAGAGGTAGACCACATGAATTGGCTCGATTTCGAGATGAAGAATCTATAGATTGAACCACTTCTGGCAATATCGGTCAGTAGCGCATCTATACTATACTTCGGAGTTTCTGGGGGGGCACTTGTGAGCTGCACGGCTCAGCAATCGTTCCGCGAGAGCAGCAGACAGTACTTGCAGAGGAAGGCATGCTTGGCAGAGGCTGACATCTCACTAGTGCTCGTCAGAGATAGGCGGTCGAGCTACTACTTCGTGGTGTGGATCTTACGCTTGAAGTATTGATGCACCATTGCCACCGTTGGTCGGAAACACTAGCATGTTCGGCTGACCTTTCACCATGAACAATCTTCGGCTCGCCCTTCTCCAGGTGCATCGGCTTGTTAATTCATACCCTACATCTCTACGACCTCAGGTTGTCGAGCAAGCTTACTGTGTGCATTATTAATTCTTCGACGCAGCCAAAACACAAGGTTTCCAAGGCCACCTCCAATCTTGGAATTTTGATCTGGATCTTGGTGTCTATCACTTGCTGATCAGAGACTGGTCTCCCTCGTCTCTATGCTTTCATCCCAGGCATCATCGTTGAGTCTTCCCGACTGGACATAGCTTGGATTCTTCGTAATTTCGTAGGGTTCTAACCGGTCTGAGTATACGTTGTACAGAGGCAGTGGGCTCGTAGTCTCGATAAGCTGTGTACTGGTGATATTTGGGAGCATAATAGCAAAGGTACGAGCAAGCGATCCTATGTGTGCCGCAAAATCTTTCACGCCCTGTTAGGGAACAAGAAAGACTCTCCAACATCCTCCAATGCTATCTACTCATAATCGCCCATTCTTCAGCATTCTCCTTTATGACGTAAAGGCCTGATTCTGGTTTTCTCATCTTTTCTACATCTTCTTGTCAGGGCCACAGCCAAGGGCGGCGGTAAGGCGATACAGAAACGTCCTAGGCTGGGTTTTACTCCTGGCTCCTGATTGTGATGATCGCTTTTGTTTCTGCCAACTTGCGTCCATTGGCAGAATTGCCTCGACAACAACCGGTTGTCTTGCGCCTTCATCCCCTACATGGCGACCTTCCTGGTTTGAACTGTCTCCTATAATAACTCCAACATCTTAGGGAAATGCAGAACAAGTGCCGTCCAGTGACGGTCTGTTGAGAATACTTCCCTGAACTTCGCTCCTCCGCAAATTCCGAGGTCTCACGCTTGGACATGTTGAATTGCGATCCAATCCTCATTCTCCCGCCACAATCATTTGAATCCCATAAAAGCCGCATCAATGGTCAGGCCAAGCACATCTTTTACTAGGAACACTACTTCCTCTTAATCATATCTTTACATATAAGGCATGCGTTCTCTAGAACTGGATATTATGGCATGCCCTACGACTACCCAGTCATCAAAAGAATTCATCACAACGAAGATCATACGCCCATTTTGTTTGGGTGTAGGGTCCAGAAGAGGTGAACTCTTTAATCAAGCGACAAAGAAGAGACAAAATTACTTGTCTCAATCAGACACTGCAAGACGGCTCTTTCTTGTTCCCTGAGGTGAGTATCCAGAATCGTATTTTCACAAGCTTTGACAATGACGTCTAGAATATCCATCTTGTACTGGCTTAAACCAGATTGAGCCAAAACTGGATGGAGATTTTTCTCGCTTCGAGTATCGGATATAATTATGGCAGCGATTATCCGCTTTTGAGAGTTCCTCAGCTCCGTGGAGACCACCGCTTCCTAAATCGGTCTCAGCACGATTATGCATGTCGCAAATCCGTATTCCTGTCTCGGACCTTGAATGCTATGATCATTCTTTCAAGTATGCCTATATGCATCCTAGATCAAGTGAATAGGTCAGATGGGACTTTGGAACCTTCAGGACTACTCCGTCAACACGCGCTTGGTCCGGAATGCTTGGTCCTCAGTTCTGTTATTCGGGCTTACATTTCGATGCCATTTCTATGCATGGCGGTGTTGCTGTGCGATACAGGTCAAAAGATAGGGTTCCACCGAGGCATATTTATGGCCAACGAGGAAATTTGACATGGTAGGACCATTGAAGTCCACTGCTCGTATAGACGCGTCAGATCCTTTGTTGAGTGGAGGCAACAAAAATAAGACGCCAACGACAAGAACAGACAAGGGGGGGATGACCGTCGGTATGGCTGCAGTGCCGAACAGGAGAGTGTACACTGGCAGACCTCCGACTCCTTTCTGGCCATCGATGTCAAGCGTGGGCGAATAGCAATGGTTTTCAGAGGAAGCCTTTTTGCGCCACATAGTTTCCAACTTACTTGTTCTCCGGGTTGAATTGGATCAATTCCGGTATACGCATCTTGAAGTTTCTCTACATGGTCATGGTCCAGGTCCAGGTCCAGGTCCTACTCCTACTCCTGCTCCGATCATAGCACTAGAACTAGCACATGGTGCCTTCCGCTTCCGCTCCTTCCTTCACTTCACTTCACTTCACTTCACTTCACTTGGGTTCCTCTCCGCGCCCCTTCCTTCCACTTTCAGCCTCTGGACCTAGACTGTCTATATTAGACCTAGACCTAGATCTAGACCTAGATCCAGATAGGCCCGACAGAGCAAAGCAATGCAAAGCAAACACAAGTCAAACTCCTCTCTCTTCAACAGCTTACGCCGGGCCGGAATACCTATTATTCCAGTCAGTCTAGCGAGGACCTTGGGACTTCTACCTACCTACCTATACCTATATAAGACAGACTTCTCCTCCACTTCCATCTCCTGCTCGTCTTCCTCCGTTCTTCTTCAACACCAACACCAACAGCAACGCGGACTTCTCTTTCATTCTCCCAAACACGCGCCCGCGCACGCCGCACGCACACACCGCTTTCACTTCCACTTCCACCACTCACCACTCATCACTCATCACTCATCACGCTCGTTCCTTCCTTCCACTTTCGACACCTGCTTACTTCAGCACTACATTCGACTGTTCCCTGTTCTCATCCCCTCCCCTCAATCACTAAGTCACTCTGCTCTTTCGAATCACCATGACTTCTTCAACAGGCACTCCCTCTGCTCCCAACTTCAAGGCTGGCCGCGACTCCTCCCTCGAGCCATCGCCCGCAAGCACCTCCGGTGGCAGTGCTTCAAGCAATGCCGATGAGGATGATTTCCCCCAGACTCCAGGTGATGGTGAGTGCTCTTGCTTTCATTCATACTCACAAGTTGTTCCTTTTGTATCTGTTCTTGTCTTTCTTGCTTTTGTTCTCCTGCTCCTTCAGTACAATCTATGCAAATCTCGACGCGTTTTCAAGCCGGGTAGGGCACATGCGCCCCCATATCCCAGTTTTATCCAAGCACTGCAAGGACAGTTCTCTTGACTCTAAGTCAGTCTCGCTGCTCAGGTCAGCCAACATCACTGCATATCATATCACAAGCTCGCTTTCTCGCTTTAAGTCTTACATGGAACTGTTGTTCTCGGCGTCACTTCACACTCTCATTGCACGGCACCTATGTTCCCAAGTCTTTTTGCATCGCTTCGTATTATTTGGCACACAATTTCCAACTGTCAGGACTTTTCAACCTGCCGTTCTTGACGCGTTTTTCTTGACGAATCGAAAATTTTCGAAATCAGCGAGCTCCTCGGTAGAGCACTGACGTTTCTCCGCCCTTCGTCATTCCAAGGCTGTGAGGAGGTCACACCTCCAGGGATCCTCTTCTACAAGTTATCCGTATCTTCAATTCTTCGCTGTCTTCTCAGCGCGCGTCTTTGACTCAATCCCATCCATCTTCGCTTCACGGCATGTCACATGATCTGAAATCACCGTCCCTCCATTTTAAGTTTCCTCAAGCTGCGATCGCAGAGATTGTGGCATTCATGGATGTCGTAATCAAGACACGACGATGGCGCTATCCTCTTAGCTGCGGTCAAAGCTTTGTACCGGATGGGCATGCCGTTCAGTCGGCAAATGGATCTTGAATTCCACATGCTCGCTTCTTCCATCCCTGTTCAACATTGTTGACCTACATCGCTTCATTCTTCTTTGGTCCACTTTTCGAGCTAGAATGGTGCTAACATGCCAGAAGAAGAAGGTGTCATCTTGAGCAAGCTCTCTAAGCTTCACGTCAACGATGGAAAGGCCACCGCCCGGTAAGTCGCCGTCTGAACATCCTGCTTCCGGCTGAGCCCTCGCTGACTCCTCAGAAATTACTCGCCACCTTTCGTCCGCAGTGGTTCTCAAAGCAAGGTCGAGGATCCCTTCACCTCTCCACAAGGCCGTTCAGCCCAACGCACTCCAACCGGGCCAAAGTCGAAGGGTCGCTCGTCCAAGAGCGACAATTGGCGTTCTGGTTCCTCTTCAGGCTCAGGTTCTGGACGCACCTCACCATCTGCTAATAGGATCATCCAGAGCGCCCAAAATGGGCACGGTGTGTTCATTCAGGAATACTCGTCGGAGGATAGTGATATCAAGACAAATGAGCAAGTTCTCATCAAGTCCGAGGATGCTCAAGCTATCTTTCCACCATCGAGTTGTGTCTTCGTCGCCAAGTAAGGTCCAGCTTGTCTCTGTTCGCTTCTTCCGGCTAACGCACTTAGCCTTCTTCAATCAGAAGGTGATGAAGCTCTCGAAGTTGAGGTCACCCAGATTTTTCGAGAATACGGAACCGTCTACGTCAAGATTCGTCGTGATGCTAAGCACATGCCATTCGCATTCTGCCAGTACACTGTAAGCCCTCTCACTCTTTCATTTGACTCCTTGTTCTATCCATTTGAATGCTGACTCGTGTCAGAATGATTCCGATGCCGAGCGAGCAATCAAGGAGGGTCGTGGCCGCTTGATTAAGGGTCGTCCATGCCGCTGCGAAAAGGCCAAGGCACATCGTAAGTAACTCTCCGTGTCAATCTCGAGCACACGTTGAACTGGTACCAGGCCTGTTCTTCTTTGAACGCAAGTATGGTCAAGTTATCACTCCCTCTGAAGTCCAGGAGCTACTTCGAAACTTTGGCAGAATCTCGTTCTGCAGAAATGTCAATCAGGTTGAACGCGCCGCCTACAACCTCAATGAGGGTGTCATGGTTCAATTCGAGATGTACGATGAGGGTCAAGCTGCTCATCAGGTATGTCCCTATCTCTCTCAAGCTATATGGAGTGTGCCTGAGTGCTGATCCTTTCTCAAGGCATTTCGCAATCACAATGAGTTCAAGATGCAATGCATGGCCAATATGGGATCTCCAGCTAGTCGAGGTCTCAACAAGTCGGACCCTGCCCATCGGTCCTACCTCGATACTTACGAAGTTGACAAGCGCTCTATCTTTGTTGGCAACCTTCCAACTGACGCCACTGAGGGGGAGATTTTCGATATCTTCCAACAGTTTGGCAGCATTGTTCAAGTCACTCTGCACAAGAATGATTCCATGATTGATGGTAAGTTCCACACCTTTATGTAAATCTTCTCGTCTAACATTAAGAAGTCAACCAGAAGCACTGCTTTGCTTTCGTTGAGTTTCAGCAACAGCCCTCTGTAACAAGAGCTTTAGTCGCCATGGTAAGAATCAACCACTCTTTCCTCTGCCCCACTTGCGGCTTTCCTGGGCTCACATACTACCAGCCTGGCTACATCCTCCAGGACCGAACCATTCGAGTATCTCAAAAGGATACGGAGGCCGCCAAGGCTCGCACCCGTCGTCAGCCAGCCCGAGTTGTCCCACCAGTGACTGGTTCATACCAATCCCCGGCTGCGCGTTCTATTGGTCAGCCGCAAGCCTCTCCACTGGCATACATGTCCCCAGGATACTCGTCCCCAGGATACTCTTCTCCATACAGCTTTGGCCAAGGAGGTCAGTATTATAATTACCAGGGAATTGCCTTGCCGGGTCAGTTGTACTACTCTCCATCGTACTCACCAACAGTCTACCCACCTCCTTCCTACTTCACCTACACTGGCAGCCCATCCTACAACCATGGTTCAACAGCAACTGTCGCCACTGCTGGTAGTCCGACTCACCCGCAACTATATTACGGTGGCCATACTCAATACTCCTCGCCTGCGACATACTGGCATGCTTCCAGCCCAGTTGCTGCTCAACAACAGGTTAACTACTACACGCATGCCTACTCACCACCAGATGCCAGCATTATCCAAGAGGATCGCTCAGCTACTCCGACTCCAGCTGGACACCCGGCTGCTACCGACAACTCCCTGGAGGCCGAGTGAATATATAGGATATTTTCCAGTCGAAGAGTTGCCGTATCGCTGGTCCTCGTGGGTCTTGTCCGGTCGCCGCGACTTGCACTCCCATCTTCATTTCCATTGCCCACACTTCCCGTTTCTTGAAAGCATATTCGTTGTTGTGTCTTTTCATTTCTCTCCGACCTTCGAATCAACTCGACGTCGTGATAAATTTTCCAAAATTGCAGACATATAGCTTCATGTTTCGTTCACTGGATGTTCTTCTCGCATACAATTGTCCTTCACTTGTTCAGAGATATCTATGCGGCCTGTCAGGCCCAATGTTTGTCGTCTTCCTTGATGTTCTTGCTCCGCTGTTGAACAAGATCGTCGTAGGATAGGTTTCCAAGACATATCGCACCGGAATATCGATTTGTACAAACATTGCGATGTACCACAAAGCTAGATCTGTAGATCTGAGATAATTTGCAATCAATCTTCGTCTTTTCAGAACTGTGACCATGGCTTTTGGCTCCGACTCTCAAGTTACCCAACATCGTTGAACAAGCATCTAAGTGAAATCTGCTCCACAGCCTCCCCTCCTTATTCAGTCGAGATAATATATCCGTACAACACTTTGTGCAGTCAGAAAATATGCCTGCAATACGTTCCACACATGGGTTGATAGCCGGTGAAGCTACAAACACCGCTTTGTGGTCTGCAGCCTCGGTTTACGAGATCAATATCGTGGCATAGAATAAAGGACATATGCTAACCATAATCTATGCTCGACATATGATCGGAACCTGGAGCAAGAACAAGAATTCTTGGTCACGGACAGCTAGACGTTGGGATACCAGATTGTGCGAGCGAGAAGAAGATCTCTAGCGAAGGTACTCCAAGTTCACTGGCGTCTTTCGTGCAGGAAGGCAATATATGATAGAGAACGGTGAAAGTCAAGTATCTGTCGCACATGAAGAATCAGGCGGGGTCTGCTCCATGTTTATTGCATTGAGAGATGCGAATGATCGGGTGGAAGGAAATATGCTATAGGTTGGAGTGGAGCTGGATGAAGCACGTAAAACATCATGGGACTTGATGTCAACTCTCTAGTGCTTTGGTGGTTATTTGCTACATATGTTGGTGCCGGCTTAGGACCAGAGTAGCTCATTCCATGGCTCGGATATACCAAGATGCAAGAGACAGAAGTTCTCAGATGGCCTACAATGGCTATGTAAACATTGTCACCGATGATCACGACTCAAGCAGGTCATTTCTCAAATAGTTGATGCAATATTTCAGAGACCTACAGAGCTGAATAAGCTATTTGACGGGAAAAGTTGAAGGATTGATATGGGAGGGGCAAGCTAGGTGGACGAGATTGTGAATGGAGCCAGCCACTTATGGGAGAACTTCCATCTACCTGTCAGAAGCTTGCGGGTACGTAAGATACCGCGGTGATGATTGATGATTGCGAGGCACTGACTGTATAAAAGAACTCGGTGTCATTGAATTTGTCTCGTAACATCGTCTAGCCATGCCTATGCCTATACCCAACGCCATGCTAATATCCCCATTGTAAGCACATCATGCCCCTATCTGTGTCAAACAGTACAGAATCTCCGATACCACTTCAAACATTATCCTAATCTCCTTGCTCCAAATAGCGTCAAGCTTAGACTGGTATCGTTCTCTCCTACATTGGGAGTAGGCTCCCCTAACATCTCCCAGCGTTTCAATGGGAATGGCGTCAATTTCTCCTTCTCGACTGGCTTCCCGTCCGGCCCTGTTACAGATTGCATCTTGTCCTTCTGTCTCAGGACTAGCCAATCCGTAGGCTTGTCTGCAATACTAAACAAGTAAGATATCGATGGGCTAGATGTAGTGTCTCTTAGGCTGCGGATGCATTGCTGGCGCATGTCCTCTGGTAGATTATCCACAAGGTGGAGGGCTAGGTCGTAAGTATGCTCAATCAGGTCTCTGATGGCTTCTGTGCTCGTCCCCAAAGCCTGCAGGTGGAGGAATACTGCGGAGAGCGCGAGTATTGCTTTTGCACGGCACTCCTGCCCTAGCTTGCTTGCTTCGAAAGTCCCAACGTGGATAGTCATGAATGACAGGAGACATGGAAGCCACTTCGTAATGATTGAATCCTTGATATCCTGCGATTGGGAATTTGCGAGAAGATGCCATGTACCATTAAGAGCGATGACCATGTCAGAAGCAAGAACGTTGTTAGTAGAGTCTTGTGAGGGCGAGGCCGATATGCTATGTGCCGTCGCATCAACGATACGCAGAAGGTTCTCGGCACGCTTTATGCGACTATGAACCCAAGGGCCATCACTGCTGTTTGCTTTGGGGTTGGGATACAAGCCCAGGAATTGCGCGTCGGCTCGTTGTCGGAGATGTTGCGATATCGAGACATCGAGCAAGGGGATGATGCTCGCCCAAGTTGTTCTTCCAGCTTCCACTGCGGATTCTATTGCACGATCGAACGCAGCCAGATGCCCGGACTCGGCATGATCACCGTCCATTTCAGTATCCTGAGCTTGCAGTAACGCTGCGAGCTTGACCTGGCAAAATGGTAAAGATATGTCGTCCGCGATACTCAAAAGCAGTTCGGGGGTGATAGAATCCCCGGAGTTGTTGGCCAGAAGGAGTTTATCAATAGTTGCGTTAACAGCATCCACAACATCTGAGCTACAATTTCGCAGCAAGGGTAAAAGGAAGATCTGCGTGAAAGCCGCCGCATCCGTCAATATATAGTATCGGTAGATGTCGTAAATATCCAGAGCTGCAAACAACCTCTGAAAGACGGGCAGCTGCGAGCTTCCATTGACTGTGAACACAGCCTCGAACGCACGACGAATAACAAGGAGTGTCTCCGCAGGAAAATCCTTCTGCGCATGTGACTGCTTGATTCGGAGACGATAAGCATCTTCGAGTGTCATGATTTCTGGAAGGTCGCAGTGGGCAATGAGTAGGTTTACCAGTTCCTGAGCAATGCGGGCTGCGGACGAATGCTCAACATGGGCTTCTCCAAGGTCTCTGTCGTTGTTCAACACACTACTCGTGACGACATCGTGAAGAGCCAAGCATCCGAAGCTGATCAAAGGGCCAAATACTTCCATGATACCTGGACGACTCTCCTTGTGCAGGACTCGGCGCACCCACGCCACCGTCAACACATCGAACTGTTTAGCATCAAATGTTCGGAGACGGGTGAGTAATAGCGCACAGCTTCGCTGCTGCTCTGGAAATTTCTCCCATGACTCCTCCAATCGTAGCGTAATGCGGTGGAAAAGTCGTTCAAGAGTGGCTTGATCCATACTGTTCCCACTTGCCAACACTTTTTCGATTTCGTCGGTGAAATCGACTTCGGCTGTTTCTACAATTGCCATGTGGTCCGAGACTGGCGAACATGCATCTGCTGCGGTCTTTCGATCACTTCTGGCTAGTTGTTGGGCAAGCTGCTGCGCGATATTATATTCCTTCGGTAGCCTAGATGCAAGATCCGAAAGAGACACTAGAAAGCCCCGCGGAACCGTATCCGTTTCTTCTGTCAAGGCCCGTAGCCGACCCATGAGTACATCAAAGAGCCCATTTAATGCACCGATGGCAGAAAATGTTTCGAGATGTAAGTTTAAAGTATCAGTACATGAGGCCAAAACCTCAGTATCGTTGGAACTTGTGACGATCTTCAGTACATCAGCGAGCATCGAATAGTCGCCCAAGAATTCAAGATAACCGCGGACAGTGTTGAAATCTGCTCCTGTGATAGCCGAACTTCCTCCTTTCATTGGTGACACATCCCAGTCATCCAGGGGCGGTATGGTAGGCTGGACCATTTGTAGCCTGACTTTCTGTCGCAGCCAGAAGCCTAGTTCTGATTTTATCGTTCTACTCAAGTTCGATGGAAGCTCTGTGAGATTGCTCGTCTTAGCACAGCTCCTTGACTCTAGATCAAGATCAACACCAGTCTGCATGCCTGGTAGGTTCCCATTCATGAATACAAGACAGACTTGAATCAGATCGTTCTCGTCATCCGTCGACAAATCTGCGCGATCTAATAACGCGGTTCGAAGATCGGAAATGCTGTCGCTGATATTGCTTATCGGAAGCTCTGCCAGTAGTCGAGTCGAGAGAGGACTGTCCACCGCAACATCTTTAGAATCGTAAATGCCGCCCCGGGCGATGAGCCACTGGAAATACCTTGGCGTTGAGAAATGATCTGAACGTGCCAATTCAGATACCAGGTGAAAAAAGGCAGGCTTGTTGATTTCGGAGACACTGATCGAGGAATCGAGAAAGTCGAGTATGACTGCTGTGACGTCTACTCCAAGCTTAGCCCAGTATCTGATCATGCGTGCTGCGACAAATGTTTTCGTAGTTCCCGGCCGATAGAGGGATGTTGACCAGTCAAGAATGACTAGAATGAGCAAAGTCTTATCCCCGTCGATATCCCAGCAAATACGAGGCAGGTCGTTTGAGAATGGTTCTACAAGAGTCTTATCCAAGGCTGTGATGAGACGTTTTCTAGCAGTAGGCTCCTTCGAGGCTCCGGTCGGATTAAAGCGTGAGTTGCGTCTCTCAATTGTTGCTAGGATGGGTATAAATTGCGGGTTTCCCGATCCAAACTTGAAACTGATCATTTCTTTGTGCGTAGCCCAGACTTTGGGCGAAATAAAGTTGTCCGTACTCGTAGATAACAGCTCCTTCAGGAGGTCCTTCACTCGATCGCAGAGAGGAGCTAGAATGTCATGATCTGTATGTTTTGAGATCTGAAATATACTTAGTACTTCAAATATGCAAGCATCAAGTTGGCCACGTACCTCAGCTAAATGGTTGATCATAGCGGTTGATAGTCGGCGTCCGTATTTCCGATATCTCAAGAGATCACTCCAGTACACCTGAGTAATCAGAAGCCAGACTGGAAGCTTCGTTTGAGGGCTACTCTCGAGCGAGGAGACCAGCCAATCCATGTAATGCTCTCTGTCCAGTAGACGCTCAGCATGAAAGTGTGTGGCTAATCGTATTCTGGTATACGTTGTCAGCCAGAAATGTTTGAACAGTATGAATGTAACCTACGCATAAGTTATTCGAGCTTTGAAGTCCTTCTCTCCGCATGATCCAATGATGCTCTCCAAGAACTGTTCAATGCAAACTGTGAAATCCCGGATCCACTTCGCTTCTCCGCCCATTGCAAAAGTTCCACTGGCCCCTTTCCGACGGAATGATCGGAGTTCATTTGCGCCAACACATTTGGCTAACCAGACAGCTCTCTCGATGGGAATGTTCTTACTCAAAGATTGTTCCAAAAGAACCTTGCCTCTAATTCCGTGTGGGATAGACCGGCTAAGACGTCGTAATGAGATGGTTGGATTAGCAAGGTCCTTTAACCACATTTCCCGCTTTGTATCTGTCACGGTCACCCGGGGTGGTGGTTTGAACGTGGATGCCGAATTTATCTGGCCATGCGCTCTACGTTGAGCAAGGACGTTTGTAAAGAGAGAAGAGAGAGTTTGCAACCCGCTCTTGTGCTTGAGGGCGGGAAATATAGCGGACCTCGCCGAGCCCGTCTCGTTTTGTGTCATCTGGGCCTTGTCAAAATATCCCTGGCGAATAACAGGCTCGGAAAACTGGTCCTCGGGGTGGTTTCCAGTCCATGGGTAGAAATCCGCATGCCCTGTCGTATATTAGCATGCTTGAAGCAATAGTTCTATGTGCGTATTACCATTGGGTGTATAGTGAGGTGCAATTGCAGGGACTTCCAACGTATATGGCTTTGGGCGAGCATCCTTCTTGCTGTTGTTCACTGGCAGTGGTCGTTCCTTTCCAGATAGAGGCGGAGCACATTGTCTAGGCCTCACTGGTAGAGGCATCGGCTTGATTGTAGTATCACGTTGTCCCCCTTCTTGCGCCGACCTCGGATTGATGACACTCGGCACATCAAAGTGAAGTTGTGGTCGTCCTCGAGGAGGTAGAGATGGTCTCCAGGTGGGAGTTGCTGCGGAAGATGGTCTCGGGGATTCCGCGACATCTGTTTGCTTCGATTCCGTTGATATCTCCACCCTCAGCCGCGAAGTCCCAATTCTCGGACGAGCCGCCTCTCCATCAAAAGTCAAGTCCACAAAGCCGCCCTCATTGCCTCTCCGCGTTGGCGACGAGGATGTGAACTGCTGCGAGTGTGTCCTAAGCGGCGGAGGCCTCTGATGAATGGCACCCGTTGAACTGAGAGAGCGCTGAGGGGGCTGTCGGCCCACGGGTCTCGTGGTCATGATTCGTCCATCTCGTGGGGAGCAAATGCGATATCTGGTGGGGGAATGGCGGATAGCTTCTCTGAGTAATGCGCAAATGTCGCTCCAAGAAATTGAGCAATTCTGGTTTGGGAGCTTGAAGGTGCGAACGAGTGGACAGGTGGTTGGCGCGAGATAGGTGTAGAGTGGAGATGGAGATGGAGATGGAGATGGATACGTCTGGCTGACTACTTTGCAGGTGGATGTGGGTTATCGATGGATGGAGAGGATAGGATAGGATAGGATAGGATAGGATAGGACAGGATAGCCTGGATAGGTAGAGACTGGACCACCAGGACTCTGGTGGGTTCCGTGCGGTAGGCTCGGCGGGTGTGGACTATCATCTGCCTAACGGAGTACCTTGTAATTGTAACTAACACCACACCACGGGAACTGCGGTGGACAGGTAAGCTTGAGAGAGGACTATCGCTCAGTACGCACACGACAGTATATCTGAGCATAGCTGGTTGGTTGGCTGCAGGCTGGACCTTTATCCATCGCTTCCCGCTTCCCGCTTCTCTACCTAAGGTAGCTGGACCAGGTAGGTAGGTAGGTAAAGTAACGTCCGTACCTTATCCAACCAGCCACTGTCAGCTACATCGGAAGTTCTACCTTTGGAGAGCATAATTCGCCGACTCCAGCTTTAACCTCTCTCTTTGTCCAGAAGATATCGATTGCGACCATACAGTGATTACCGCCAACCCTCGATCTTTAGAGTGTCCTCACACAGCAGCAACCATGTCCACCAAGAAAGACATGCGAAGGGCTGATTTGAGTAAGGTTGCCCGCGCAGAGTTTCTACTCGTCAAAGCTAACCTTCCTTCCAGTTATCCCATTTCAGATGCCCCCCGCGAAGGAAAGCGCCAGTGATCTCAGCGGAACTCTTGGGAGCACCTTACCAATGGCCGCCATGTTCACGAGGAACAAGTTTGTTGGATGGTACGCACAGGACACGCGGGTCGGCGAGCAACTGCTGATGAAGAATAGGGCATCTGTGGTTTTAGCAATTCAGAACTGGTTAGGAGAGAGTGCTGAGGCGAAGAGGACTTCCAGCCAACCTGCATACTTCTCTGTAGGCATGGGAAGTAAGTACATATACTCAGTGCGCGAGAACATTGATGGCTAACAGCGTCATTGAATAGTCATGGCGCTTGTTGTGGTACGCCCCCTCTCTTTGTCTACTCCACCAACAACTAGCTAATCACACATTCTACAGACTTATCTACCGATGTTTCTGCCTCCGCCTGTGGTACCTGGCGCTGGTACTGGGACAGAAGCTCCAGCGGCAGCACCTCCTTCCTGATGGCATGTATAGCATGATACTAGGACATGTATGATATGGGCAGACGGCTTTATAAGACTTCCATTCGACGCATTGTCTTTGAAGGTGACTGTGCCTACAAGGGGACTTGAATGGGGGATTTGGGATTCTAAGCAGCGTTGAATTCGATTGTCGTCTTTGCGGCTACAGCATCGATTGATACGTGCAACGTGATGATTCCCGAAGTCCGGTATCGATACCTGTAGGCCATTTAGTTATATGGAGGGATGACCTATCAACACTGTCACTTCCGAAAGAGAGAACAAAGGAGAGAATCCGTGAACGTGTGAATGTACTAGTAGCAACAATAACAAGACCTGGGTCAAGTCAGGAACAAAGGGTTGATATGATAACTAGGTAGCAGTGGCAAATTCAGCCTCAGCGCTCTCGATCGTGCTCTGGCCCTTCCTGGACTCTCATGATCAAATGAGATCATACCAGATCAGCTCAGCTCACAAGTAGCCCAGCCTCAAAGCAAACATGCATGGATTTATTGGGTAGCTACTGAGGTACAATACTGTACAGATGTCGAGACGCCCTGCCTTGCCGTGCCCCATGCCCATGCCTATGCTTATGACCATGCCCTTCCTCCCATTACCTACAGTAGGTTGGGAATCAATGATTCCTCCCTCACGTGTCCATCCCCGTCTATCGGCGTTGCCTGATTGGTCTTAGCTCTGTTCCCTTGACTCTTCCCTTCCGTTTCTAGCCCCTCCTCTCGCTCCCTCGCTCTTACCTAAGGTAGAAAACCCCTCCACGCCGCCGCCGCCTTGCCCCAACTCAACGTCAACTCATCAACTCGTCAACTCGTCAGCTTTCATCGTTTCGATCCAGATCTAACTGCAACACCACACACCCCCTCTTCTTTAAACATCTCCATCTGCGCATCTTTCACTCTGCAACAAGACGAGCAGCTCCATATTACATCACCACAACTCCAGACCCTTGTCTTCTAATACAGCGAAACTCTCTCGCTCTATTAACCACCTTTCCCACAACACACCCTGCCCCCAAGGACCCCAAGAAAACTCGAGTTTATGTCAATCGAAAATCTCAAGACCTTCGGTAAGTCTATAGCATGCACACCGTGCTACAGCTGTGATCCTAGGGAGCCTCGTTGCTCTTCAGGTCGTGCTCTTTCAGCTTCCATCCCCCTTCCCTTCTTATCGCGCGAATTTGCCAAAGGTGTGCGCTGACATCCCCTGTTACATAGACCCCTTCGCCGAAGCCGACGAAGATACTGGAGAGACCAAGCAGTCCCAAAATTACATCCACATTCGTATCCAGCGTAAGTGCTCTTTGTGACTCTCGGGGTGGCACAGCGGCTGTTGCACCAACGATACCGGGCATAGCTGGAAAGAGAGGCTTGCTGACTCGATGTTGTCTGTCACAGAGCGAAATGGTCGTAAGACTCTGACCACTGTCCAAGGTCTCCCAAAGAAGTTTGACCAGAAGAAGATTCTGAAGGTCATCAAGAAGAAGTTCGGTACGTACTGCTATCGAGGACGTATGCCTTGTTGATATACTAAGTATCTGCGATAGCTTGCAATGGCACCATCGTGGTTGATACTGAGATGGGAGAGGTGATTCAGCTTCAGGGCGATCAGCGCAAGGATGTTCAGGAGTTCCTCACGGACAAGAAAGAAGGCCTCGAGCTGGATGCCAAGACCATTAAGGTAAGCTGTGCGATCTTCGTGATAGCAGTGTATAGCTAACTCAATATCAAGGTCCATGGTTTCTAAGCCAATCGAACTCTTCCCCACGAGCCGTCATTACGAGGACCTTCGATAGGAGTGTGTTTGCACGAAATTCCTTTCTTTCAGCTTCTGGCCTCGCCTCGTCTATGACTTGCTTCGAAATGGGCGTTTCGATTGATACCCGCGGATTCTTAACCAGAACGCATTGATGACATGGGGATTGGGGATGATGTATTTCTCTTCGTTTCGGCATTGGACTTGGCGATTTGCTCTTTACAACATGTGCGTTAGCAACAGCATTTGTCTGGCCCTGCACTCCTTTAGGACAGAGTTCGGCACAGACTTTTTCCGCAAAGATGAAGCTTGCACATACTATAAATTGCATGACATGCCGTACGTGATAATGACTGAAAGTATCTGTGAGCTTCTCGGCTAAACCGAGGGGAAAACGGGAATTGTGGCCACTCTCCAGTGGACTATCTCGTTGTGTCTTCAGAGAAGAAATTCAGTCTCTATTCCTGTTTCCAGTTTCCTTTTTCATGTTCAGATATTTCAATCAATAGGTTGACGACGGAAGTATCGTTTAATAGCTTGTGTTGACCGTAGTTGCACTCAGCTCCCAGAACAGAAAAAATGGAAATGATACCGAGAATACATTAGCGACCACTCTGAATATTTCAAACAAAGTATGATACCATTGATCCTGATTGTGCTTTGAAAGTTTTCCTGATTAAGCGTTCCCGCTTCCTCGGGAATGGAAGTGTTCAAAGACGTGTGGACATTGTATCTATCGGCTTTGGTTGTCACACTGCACAAAACGACCCGAGAACGGAGTATTGTCCCGCGACCCGACCCGACTCTGTATGACCAGGCTTCAAAAAAGTGTCTGCTTCCATTAAGTCCGACAGCCTGACCTTCAGCATCGCGCTCCAACCCAACCCAGCCCCTTCCCCTCTCCCTTCTCTACGTTTGGCATTGCTGTAAATCAGCATGGCACAATTGAACTCATTTCGGCGGCCACTGCCATTCCTCCAAGCTCTCCGGGACCCTTCTACCTCCACACGACGACAATGCTTCTCCCAATCCTCTATTCTCCAATACCAAGACCGGTCAATGCAGGCTCAGCGTCCACGTCAGGCCCCGGACCGTAGCATGAGAGTCGTGTCAAAGGAAATGCAGAAATACCCTTCCGATGTTGGACTTCTTGAGCGTGTGTATTTCGTTCTATTCTGCCCGGAATAATGCTGACCAAGCTGTTCAGATACCTTTGTAACTCCCACGGGCAGTAATGCGCCGCGCCTGTTTAACTCTCCATCTTCCTTTGCCAAAGTGAGGTGGGAACATGTCAAATCCCGCGTCCGAGATCGAGTTTCCCTGTTGGTTTTATGGCTCGCATCGCCTGCGGAGAAAGGGTTCCTCAAGCGTACTATAAAGCTATCTCGTTCGAATGTCACGCCAACCGCTGTCGCACTCCACAGACAGATGTATACAAGCTTTGCGGAGGGCGATGTGTCTACCTTGCGGAAGATCTGCGCGGATGGGATTTTTGATAGCTTTCGAAGTCGCATAGGCAATAGACAACGGGGGGAGAAGGTCGTTTGGGAGCTGGTGAAATACAACAAGGGGCCAATATTGGTATCTCACAGGGGCGCGAGGTTTCCAATAGAGGGTGGTACTATTCGACAAGCAGTTGTTCGTATCTCTTCAACACAGAGGTTGACGAGGTGGACCAAAGGAAAGGGTGGTATATTGGAACAGGTACCAGGATCTGGGAAGGAGAAAAACGTCGAGGAGTACGTGGTGGTTCAAAGGACGACGGAAAGGTGGAGAGAGGGCGACTGGCAAGTCTGGGGAACAACTTCGGAGACCACATTAGAGGAAATTACGGAATGGGAGAGGAAGAAGCTTGAATAATGGGCTGATGTAGGTGTGGCGGCCACATGCCGATGTAATAAATGTAATCTATACTGTGTACTGGTAGAATCAGGACACTGCTCAGAGAAGCAAGCAGAATGAAGAATATGTACAGAAAAAGATATGACATTAAAGGTAGTCCTGTTGTCAATTTGACAAGTAAGCCCCGCGAACGATGAGAATCAGATACCATATAAATGCAACCACACTCTTCTGATCTCGTATCTCACCACTACGCCCCCACACCATCCTTCCCCATCACTTTTGGCCCGGGATGCGCGCACGCCCTGGCCCTACATAGATAGCTCAGAAAAACTTTCCCTTGTGATCAACAGTAACGAGACCGGCCCGGGGATCAGTGTGAATCTCACCACTGTCGGCATACTCAGAAGTAGTGTTAACGAGGTAAGCCGGGCGATCAAGGGCGTCAAATCGATGACCCTTGAGCCGGGCCTCCAAGAACCGGTATGTAAGTCTTACAGCCAAGGCCCCGAAGCCCCAGAGTAAACCTCCAACAGGCGCAGCAACAAATGCTCCAAAGGCACTCCAGTCATTACCATACAATCCTTGTTCTAATAGCATGAGCTTGGCTCCTTGTAGAGCGCTACCAAAGTAGATAGTTCCGAAGATGAAGACGGAGAGGATGCCACCGAGTCCACCGACAACCACTTCGAAGCCTCTCCACCAGTAAAAGCGGTCGCTCAATCCTAAGATCAAGACGGGAATGGTGGAAGCTGAGACGAGATCCGAAATGAGGTAGATTTGGAGGATGCTGGGTGCTTTCAGAGCAATGACCACTACTGGGAAAATGATGAGAATCACTGCTCCGCGAATCCACCAGATGTTGAGTTTATTACGAAACAGGTCATTGGAAGCCGTAGAGACCATGGCAGATTGAAAACTGTCAAAGGCAGCTGTGCTGAGTGAAACCACCATCACTAGGACAATCCCAACCGTCCAGGCAGGCAATTGCTCGAGAAGAAGGAAGAAGGCAATGCTGCCATCCTGTTCTGGATTGGTCGGATCAAATGCTCCAGACCAGGTAGCAATAAGACCAGATGTACCAACGAGGGTCAGGATGATCAGCACAGCAACAGCAGCCACAGAAATGCCAATCCAAAGATCCTTGTCCGTCTTTGATGCGAAAGCACGGATCCAAAAGTTGGAGAGAAAGAAATCGTTTGTCAGTATCGCAACTGGGAGAATATAGAGAAGTTGCCAGCCTAGGAGACTTGGCTTGGTGAGTCCAGACGAGTCAACGAGTGATGTGTCTATCTTCGTCTCAACACCAACGGTAATTGTTGCTATGATGACTGGAGACATGTTAGCTTGTACGGAGCATGTATAGCATTGCTGCTTACTCAGTCCAACAACCATTGCACCTTGAATGTTGTCCGTAATGAAGGAAATTTTGAATCCTCCTAGAGCTTGTTTCTTTCAGTCAGTCGCAGCACAGTGAAGAATCAACTGTCTCTTACATGTATAGATCGTTGTGACCACACATTCTACAATAACCATGGGAAGTCCATCTAAGAATAGTCAGCACCTGGGCATCTTGATCACTTTGGAAAAAGAAATGTCGGACAAAATAATATCGAACAGTCCAAACCAATACTAGACCATGGCCAGGAGATGAAATTTGCAAAAGACTTACCCATTCCTGTAAGAGCAGTCATGATTTGTTGCAGAGCAGACAGTTCTGCAACCATGTATAAGAACATGGTCACGAGTGTGAGGAATGACAGGTAGAGAGCTGTGATGATGCCATAGCGTTGTCTGGTCCATTCTGTCAACACAAATCCTTCTGGGCACTTCTTCCTTATGATAGGGCCGAGGAGGGCAAAAATCATGAGAGGTGCCGCAGAAGCAACTGCATAAACCACAACTCCCTGGACGCCAGTAATAGTTGCAAGCTGGGGATATGCAAAGAGGATACCGGATCCTAGGGCTAAAGTGTTCAAGATGCTAAGATTAGCTTCAAAGTCATGACAGGGGCAGGAATTCTTCAAAGCGGCAGACACTTTCCCACGCAAGCATTATCTTGTTCGGGTTTTACGGTGCAATCTCAGCTTCATTTCCACAGAACCAGAAATCTCTTCTGTAAGAAGTTGGATCACCAGCAACTGCTTCAACTCCGCGCCCGTAGTGAAGCCGCGCTAGTCCTCCTAGGATAGACTCCATCAGGAAGCAAGTGACAGAGACATGCTCGAGATAATAGAGATCTCCAGGAGAACCAGCGATGTTTGTAGATACGAACCTCTTCACTATCGAATATCCATCTTGAGCTTTGACCAAGATTACCTGCTTTGCGTCTGCTGTGTGGGTGTTTTCAAGGACTGCCGCATCTTGATTCCATTTTGTTTTAGGCGCGTGAGTATTACTAACCAGACGCAATGAAGTTCAAGGCCAGAGGCAACGCTTTTCACAAGTCAGCACATGTACATGTCTCAAGTTGAATATTGCGTTCTATGGAACCAATTTTAATTGAGGCCGGAAGCAGAATTGGGAGCTGTAATTGAGAATTCTGACCAGTTTGAGTCCTGTTTGAGGACAGATAGTCGCCCTAATCACAGTTTAGAATCATGCCCCCGATAGAAGCTCTGTAGTGGTGCTCATGCATGGGAAATACCTTTGACTGATGCCTTAGTTTCCATGCAACAAAGCACCCAAAGACACTTAAGACAAGTCAGCGAGCTCGCTCATAATAGAATTCTGCTGCTGCGTACAGGAATGCACCATATGACAAGTAGATGATTGCATTGCTTGCTTGAGTGGATGGCTGACCCATACTGGGATTGATAGCGAGAATCGGATGGAGACGGTATTGGAGATAACGGGCCTGGCGTGGAGGAGTGAGGCGCGTAATAGACAGACCGATCTGGTTGGTCCTGTGAGTTAAAAAAGTCTGACGAGTTGTTCGGATGGTTGTAAGCTAAGTTATGCAAGAAGTAGTACAACGCGATGCAACTGTCTTCCACTCCTTATGTACTTATGTATCCTCTATTTTGATTTAATGGGAAAAGGGAAAAAAGAAAGACGAAAACTTTCGTAAGAGAGGCGAAGACAACTGCAGCGCTAGTTTAGCGAGGCTGGGGGCGTGGGAGTGGAAGTGGAGTGGGAGTGGGAGAGCGCGTGGGACCAGGACAAAAAGGCCACGGCCGGAGCGACAGCTAGTGCAAGTGCAAGTGGTCACCGCCAGGTCCAGGCAACGGAATTTTGCCTGGTCTTCTAGGGTTTGGATTTATTGTACATTGTACTGGACTGCATACTGCAGTAGATAAGTAGGTAGTGTCAGGGTAGGGCAGCACACGATGGTGATGACCATGCATGAGGAGCAAGCAGGTTGTTCGCTTGGTGGTCTTGCCACCATCATACCACAAGAATACGGGAGAACTGCCAAATTCGGTTGGGTGGCCAAGAGTTCTCTCTATCCTGTATCTACCTCTTCCACCTCATTCCCTGTGTCTGGACAGGCATGGCTTCTCTCTTTAAGCTAGTACTCTGAGTACCAAAGTCAACGAGTCGTCTTGCTCCTGCATGAGGCGTTTGCCATCTTATTTGGCCGATTCCGTAGGTCATCGAGACACAAGCATTCCCGGATATGTACTAACCATTTTTTCAATTGCCTTGGGCGAAGTGTGCCGCGAGATATTAGATTTATGGTCTTGGTCGCATCATTCCAATAGCTTCTTGACCTTATGTATTGTACATTACCAGATGGCGTGTCAAACATTCCTCTCCGCTCCCCTACATGCCCCCGAGTGATTCAGTCATCATCGAAAATCTGATAAGTATTTTGCAAAATTGTGTCGATGACGCGAACCTGCCAACCTGCATCCTGAATATTCGGTCCAGTATTTGCGCCCATAAGGGTAGGTCCAAAGACGATCGCTAGATTGCTGGCATTCATGCGATTCACAGGCGAGTTTTCCTGAACGCGATTCAGGTGTAGCGTCAAAGCTCTCAACGTTGCGTAATTTGGATCTGGGAGACTGTTGATTATAGCGTGCAATGAATCCCGACGAACAATGTCATCGTCATTTTCTGGGTAACTTTGTTAACAAGAGCAGGGACAGGGGCGTTCCATACTCACTGGCAGCTTCGATGAAACCAGCGTAATGCTCGGCTGTCAGCAGAGGATCTGGGAGATCACGGAAAAATTGCTTGAGGAGACCAGCAACACTGTTAACATCGTGGAAAAAATTTGCTGGATCGCGGAAATCCACTTTTGAAGCATCTGCGTACTAATCAGTGCGCTATTCAACGATGAACAAGATTCAGAGACTTGCCATTGTCGAACATAGCTTTTATTTTGTTGATATGGGACGAAGTCCCTGACAAGCGATATATCCCTTCAACTTCTAAGCCGAAGAGGTCTACGGCTTGGATGCATTGGTATACGACCATGGGAACGGCCGATCCGTCTCTCTCAAATAGTTGTTCAAGGCTCATTCCAAATACTGGCTTCAATGGGGGAAGGTTGACAGCACTGAGTGTTTGTGGAGGTTGGGAGTAAGAGTTTTGGGCTAGAGGAGCTTGTGCGGGCTGTTGGAAGGCTTGTTGAGATGATGGCGTCTGTGTATTTTGGAAGGGAAGTGTCGATAATTGTGGAGGACCGCTGACGCTGACCGAGCCAGAACCATATGAAGCACCATGCCCAGGCCCAAAAGAGGGACCTCCGCCTTGCATGGCTCCAGATTGTTGCACTGAGGGCCCCTGACTGAAACTGCGTTCATGATGCTGGACAGCTGGCGGAGAATGTTGAGAGAACGATTGATTTGCCTGCTGCACCTGTTGTGGAGGTTGTGATGCATTGAGAGATGGCGGAGGGCCTTGGGTCGGCCGTGCTCCAAAGATCGTTTGAGGGTCTGATTGACGCTGATTGGGGATAGCCATAGGTTGGAGATTGTGAGAGGGGGGGTTGAGAACCTTGCAATATTAGTTTCGTACGATCAATGGATGGAAATGGCTTACCGGATTTTTCTCGTACTTGATCTCCGAAGTTCGAGCAGGGACCTTGTTAGCAAAACTGCTGATGTAGTTGCTCAGATCTTTCTCGTTGTCGATAGCGTACACAGCCTCACGGAGACTACGAGGCTGGTTTCCAGACTCGTTACCCTTCAGCGGGCTGACGTTAAGTCCATTGCTCAAGAGAAGTTTTTCGTTGAAGGATGCTGGTCCAGTCAGAACTAGCAGACGGACATAGATACGCCACTTACCAAACTTCTGCATCTGCAGTGTCAGTGCCGAATCGCATTCTCTGATGAGATCCTCGAGTGCCTTGACAGCATCTGGCCGTGTCTTGGAAAGAAGTTCCGCCTTTTGGCTTTGTGCTGCTTGTACTTTGGCAGCATAGTCTTCATCCGCAGCTCGCAACTTCCTCAGAAGATCTTCCTCGTGTTGCTGTGCCGATTTGGGACCTTTCAAGCCGAATTTCTTGCCTTGTTGGCGGTCTCCGGTCTTAGCTCGATCGTAATCTTCTGCCAACGAATCATATTTGGCTTTGGACTTTCTCATAGCTGCTTCCGAATCGGCCACTCGCTGCTCTGCAGTGAGGCCCGTTGCTTTCCAATGCTTACGCCCACGCTCTATATTCGACGCAATCTCCAGAAGATCTTCGTGCATCTGATGTAGCGACGTCGCGAATTGTGCTCCATTATCAGACATTCGTTCGTGGATGTTCGTAACTTCCTCGTAAGACTGCAGGAACGAGCCATGTCGATGCTCCGGTCTTCTGATATTCTCGGCCGTTATTCGGCAGAGTTTCTTGAGTCCGTTCGAATGCTCCTCTTCTAGCGTAGACCGTTTCTTAAGGAAAGTAGCAAATTCCTAGATATGATTTCAGCGTGAATACTGCGCAATTAGCAATGAGGGGCCTACCTTCGCCGATGCGATGCTCTGCTTCAAACGGTTCAGCAGGGTGGACACTCCTATTTCAGAATTGATAACGTCACGGACGGCCTTCGCATTTGGGTTGAAAGGGAGAGGCTGGTGCGCGGCAGTTGTCGTTGAGTCTCCATTGTTTAGAGGGAAAACATCGTCGCCATTGGCATTTGGCGCTGCTCCTGCTCCAAGCGACATGCTACCAGTCCTTTCGCGATGCTGACTGGTAAAATCGGCGGGCTCGGAGAGCAATCTATCGGGATTGTTGTCGTCGGCCATTTTGGTAGAGGAAAGGTGATGGGTGTGGAGGTGGGAGTGGAAGTGGAAGTGGAAGTGAGGCTGACAAGAGGATCGCAATTGCGATTGTTTTTGTCCTTCTCGACAGAGCGAGGGGATACTGACTACAAATTGTACTTGCTAGGGCTTGAATGTTTCCTTCCGTTCGACGAGGCCGCAGGTGTCAATTTGGCATTCTTGACGGGGGGTTCTGAGGAAGGACCTGCCAGCATTGCGACGCTGGGCTGGTGGTCTTGGTCTTGGTCCTGCTTTAGTACGAGGCCAACGGGGCAGGGCAGGCTAGCGGCGCAGCTCCCGTCGGCTGGACTCGAGGGCTTGGATTGGATGTTGAGGTTGGGTCGACATCGACCAATGGTATAAGTAAACAAATGTCTGAACAGTCTGTGTACCGCTATTTCTTGCAATAACATCTACAAACAAAGCAGGCAAATCACAATTCCGGGCGAGGCACTGGATGCGCTCTTGTGGCTCGTTTCACATAGTGGCACTCCTGTTAAATAATGTGAGCTTATCTTCCTGGCCTGAAGATGTTTTTGCTACATGTTCAGCGCCTGATAGTACAATAATCGTTATTCTTCAGCAAAAGTAGCTTCCCAAATATCACGGGTCTACAGCACAACCTCAGTACAAGCGACCAGGATCACTACGTAACGAGTGCTGCTCGTATGATACATTCCAAAGGCCTGACCAACTAGTTTCAGAAGTGCCTTTTCCGCAGTCATTTTGGCTAAGACAGAAGCTTCCAATACTCACTTCTCAGCCACATTCGGTACGCTAGTCGATATAGACTCAACGACTTGGCCACCACCAGCCACCAGGAGATCTCCGTTTGTCTGTGCTGCATCAAAGTTTAGTGCACCTGATGGACTGCCATTATCTCGTGCTGTGTATCCTTAAAGTAGAGATGAGTATGTTGTTAGATCTGGTGAGACACTATAGTGCTACGACTGCCGTTCACTTGGCCGGTCCTCGTCTGGAAGAGTGTTCCATGCGAGCTGTTTGACCATGGGACCACTTGATGATTTGCTTCCTGGAACGTTGTCAAGGTATATATGGAGCTTCGTCGAGCTGAACTTATGATGTCTTTGCATCTCATCGAAACAACATCTTACCACACAAGCACAAGCACACTCGTGTACCAATATAACCTTCCTCATCACAAGTGTAGTTCGGCACATCCTTTCCGCCCACCGGCTTCGAAGATGGTGTTTTTTTTTCCAAGACTGCACTGATGATTGCGGTCAGAGTTTACGCAGTGAACTAGTTTGTGGAGACTGCCAAACACCGCAATGAAGACAGATCGAGAAGTAATCATGATGACAATGAGGGTCTACATGGAAGCCAAGATCTCAATCATGCATGAGGTCCCGCCTAGGCCATCGCCACCTCCACCATCGACCTTAGCAAGTAACATGATCAAAAGCAAACCTACAACAGCTGATGTTACCTAGATTATCAATGACAGATGGCGACTGGCATGCTTCCTCCTTACTACCAGCAAGGCTACTGTGCCAAAACCTGGCGGAATCAGAATGATGAGACTGGTCAAGGCGAATGTGGTGCGACGTCAAGTGCAGTGGGTCTTGTTAGGTTCAAAGCTATCCCGGAAAAAGATTAAAAGAAGCTCGACACGCGCATCCAGATGTACCTGCGTTGCTGAAAGTTGTGTATGTTGATTTTTCTACGCTGCGCTGCGGTGACTGATCTTGGATACTGCGATGCTCTTGCTCTACCAGCATTTGCTCAGACTGGTGAACAGTACATCCAGAGATATACAAAGTCTCGTCCGTGCGAAAGGCTTCCGAATGAGGACTCAATGCAGTAAGAGAGACAGGAGTTACCACGACGTGTCCTCTCGCTTGTGCCTCTCTCCTGCCCGCCTAGCAGCTTCGCTAACCGACTGTAATTGCCTTGAGTGCCACCGTCTCTTCAGTACAGGGCCGAATCGTAAAAGTATAAGCTCGGCTCGGTGGACTGACCTTGTTCTGTCGACCTTCCAGATACCCTTGATATGTTTCATGTACAGGTAATGCGTGTGAATTGTGCATATCCAATATTGGCATGACCTGTTCGTCTACTCCAGTCGTCGGTGCGTCTTTCGATGCATTCCGAGTTCACACATTGCTGGGCATCGGCAGCATCCTCCTATACGCTTCCTCCTTGTACCTCACGCAATACCCATTCTGCCTGAAAAATTCGAGATCCAACACTTCGAGATTTGGGCTTGTTTTCTCGAACAATTGAATCAATTTTGTTGTGGAGTAGCATCCCACCTCTTCGTAGATGGGCGAGTCGAACCAGAAATTGCCGGTTCTGAGGCAAGAATTATATGCCGGATTATGCAACACGTGGCATTCCCCACCATTGAAGGGGGCGAAGCTCCAGCTGAGTTGTTTGACAAGATATTCGGCGAACGATGCGTCTTGTGGGCGTGGAAAGTCATGGAAAATCCGGTCAAAGGAATGGTTTTCGGCCTGAAACTTGGCGCTAGGTGACCAGAACGTCAGCAAATATCGCCACGAGGTGTCCTGAACAAAGGAGTGCATGCATAGTACGGGGACGGGGATACTAGAATGGTTGAATGCGAACGCCACTTACAAATTGAAGAAGGTTGCTGAAAGATCGAAAGTCGATAGAGTCGGTGCTGAATGAGTGCACAGTTTGGAGCTCAGCTGGATAATTGTCAGTACATGATTCAAGATGACGATGATCACTCGAAATCGTACTTCCTGAAGTTGGGAGCAACGACTACTCCAAGTCTTGTCTTGCAATTGGGGATGATCCCAGACACGCTGTCGGGACTCCACATTCAAGCCTATCAGGTCTTGGGATTGGGAAAGGGAGTCAAAGGCACCCGGCTCGTAAGTGTTTGAACCTGTGGTAACGAGCAGATATCTTGCAGTCGCACAGACAGGATTTAAAGTCGCCAGGCTCCGAATCACCCAGTCTGTTGCCAGAAAACTTTCATCGTTACCTTCCGCAATTGGGATGACAACGTCTTTAGACACCTCAACGTGCATTATCCGGGCATCAAGAGCTTCTGTTATCAGCATACCAAGCTCAGGAAATGAAGCTCTGTCGGACTGATAAACCACAGCTCTCCAATTAGAATTGTGCTGTGCTTGGAGAGACCGTAGGGTAGCTGATAGTTTGAAGATGCGATCCTCTGCGTGGGTGGGGGAGGCACGAATAAGAACACAAACATCCGGCTCTCTTTCCAAAGTAGTAGAAACCTCTCTATCTTGCGCAAGGCTCTTTGCGTTGGAGATGTCGGCCCATACATGCTCTCTTGCCGAAGTCTCTATGGCCATTTTCATGGCGATGCCATACCCATCACCAAATTGAGCGCTGGGTTCCTAAGCGGCGACACGTCTGAGTTAGTATCCGGGTCTGAATGTCTAGTAAAGGCGTTCTGATGTCAAGGAGGTCATGGACATATACCGTGACCACAGTAGAGACGGTAAGGATCTGAAGGGAAATCACACTTACAATGGAATTACCTTCGCCCCACTCGTTTAACGCATTCACGAAGAAGAAGTTTTCCGACCCTATCGGGTTCTATGTTGATCGTGATATCAGCAAGAACTCCTCCCGGTTTGAGCTTGACAACTGATCGTCGGAGATAGCCGCTATCTGAGGAACGTACTGGTTCTGCTTTTATCTTCCGAAACATCTCAACAAGATGGTTTCCCCATGTTCTGGGATGACAAAAGGGCAGTGAGACTGCTAGGTGGTCTGTAGGATGTCGAGGAGTAGTATCCCAGCACGCCTGGAATTAATTCGAAGTTAGCTACCATTGTTCGTAACATACCCAAGTCGTCTCGCTTCTTCTAGAATTGATTCATCGAAATGAAACAACGTAGTTCTGGAATAAGCCCTACGAATTGGCGGACTCACCAATGTACCTCGGTGATAGACTCGTGCCATCTTTTTCAACGATGAATACAGAGCCTGGTCACGCCCACCAGCATGCGGCGCAAATTCGTTAACAGCATCTGGCGGGTGTCCTGCCCACGAGTCTGGGATTTTGTCGCTTCCTTCTCCCCATCGTGTCTCGATGATGTCCATGCCGCCGAGACCGTCCTCAATAGCCCACCGGCGGAAAGCCGCGAACATCAATGGGCCAATGTGGCCAATATGCGTTGGATTGTAAACCACGAACTGGATCTTCCCGTTCGATCGAATGTACTGCGGATGTCTGAAAAAAGGCAGAAGCCATTCAAAATGCTTTCTCCAGGCAGCATGTAAGCCATAATCTTGCGCAATCAACACCTTGCCACTGGCACCTGAGCCATCCCAGCGAGCAGACCAAGGCTCATTCGCCCAGCTCAGCATGAACGGGATATTTGGCTCGCCATCTTCTAGCATCTTTTGGATGACATGCTCCATTACCGGTCGGCCAGCAAACCAATAACTGAGGTAGCACGTGAGTTAGCGAATGCCTAATCAAGAGTATCTTGGGAAGGGCAAGTAAGGCATATCTTCATTGAGGTCGGGTGTGGTTATGAGAAGCGGAAGTAGAGGGCTCCCTTTTGACCTACTGGTGGAAGACTGCGCCATAAAAACCATGATCCCGTAGAAAACGGCCCTGTCGCTCCCGAGTACCGTATTCGAGGCCATTATAGAATCCGATCGATTCATGTGGCCTAATTGTTTCCAGGCCGAAGGAGTTATGTGTCACTTTTTTTACATTAACCCATTCGGTGAAGTTCTCTCCATGCAGTCTGTTGTTGTCCTCAAAAACATAATACTGTGGGAATATATAGACAAGCGGCTTCAGAGAGTAGCTACCGAGAGCCTCAGCGTCATGGTTCTTGCTGGGAAGCGGAGGGATTTTGTGCTGGAGATATGGGATAGATGGCTGATGGAAATAAAGTAAGCTAGTAAATAGCAAGAGAACGCTTGTGATCGCGAGCTTCTGGAAGTGACGGTTGAAGAGCAACACCATCGTTGCATAATGAACGGAAAGGTCGAGTAGATTTGGTTCCAGATCTAGGAAATTCGAGTGGAAGAAGCCTGCAGAGATACGGAAACGACTGTGATACTGCCGAAGTGCTGGAAGCAGCAATATAATGTCAAGGAGAGGCGAAGACAAGGCTAGGCTGGAAATCGAGGAGAGCCTTGAACAGAAGTGATAATACTATTTATTTATCATTCTGCAGTCTCTGACCGCTCTACCCCTGATCGAAAAGAGAAAGGAGCTGGTTGCCATTAACTGCCAGGCGCGAACGGGACGCCACTTCGTATTGGCGGTACAGGGTTTTAAAGCGAGCTGTTAACTAATCAGAGTCATATAAACGTAAACGCAGATGCGGCGCGGCATCCTAGCCTATCCCTTGTTAAGGGGCTCGGTTCCGCCGGCAAGGGAACGAGGCTAAAAGCTTTCTGACCTTGCTTCTTGGATAAGCCCCTTCGGTAAATAGTGCACTTCAGTGTTAAAGTGTAAATTTAATGCCTAACGACAAGTGAAGAGTTGCACAAGGAGAAAAATAGTAAAAAATAAGTCTGTACTAATTATACTTTACTTAAAGCTCCTTATATAAAGATTTAATAAAAATAAGAATAATAAGAATAATAAGAATAATAAGAATAATAAGAATAATAAGAATAATAAGAATAATAAGAATAATAAGAATAATAAGAATAATAAGAAT
>JALRMC010000018.1:600000-813648 GCA_026120085.1 Cadophora luteo-olivacea
CATGGTATTGGTATCCACTCCACGGCATCAATGACAGTAATATCAATGGTCAACCGCTTCAAAGTCTTGCGAACTAGGTATAATGCAGACTTGAGGGAATTGCAATCAAGATACTGCTGTACGCCATCGTCGTACACTAGCTCGCAGTCAAGCTCTTCGAGCTGAGGGGTCGCTGCCAGGAAAGTCTTCAAGATGTGCTCGTTGATGACTCCATGTCTGAGACTCAGCTTTCGAAGGTTGGAAGCTGGGGCCAATTTGCCATGCCAGAAGGTGCCAGGGGAGCAGCAGGCCAGCGAGAGTGACCTGAACGAGTTAGAACGAGTATCTCAATCGATAAAGAGGAGTATGAAAAGGAGGACAAAAGACCTACTCAAGCTTCTGAAACTTCAAGATATCGGGAACAGGATGATAAGCATCAAAGATATCTTCCTCCTGATGCTCTCGAATGGTCCTCACAGGAACATGATCTACGAGATCGACCGAAAATACAACACGTCGGATATTCGGATGTCGATAGTAATGGGGACTGATGTCAGATGATAGGCGCAGAGCTTCGAATACCAAGCTCCCGATTGTGGAAGTTTCGCGCAAGCGTATATCGATGTATTGCAAACCTGTCAGCCGCAAGATGAGTAGGCCGACAATGACGTCTAGTCTGCCTTTGTAGAGTCCGTCGATCCAGTGGCTGTGCTGAGAAGAAGGAAGAAGCTCAATACTCCTCCTGCAGGTTTCGAACTGCTCGTCGCTAAACCCGCATTCTCGTGCCTGATATGCATCCCACTAAATCTGTCAATTCAAAGTTCTGTATATCTCAAGACTGTGTGAGGACTCACGAATAGCCCACAGTCGGGTGAGGGCGACAGTATCCTGACCTTCTTGAAGTATCCTGCTCTTCTCGGGTTCTGAAGAATTGACCTCAGAAGTAAATAGGGCTGCTGTTGGACGAAGTAATCAGTGGGTAATTCAGTACGATGTTTCCGTTTACTCCTCGTATATGGTCGGATGTCACGATATCTCAAATTGCTAAGTTCTGTGTTATGACGACGACATATAACTATGGTGTGGACAGGCTGGAATACCTGAGAAGTGGTAAACCGGCAGAGGTTTTGGGAATCCAGGTAAAATACGAGTACAGTGATGGCTCTACGGCTTTGTTGAATGCCTTGCTAACAAGGCTGAGCATGAGCAACTCTTTTTGGACGAAGCCATATGAGAAGATAATGTCCCAAATTTCGTTGGGGACCTTGAGAAGTGGTGGACAAAACGCCATGGATAGTCTGAGTGTGATTGAACTTTAGTCTGTGGGAAGTGCTGAGAGCTTTATGAGACTTCTAAAAGTGTTAGTTATATTCATCCCATTCATCTCATCATTCATACCTGTAAGAGAATATTGGTAGTGATGCTGTTAGTAGGTGGCAGCTGGGCAAATTACATAGAAGGAAGGCACTCCAGAATGTTCTTTCCAAATGAAATTTACCAAGACAATAGAGACTTCCTATGAATGCATTGTAACGCTACTTCTTCTGAGTAACATATATATGTTTACCATCCCCTGAATTAGTGAAGTGACGATATGGACTGAGTGACTCAACCAGAAGAGTCAGGCCGCTGTAGCTCCCTACAAGCGAGGCGGATTCAGGGGTACAGTATGCCATCGCTGTGTGGCTGGGGAGACATGCATTCAGAAACACCACAGCACAGCCTCCGCTGCGAGAAACACGAGCTGTGCTGCAGTCTGCATGGAAGAACTTCGTATTCTGAGCCTGTTCTTGCATTGCATGACTATGACATATGAGCCCATTCATATGCTGAATTTGGAAGTACTCCGCTCCGTCTGTGGCCTATGTTCCTCTCTCCGGTCTTTATTGTCTAGCTCTGTTAGTGCTGCCCTGAGAACTCGGAGGATTTACAAGGTGTCACATCAAGAAAATATAGTTCTAATGACCTGATCTTACAGCTGGACACATTATTTGGGAGTCGAAGGCTCGGAATAATCAAATTGCAATGCCCTCCAAGGACGCTAAACAACCAAATCTGGGGAGGGACCACACGGATGGAAGCCATTACAATAAGCTTAAAAGCTAACACTACAGCAGACCCTGAAGCATAATTCTGGTCAAGCTGGATATTAACTCGTATCTGCTGCAGTTTTTGAGAGCTAGAGGATCGTGGCTTCATAGATAATAAGACAATTGACCTATCGAGTAGATCTTTATCAAAGTCAAAGTAAATCAATGCTGTTCACCGCCGTTCCACCAGCTGTACTCCGCAACAAGATACCTATGCACGGAAGCATCGTAGACTTTCAAGAAACTCAATTCTCAACTTTATTCTCAATTGCTTCATCTGATGAGTGATCAATCCGGGGCTAGCTTCGGGCGAACACACTGTAAACTTATTAGCCAAACCGTAAACCTCCTGAAGCTGTTCATCAAAGTCTGTTTAACGCTCCTGGCAAAACTTAGAGTATCGCGAACCCTGTCCCCTTTGTTGTGAGACGATTTGGCTCTGACACTTGAGCGCTTGCTATCTATTAAGACTCGACCGCCGCAAATATTCGAAGTCTACGTTCTGCGCAATGTATCAAGCTCTTTGGGTATCATCGACTCCCGACTATGGGGGAAGGAGGTTAAATTCTCTGATTTGTACTTCATGATTAACAGCTCGGCCACAGCACATCAACTGACCTGAGACTATCGAGATGCCGAATAACGTGGGAAAGCAGCTAGGAGTAGCAGTACTCTTAGCACCACTCATTCCCCTGCTGGTCTTGACCATCGCGATATATTTTGGCAACAAACATTCCTTTATTGACATTCCCTCCACAGAGTTGAGAATGGAACAGCCGGCCTCGGCTGTATTGGCGGGGCAGCTGCAACTGCCATCAGCGAACCCCACCATCGACACCATCTTCCAAAAAGACAAACCAAAACAACCCCTCCAAGCACAACTCCACCAACAACCCTCAATCCCAGCTCAACTTCATAACCACGCCTTCAACATGGCGACCCACGAACAGCTCCCCTCGACCTCCTCCCGAGCACCCCTCGACCCAACAATAACCAACACCACAATCCGCATCGGCACGCGGCGGTCCGCCCTCGCCATCGTGCAAGCCGAAATGGTCGTCGCATCGCTCAAGAAAGCACACCCAGAGAACACCTACGAGATACACGCCATGGCCACCATGGGCGACAAGAACCAAGTGACAGCCTTGCACGAGTTCGGCGCGAAGAGTCTCTGGACGCATGAATTGGAGGCACAGCTGTTGGACGGGGATCTCGATTTCATCGTGCATTGCTTGAAGGATATGCCGACGCAGCTGCCGAATAAGTGTGTCATTGGATGTATTATGGAGAGGGAGGATCCGCGCGATTGCGTTATTATGAAGAAGGGATTGGAGTATAAGACTTTGTTGGAGTTGCCGGAGGGGGCGGTGGTGGGAACGAGTAGTGTGAGACGGAGTGCGCAGATTAAGAAGGCGTATCCGCATTTGAAGTTCAAGGATGTCAGAGGGAATCTGGGAACGAGATTGGGGAAGCTGGATGCGGAGGATGGGGAGTATTCGTGTTTGATTCTGGCTGTGGCTGGTGTGGTGAGGATGGACTGGACGGAGAGGATTACACAGTATTTGGACTCGACGACGCCGGGCGGGGGAATGTTACATGCTGTTGGTCAGGGAGCACTTGCAATTGAGGTTCGGGAGGGAGATGAGAAGATCATGAAGGTTCTGGATGTCTTGTCGAATGAGGCTGCGACTCTGTCGGGTATTGCTGAGAGGAGTCTGATGCGTACTCTGGAGGGAGGTTGCAGTGTACCGATTGGTGTTGAGACCACATGGATCGAGAGAGGCAAGCTGTTGATGAAGGCTATCGTGGTCAGTCTGGATGGGACCCAGAGCGTAGCTGCAGAGCGCCTAGATGAGATCCTCAACGAGAAGGATGCAGATGAGTTTGGCTGGAAGCTGGCCCAAGAGTTGGTAGAGAAGGGAGCTGCGAAGATCTTGGAACAGATCAATCTCAACAGACCCATCATCAAGGAAGCAGGAGGAGCATAGCATAGATAGACGTTGCTATTACGACTGAGCTTCATGTACAATACATAGAATTGCTGGCGAGGCGTGTAGGGCATGGAAAAGTGCGCATATTTAGCTCTCATCTCCATCCAACATTCCACCCCAGTGCTGCTCCCTTATCCTGCTCGAACGCCGTTGTTCACTGTTGAAGTGTGAGTGAATTGTGCATAGCCAATTGATTCCATTCGATCAAGCATCCTCAGTGAACTCCTTGTATGCCTTTGCATCCATCAAATCCTCCAGACCCTTGATTCCCGCCTCGCCCACCTCAACCTTCGCAACCCATCCTCCTGAAGAACCCTCGTCCTCTGGTCCCTTGTTGATAGTTCCAGGCTTCTCCTCCAGCAGGTCGTTGACAGCAGTAATCGTGCAGGTAATAGGCGCATTAATGTCCGAAGCCGACTTTACTGACTCCACAGCTCCGATCGCATCTCCAGCTTCGACCTCCATTGGCGTCGTTGGGAGCTCGACGTAGACGACATCACCGAGTGCATGTGCAGCATAGTCCGAGATACCAATGACTCCCGTCTTTCCATCCTCAGAAATCTCAACCCATTCGTGGTCCTTGGTGTATCGCTTTGCTTGTGCTGTAAAGACGTCATATCAGTACTTGGTCATGCTACCTCTGACCGAGGCTCAAAGATATGCCCTTACAAGCTGGAGAAGCGGAGAATGCTCGCGCTTGGAATTGGGAGGATCGCCATGGTGCTGCACTTCTGCGAGATGCGGCGGAGAGTCGGAAGGCCACTGGCCGTAGAGATCGTGTAATTGATGCCATTGTTGCTGTGAAATGGAAGTGTGGTGAGGTCTCTCTCCGCGAGCTTCAATAAAATGTTAGGAACTGCGCCTTCTCGAAGCAGGCTTGGCCTGGGTTCGGTTCAAGCCACTAAAGCGGCGTTGAATCGAAACCTCTCCTTGCGGAGCATTCAAGTAAGTGATAAATCTTTGTGCACGCAAGTCTTTATGAACAGGTGAATTGGCCCAACAATTCTATGTAGTATTTCATTTTTGAATTCAAAACACCTTCGACAAGTACTGTACTTCTGGAAAGTAATATGGGCTGGTCTGGTATTAAGCGTTTCTTTGTTGCCGCTCTTGCAAACAACACACCTGCAGCCTTAGCGAAAACATCCCACCTTAAAAGGATGAGAGACCAGGGTCATGGATTGGAAAGACCATCGATATTATTGACTTGTTGATGTTGATATTGAGCTTGACAACGAGCCGCCCCTCCAAACAATCTCTCTTTTAAAATCACGGTCATGCACTTACTCACGAAAGGAGAAAAATTGCAGCTGAAGGTTTGATACGCATTTTCCTTGCCTCTCGTCCTGGACCACTCATCGCGTCAAGTCAGCTTTCCATACGCGTGCCTTAGCTTCAAGCGCCGGCAACGTTCAGGCAAGTCGCGAGAAAGACGTCCGTCAGGGGTCCCACCTAGGTGTGAATAGTCTCAAATCGACCCAAATCGTACATCAAGGCCCTGCAGTTGCGGCTCCACCTCCACAGATTTCCGTATTGCCTTGCACAAGTCACGAATTACACGCGCTATCTACCTATGTATTCGTCAACACTGCACTCTTGATCACGACTGTCCAGCTGTCCTTCCCACCAAGTTACCTCACCTCACCTCACCTCACCCTAGATTCCTCCGCTTGCCCTGCACTCAAGACATCCCAAACACCCCTCACAAAACCGACAATCTGGATTCCTCGACGTTATCGGCGGACAGCCCGTCTCAATTCTACGACGCCGCTGACAAAATGGAGTCAGAAGGGTATGACCCACGGGCAGAAAGCCAGGGCCAGGACGATACGATGGGCGGCACCGAAGAAGCACATACCCCTACAAGACGACACATACAGTCCCAATCCGCCGACTTCCCATCTTCACACCAACAGCAGACATATTCCGGTCCTCCTACACCAGACGTCGACCCCACCGGCAACGGCAGATATCCCACCCCGCCAACGTCCTTCGCGCCATCAATCTCTCGTCCAAACTCAGGCCTGTCTGGTAACGGGGGATACAGCAACATGCAGTCTTCCTACCAAGATCAGAATGCCCGCGGTACCTCAACAGACCAAAGTCGGAACAAAAACAGTGTCGTCATCAAGGTTGGCATGGTGGGAGACGCACAGATTGGCAAGACTTCTCTCATGGTCAAATACGTGGAGGGTAGCTGGGACGAGGATTACATCCAGACGCTCGGAGTCAATTTCATGGAGAAGACCATTTCGATACGCAATACCGAGATCACATTTTCCATTTGGGATTTGGGTGGACAGAGGGAGTTTGTTAATATGCTGCCGCTGGTATGCAATGACGCAGTGGCTATCCTGTTCATGTTCGACTTGACGAGGAAGAGTACTCTGAATAGCATTAAGGAGTGGTACCGACAAGGCAGAGGTTTCAACAAGACAGCAATCCCTTTCTTGGTTGGTACGAAGTACGATCACTTTGTGAACTTCCCCCGAGAAGACCAAGAGGAGATCTCAAATCAGGTACGCTCTCAGCATTGGCTATTTAGAAACGTACTCAGCTAATCTCTTTCCAGGCCCGTAGATTCGCAAAAGCAATGAGAGCAAGTCTGATCTTCAGCAGTACAAGTCACAGCATAAACGTGCAAAAGGTACATCTCTTTCCGTTGGATCTTCAAACCCCTCATCCTCCCCCCCTTCCGACCCCACCTGACCTCAAAATTCCCAACTAACTTTTCCCGTTCCCAGATCTTCAAAATCGTCCTCTCCAAAGCCTTCGACCTGAAATGTACCATCCCAGAAATAGAGAACGTCGGCGAACCTCTCCTCCTCTACCAACAAGTCTAATGTCAGCCTCACTCCGCACCGACTCTGCTCGTATCACCCCCACACTCTTCTAGACACGACCACATACTCGCGAACGAGCGGCACCCAAGCCCGAACCCTGAACAACCACATAATAATCTTTCACGATCCCCACGGAATACACACCACACACCACAGCACATTAAACGAAATGAGACAAGCTAAGATACTCGATTGAGTCGATCCGCCCTTCACAACTTGTCCACGAAATCACGCATCTTCACGCAAATCTGACTGAGTAAACACAATCAACCACAAATGACTGACTGATCGATCCACCGAATCACACTAAATGAATTTCACGAGCACGAGCACGAGCGAGAGCGAGCCAGAGAGAGAGAAAGGAAGAGACTATGGCATGAAAGCAAGGGCATGACATGGCATGGCATGGCGCGTAGGATGGATGGATGGGTGGCATTTTTCTCTATTTGCACGCACTTTGCATGCACGAGCAACTGCTTTGCGATGTGGTTGCAACATGCATTTTCCTGTATTTGTTGTGTGATAGCTATTCGATGCGCCTCTGTTTCGGAAAGGAATGGCTGGCTGGCGAGACATGGCGCGCGAGAATATGGAACGGAAATGGAGTAAACAAGACGAGATTTTGATTGCTAATTGCCGAGTCACTCTGTATGAAAACACTTTTGCCGCAAACTTTCACAAGCACTTATCTTGTTATTATTTCATGCTGGTTGGTAATAAGGTGATTGTGTAATACCCATCAGACGGGCAGTGATGACCTCTAAGTATAAGTGATGGGCACCACAGCCAGTGCGGCGGGCCCCATGAATCCACACGTCCGATAATTATGATTCTGTGCTTTCCTTGTTAAAGAGTGACGATGAAACATGACCCCCTCATCATCTCCCAAGACAGTATACCCCGCTTATCTCCTACCTCTACGACAACGATTGCTCGTTCTTCTCCTTCGTTGGCGTTGTGAGCTTACTCCAAAGGCCGGACATACCGTTTTGGACAGTACCCGGACTTCGCGGATCCTCCTCACTTCGAAAGTCTTCAGATTTCTGCGCAGAGGTATCGTCACCAGTAGCAGCAGAAGACTCCTTGTATTTGCCCTTTTGCTTGCTCGGCTTCTCCAACTCACGACTCTTCTGTGCTTTCTCTCGCTTGCCACCATTGGCAGCAAGAACCTGCTCAAGAGAATGCTGAGCTGAACCAGACCTGACTGGTACGGGCTTGTTTCCACTGCTCGTGGAGACGGGAAATTGAGTCATGGCTTTCCGATGCTGCTTGTGGCGTCTTCTCTTCCGGCGAACGACGTCAGGATTGGCAGGATCCTCGGTGCTGCCTCCAGAATTTGTCTCGCCACTCCCACCGACGCTATCGCTACTGACTCCATCAGCGGATTTGTTATTTTCCTCGGCACGTAACTTGTCGTGATAGATGGGTCTTTGCGTTGCTTGACTGTCTTCGCTGTTGATGGCAAGTGCGTTTTCCGCGACATGGTGAGAAAGAACTGGCGGAGTTGGGCAACTGACGAGACGGTGTTGTCTTAATTTTCCATCGTCTTTCTTGCTGCGATCCATGTTAAAGCTTGTGCTTCGATAACCACTGGGAGAGCTTGGTGGTGTGTTCTCATCTTCGGAGCATTCGGCTAAAGTATGTTGTTGAATACGAGGCTTATTGACTTGGAGCAGCTCGGTGGGGAGACTGGTTCGGATGCGATCAGTCAGCTCATGCTGTTGTGCCTTTCTTTCTTCCTTCTCGTAGTATTCAAGGATAGCTTTGTCCACAGGGCAATCAGTGAAGTCGTGGACATAAGAGAGCTCCTGAGCCGGAGGCTCATTCTCTGACGCAGACACAGTATCACAGTCTACCAGACGATGTTCTTCCGCCATGCTTGATGGCGACGATTCGACAACCACAGTCCCACACTCTGCAATCGTGTGTTGCGAGTGACCAGAGGGTTCTCTCTCTGCAGGTGATTCTTCCTCCACTGTAACACATTCTATAATCATGTGTTCCTGAGGGCCGGCGGACTTGCCTTGCTCTGAGGATGGATCTTCAATTGTAGTACAGTCTACGAGGGTATGCTCGATATGAACTTCGCGATTATTCGCGGGGTCTTCGACCTTGATGGCATCCCTCTCTACAAGCGTATGTTGTTGAGAGAGCGGCTCCATACTTTCCCGGGTAGTGCTGGTCTCTTCGGAAATTGTTTCTTGCTTAGTAGATGATAACTTGCTAAATATCCCACCTGTGATGACTCGAAATTAGTATGCTAGCTAGCATTGAAAAGATCTGCGAGAACCTACCTTTTTTGCTGGCCTTGCCTGTCTTGGCAACAGGCTTCTCAACCAGTGGTTCATCTTGGTACTGAGTAACCAGGATCTTGGGAGCACTTTTCGAGGGTGCATTCTTCTTAGATTGACGTTGAGATGCAAGCTCTCGTGCAGTTGGACGCTTCTTTTCATCAATTTTGCATTTGTGATGATCAGATTTCGATTTCGTTCCGGCGGAGCTGGGAACACTCTTCTTCCGCAGCTTCTTAGGTGGTTCTGGGGCTTGACTGGTCTGCACAGTAGCGTGATCCGAAACTAGATGAGGACCATTATATACCATAGGCTGGGTTGGCGTAGGTTGAGTCTTAACGAGCCCATGCTGCTCATCCTTAAGGTATTTTGGATTGTATCGCATCCTCACATCCCCCTCTCGAGCTCGTATTTCACGATCGTTTTGAATCTGCGTACACGATGGACATATCATTCCCAGGGCGATGTCGGATGCACAGTTACCCTTGATACCATAGGTACCTCGTATCTGGGCCCTCTGAATGCCAGTGATAACTCCTGCATACCATCATAAGTGTCAGTGGCATTGGACTGCACAGTTAAGAAAGGTAGATGTAGAGTGACGATTTGTGTTCTCACCTGAAATGGGCATAGAGAGACAGCTCGCCAGACCGCACCACGCCCAACATGAAGTGTTACAGCCGTCCTTGGCCTTCCAAGTCGAGTCGGTTGCGTCCTTGCCTCGAGTTATCTGTTTTAGACGCCAATGGGTCTTTCCATATAAGGCGCACGGTACCCAGACTCCTAAGCAACAAGTACTGTATAGCAAAGTTAGTACTAGTGTAGAATGTAGTCCTTGGATGTGACCGTTGGCGAATTGGCATGGGCAGGACGCACCCAATATCACCACGTGGTTCGACACAGAATTGGCTCATCCAATCATTGTAAGGCAGTCCTTCGTTGCCACCATCTATCTGCGGATGTGCTGATCGTGGAAGTGTGGCCGTGTAAGCACTCATCACCTGCCGATGGGCCATTGGGTATGATGGTGCCGAAGAAACCTGTGTGAGTGCAAGGCTGACAACTGAGTCTCGGTGTATGGGGGTTGCTGCTTGAGCTTGTGGTGTTTGGGATAAATCGTTGTTTAGCAGGGCCATATGAATAGTGTTTGAAGGATCGAAGTTCTGTTGAATGTCAGTGAGTAATCTAATGCCGTTGGAAGGGACTGCTTTACCTGGCCAGTGAGTGAGGCAGAATTCTGTAGAGCTAGGAACTGAACTCTGAAATACGAGTTGGCTATCTATAAACATCAGGGCTAGGATTTTACTCACGATGTAATGCGTCCTAGAGATGCTGTGATGCTGGTGATTGTCAAAATGATATTGCCGTTGATGATGTTGGGAAAACAGAATTACTAGAATACGAGAGCAATGATGTGCACAAAAGTCCATCGCGCCTACTTATCAATCCAAGATGTCTGAGTCCAAATGGGAAAGAGCGACATGGCCCTTGAGATAAAGACCAAATGACACGTAACGAGGACTTCTCCCGAGATGAAGATGCACTTTTGGACATTTACATTATATTTACAGCAAAGAAAATCCGCCCAGCATGAATATCATCCGCTCAGGTGAACACCTCACTCTATTATGAGAAGAAGTAGTGGCCTTTACTTCTTCTCAGGCTAGAAGCTTGTCAGCACAGCGGAACCCCCTAAAAGAGGTGAAGCTATGAGAACATTCAAGTATGACGAGATTGAGATTAGGGAAATGGCTTTCAATGAATCTAGGCTATACCTGGGGTCTCTTGGGGTCGACGGTGCCTTTGACTTTGGCAGTGTCAGGTCCACCCTCGGCCTTCTTGCTTTTGCTGGGATCATTGCCAATATCGGTGGAGTGCTTGGTATCGGTATTGCTGAGCCCTTCCTGTTTTGCGCTCTGGGAGTTCTTGTCACCAGTGGGCTTTGATGGAGCAGCCTAAACTTGTCAGCCCGATCCAATCGTCATCTCCAAGTCAGCTCACGTCAGTGTCGGCCTCAGAATCTGACTCTCCAGCCTTGGTACCCTTCTTGCTCTCAATTCTCTTCTTATTGTCTCCCTTGGCATCTGGAATAGACTTCTTCGTGTTCTTGTCGTCCGACGAATCTTCCTCGTCGTCAGAAGTTTCGGGCGTGTTTGCATCCTTCTTGTCATCCTCACTGTCGGACTCCTCAGACTTGTCACTGTCGTCGGCCTTCTCCTCGGCGTCATCAGACTTCTCCTTGGCTTCTGGCTCATCCTTGGACTCATCCTTAGACTCATCCTTGGACTCCTCTTCGGCCTCGTCCTTGTGCTCCTCTTCGTGCTCTTCACCGTGGCCACCGTGATCTCCGTGGCCGTGAGAGGTATCTGGGCTATTTGACAAGATCCACCAGCAGGCGGGTGCGGTTACCGCGACAGCTCCAGCAGCCCTTAATGACGTCGTTAGCAAATTCAAGACGAACATTGCAGTTCTACAGTTGCATACCAGATTGCATCACCTCCGGCCTTCGCAGACTCATGACCTCCACTGGCATAACCTCTGCGAGCGATTTGGCGGAAAATTTGTGGTCTCGAAGCTGTTGGTCTGGCAGCTCGAATACACGAGCGTAACATGGAAACCCTTGAGAATGCCATTGCTTTGAAATGACTGAACAATTAAGTCCAGAGATACAGTCTATATATACTGTCAGTCTGTACTTCCAGATGCTATTGTTGGCAGAGATGTACACTTGCAATTGGGTGGTAGAGAAGCTTCAGAAATCAGATGGCTGGAAGGAAGGAATCGGGATCGGATGCCAGGAACAAGCTAGTTAGCTTTCTGTGAGCAATGGTCACGTGATAATACTAAGCTCCGCGACCCCGCCAAAAATCAACATGGATCGATCTCCCGTCGTGCTGGGAACGGATATGATGGACTGTTCTCACCTGTCTCCAAGCAACTTCAACTATTTCCCTACAAATTCACCACATCTTGTTTCTGCGCAAGACCTTTGGAATGAATTACTGTGCGCATATGCAGTGTGAGTTCCAATAATCAAGGCAGGACTGTCACCCAACAGAAGCCTGCAGCTCAATCACCTTCCAGACACCTTCAGGCAGAGAGCTCCATTTACTGACCCCCAAATTCTAGAATTTTGCCATATTCATTCACGTCTCCCAAACACACCACCTACAAGTACATGGTCACAGCCTCCTTTTCTCCCTCGACCTGACATCCTTTCCCTCCTACAACTTCCTGCCTCTTCGACTCAGACACCACTGTCATCATGTCGGCCGTCCAGGTGAACCAGAACCCCACTTCGCAGACAGTTGCCCAACTGTTACCTAAACTTCACGATGCCGATCCAGACTACCGGTTTATGTCATTGAATGATCTCTGCCAGGTTCTTACTATTGCGAAGCCGGATTTCCTGCACAATGATTACAATACTGCCGCACGAGCTGTTGACGGAATTCTGAAGACGTTGGATGATCAAAATGGGGAAGTCCAGAATCTGGCTATCAAATGGTACAGTGTAGAATCTTCGGTTGAATTGACGCTCCTGGCTAATATTCCAAAGTCTCGGTCCGCTTGTAACGAAGATTCCAATGAGTATCCTACCGCCTTTGGTTGAGAAGTTATCCCTCCTCAACACCGAGAACTCGGTCGACAATTCTATTCCTGCGATGGCTCTTCGAACAGTAGTCACAACTCTACCACGACCCGTGAGTGGTGTTGCGCCTACGAAGGAAGTTACCGAATCCTATCAGGCACTCAGCAGAGTTCTGATACCCAGGCTCCTTGGACGTGTGGTCATAAAGCAAGCATCGAAGACCAATATGAAGCTTCCAACCGCACCAGGCGGCATGTTGGATCTGGATTCGAATAAGGACATAGACCCAGAAGCAGTGGACGTTCTGATCGAGGTGGTCAGATGTTATGGACCTATGTTACAACAAGCTGAAGTCGAGGCTCTTCAAGCTCTTCTGGTTGCTATTCTGGAGACTGAAAGAGCAAGCTCAGTAGTCAAAAAGCGGACAGTCGTTGCAGTTTCTATCTTGGCAATTTACCTTACCGACGATGATTTGAGCGGTTTTATCTCCCAGTTGATTGAAAGCCTGAGAAATCCACATCTCACGCTTGTTCAACGACGACTATACATCACAATTCTTGGATCTATGGCCCGATCCATTTCGTCAAGATTTGGTCCATATCTTAAGACCCTTGCTCCTTTCGTCTTGTCTGCCCTTAGTCAACAGGAGCTAGACGATCAAAAGGAGAACTCTGCCGAGGATGGAGAGCCCGACCCAGAGACAGATGATGTTCGCGAGGCGGCTTTGATTGCGCTGGATGGCTTTCTGTCTTCATGCGGTGGAGAAATGCGTGCTTACACCGAGGAAACAATATCCGCCCTTCTACGATTCCTCAAGTACGATCCAAACTACAACGATGATGACGACGAGGAAATGGGCGGTACTCAGCCGGATGAAGATGACATGGATGATTTCGACGATGACGACGATTTCGAAGCCGAAGCTGGATTTGATGATGATGACGATGATGCAAGCTGGAAGGTTCGACGATGCGCCGCAAAGGCTCTCTACACACTCATCTCGACCCGCGGAAGTGGTGATCTACTTGACGATGGCACTTTATACTCACAGGTTGCACCCGTTCTTGTGCAGAGATTCACGGAGCGGGAAGAAAATGTACGTCTTGAGGTCATCTCAACACTTGCCTCACTGGTCCGCAAGACCGGAGAAGGCATTCTAGTGTCTTTCGCCGTCGACGAGGGCTCTGATTATGTGAGTCATCCACCGCAAGGCCGAAAACGTAGACGCGAAAGTAGCACGACCAATTTCGATACGAAGGGTTTGCTCTCAATGTCAGCTGGTCTTATTTCACCGACAATTGAACCTGTTCCAGCCTCCGGACCCCGCGCTGACTTGGCTCGCTTGAGCCCGGTACTAATCAAAACAACGACTAAGCTTCTGAAAGGAAATTCGATCCCAACAAAGCAGGCTTTAATCAATCTGTTGGATGATGTCGTTTCCGTCCAGAATGGTGGCTTATCGGAATACTTTGGCCAGATTGTAGAGCCTTTGATCGACGCCGTTAAGACAACGTCGGGTTCAACAAGCTCTTCCACCATGATCAGTAGCGGTGGAGCTGCTTCAGCAACAGCCAACACTTTAAGAGTCGCAGCGCTTCATTTGATTGGTGACATCGCATCAACACACTCTTCCAGTGTTTTGCAACCTTATCTGCCGAAACTCATACCTGGCGTTGTATCAGCGGTGAACGACAAGTACTATAAGATTTCTAGCGAGGCTATTGGTACTGTTGAGCAGCTGGTCAAGGCTCTCACTCCGCCACGGTCAAAACTAGCACACCAGAAGTACCAATCAGATCTCCAGCAGCTCTTTAAGGTCATTATCAGCCGTGTATCTGCGAACGATGCGGACTTGGAAGTTCGTCAGCGAGCGATCCAGGCTCTTGGCATTCTACTTGCACGTACTGCAAGCCCAGAAGGCTCAGCGCTGCTGTCTGCTACTGATCGGACTTCTGCACTAGACCTCTTGAACGAGAGACTGAAAAATGAGACCACACGACTTGCCGCTGTGCACGCAATTGACACTGTCGCTGCGTTGACTACTAGCAAGGAACAACTACAGCCAAAGTGGATCAGAGAGGTGTCACTCGAACTCTCAGCTCAACTTCGCAAGGCTAATCGGTCTTTGAGAGGGGCCAGTCTTGCGGCATTGAAGAACTTAGTTGTGGCACCAGCTTCTAGAAGTGCCCTTGATGCATCTACGGTCCAAGGCCTCGTTGGCGCGCTATTGCCGCTTCTCACAACCGCAGACCTTCATCTCCTTGGTCCCGCTCTCCTCGTTCTCTCAGCTTTGGTTGCGGATAGTCCAGATCTTGTTGTCACAGAACAACTCAATGCTGGTCTATGCGAGCTCTTGACTGCGCCTTTAGGCGGAGCAGTCCTTGAGGCGGTCTTGACCTTAGTCACGAACGTTGGTCAGAAGGGTGCCGGGCAGAAGCTTATGGCCGGGCTTTTGCAAAATGTAAGCATCAACGGAGACCCAGCTGTTGTTGGTAAGGTCATAGGTACACTTCTGGTTTATGGTGGCCCTTCAGTTGGTGTCAACATCGACAACTTCTTGCAAGAAGTCGTGAATCCAGAGTCTGATGACGCTCGAAGATGCCTTGCACTGGCTGTGCTTGGTGAAGCTGGGCTGCGAATGGGAGCAAAGTCACCACTTCAGCCATCGACCTTCACCGGACAATTCAAAACTGCATCTGACAAAGTTCCACTTGCCGCTGCCGTTGCTCTCGGACGTGCAGGTGCAGGAAACACTGCAGTCTACCTACCTGAAATTTTGGCGATAATGGACAAGGGTGGAAATGCACAGTATTTGCTTCTGCACTCCATCAAGGAGATTCTCCAGCAAGCCAGTCAAAACTCTCTCGACATTAGCAGCTATACAAAGGCGATTTGGAGTCGTCTATTGAAGGCATCTCAATCGGAGGACAATAAGGCTGTGGGAGCAGAGTGCATTGGTAGAGTTGCTATCATTGACCCAAAGACGTATATGCCAGAGCTAAAGGTGAGTTTCCATACACGTAATGGTGAGCTGTGGAGCTAACAGCTTTAGGCATACTTGGGTAATTCCTCTGCGGCAGTCCGAGCCATGGCTATACAGGCCATTCGATACACATTGGCTGAGAACGATGAGATCTTTGATACCGTCTTGCATTCGGTTCTGATCGAGATGCTTACTGTCATGCTTCGTGATACAGAGCTAGAGAATCGCCGCCTTGCGCTCACGACTCTCAACTCTGCTGCTCATAATAAGCCTGACTTGATCATTCCTAATCTCGGTGTCCTCATGCCGCTTGTCATGCATGAGTCGAACATCAACACTGCTTTGATCCGAGAAGTCAATATGGGTCCTTTCAAGCATAAGATTGACGATGGCCTCGAAGTCCGCAAGGTATGTTTGTCCGCTTCTACATGTAGATTACAACCACTGACTGCTCAAACAGAGCGCCTACGAAACTCTCTACTCTCTAATGGAAACCGCCTTCTCCCGACTCAACATCGTAGACTTCTACGACCGCATCATCGCCGGTCTTCAGGACGAGCATGACATTCGCTCCCTTTGCAACCTCATGCTCACCAAGCTCATCGTCCTCGATCCAGATGAGACAGCTCGGCGTCTCGACGCCATTGCTACCTGCTACCGCCAAATCATCTCCATCAAGCTCAAGGATAACGCCGTCAAGCAAGAGCTCGAGAAGCAGGAAGAGGCTGTCAAGAGCTGCTTGCGTGTCTCGCTTTCGCTCCATGCCTCTATCCCTGGCGCGAGCAGTGTCGGCGGTCCACAGACTGGCCAACATCAGATCTGGCACACGTACTGGGAGTGGATTGAGAAAGACTACGAGAATTCGCTGAAGGCTCTGCGGCAAGAGGGCAAGGAGTCTTCCTACTGAGTGGACTTACGGGCTAACCCTTGGGTCGGAACGGCGAGCTCAGTGCTGAGTGCAGGAAAGGCGGTCAGATTTGGGTTTATGACGGATGATGATACGAATGAACGAAGAATGAGCAAAGGAAGCAACGGGGTTCCTGCATATGGCTCACGAGCTTGGAGTGGGGTGGGGTGGGGAAAAGGCCATCATCCATAGCTTGCGTTGCATAGTCTGCGAGAATTCTTTGTCGAACTTCTTCGCTATAAGCATCAGAAAATGAGCCATAATCAAGATGCATGTCAATGACCAGTAGCACCTTCTTACATCTTTTGCAACGTCACCTTGATTCGCTTTGATGCACAATGCTGGCATCTAAGCCGAGCTTGACCATTTCACAGACCAATTTTTGCAAGCACGAGAGAACTGTGTAATGATCATTTTATTTTGAAAGTCATAATCGCTTTGCTTCTTCTTATTACACCCAGACATATGTACTCTGATCGTCTTCTCCCTCCTTCCTTCCAACCACCACTGATTCCTCTCCTCCAAGTCTCAAAATATCAACAAAGAACGAAGTGGGGATCTTCGAAAAGCATACGCAGAGCAAAGCAAAACAATACGTCCGTACCCGCAACCCATGCATTAAACGCCTTGGAATCTTTTCAAATCGAGTCTCTCGTAAAGCGTTTGCGTGTGCATGTATGTGTTGTTTCCATGTTTCCCTTCCTTCCAGCGCCGAAAGGAATCCTGAACGAATGAATGATTAATTTGAGTGTGGGGTATCGGTAGGTAGGTATTAAACGATTGTACGAAGAAAAGGTGTCCGAGCCGAGAGTTATCTGGAAGAGGTGTATTAGGGCGATGGAGAACCAGACGTGACGTGACCAGGCGTGAAGAGAAGCTTTGAGGACGCATATGTTGACAGTTATATGATCAATCAAGGATCAAGACCTGCCGCCACACCCGGAGCTGGTCCTTCCAGATCCACTGCCTCTACCGTATTCCTGATCCGACCCGTCTCATTGACTAAGTTCCCGAAGTACTTCCTCGCGACCTCGCTCTCGCCTCGGATCTTGCGAGTCTCTTCCCGCTTACTACCCAGCTGCTCGACCGAGCGCTGTAATCCGACTCTCAAATTATCGGCTGGGAAACGAAGGACTTTCCGAACGGAGGAAGATATGCGAGTAGAATTTGAGTGTAGGTAGTCGATCTCGGCAAGCTGTGTGCTGATCTTGGTGCTGAGCCGCTGAGGAAGTGAGTGTGGGATCTGTAGTAGGATGTAGTAGGTCGCTGCGACGGCTGTAGCGACAATACCTGGTAGGATCAAGTGACGGAGGTTGTTGTTTCCGACGACCTTGACTGCTCCCATGGCACCGTCTACCCAGCCGAATCCACCAACCATGCGACCTCCCACTGCCGTTGCGACCGTGAGAGCCATTCCTGTGCCAGCCATCTTCTCCTGGCGCTGCAAGATAGTGTGCCAGTCGAAGAAGTCCCAAAGTTCTGTCTCGATCTCTACTTGGCGAGCTAGAACGTCACGCTTGCGGCGGAACATTACATCGCTGCGGAAGCTGAGGTCGGTGTACTCATCTCCGAGATGCAGAAGACCAAGTTGTTTGATGGAACTGACGCCTTCGACCGTTCTCTGGCGAGCGTGCTCTTCGCAGATTGTGACCGAAGCGGAGATCTGCGACAGCATTGCTTCTTTGATATCGTCGGCATATTGGAAGACGTTAAGAAGACCTGGGTAAGGAACACCAAGCTCCTCATCTGCTGCTTGAGATATCGAGGCTGTAAGGGTTGACCGGGTATGATCATATATTTCTTGACATGTCGCCTCGATGGTCCTATCAATATCGTCACTGACTTCAGCCTTCGCCTTCTTCGATGCCTCCAATAGTGGTTCCAGGTCGTCCAACTCCTTAGTCACCCGGTCAAGTTCTGATTGTGCCACCTCCTGATTGACCGTGGCAAGTGTCTGAACGTCTCCGAGAACGTTCAGCAGGTAGGTCTTAGCAGGAGCCAACTTTGAGCGTGCTCGCTTCTCGAGAACGAATCGTCTGAGGGATTGTTCGAGATCCTCAAAATCTCGAATCTTCTCCTTATCTTTTCCTTTGCCCTTTGGATCCGAATCGTCGAAGTCTGGCCCGTCTCCACCTCCACTTGAGCTACCACTTCCGCCGCCTCCATTTCCTCCAGGCGGTGTTGGTGCTGTTGGGATAGCGTTACTCGACACGAAATGTACCAGTTCAGCTGACTCCTTAAATGTCCGCGGGCTAAGACCGTGGACCTGCTCCAGAATCATCTTCTGACACCTATTTTTGTCCTTGATATTGTCATATCCATTGACAACGATGAATATGTAAGCCTTTTCTGCTGCCGCAGCCCAAATGAACTCCTTTGCTGTCATAGTGAAGTGGTTTGCGGCCGAAACAACGAACACAACAACGTCAATTTCCTCCTGTCGAGCGAATACTGCGGTAGTCTTCGTCGTATCCAAGTTCAAGCCAGGCGCATCGATAATGGAGATATCCACAACACCGTTGTTGAGAAGTGATTCATCAATCGAGCGAACGTCCTTAACATAGACTTTACACTGAGTGTAGGTCTCATGATCGGTAACGATCTTCTCCAAGTCAGGCAGCGTGAAGACATCATATGTGCTCTCGTCGTGTCGGTTGTAGATCATGTCCTTATGGATTGCGTGAACTTCCTCCACTCCACCATTCTCCCTCGCATCCAAGACTTCGCAAAATATACTCGTACACGGCTGCTGATCCTCCGGTAAGATCTTTCTCCTTAACAGTGCATTGCAAAACGTCGACTTTCCAGCATTCAGATCTCCAGTAACCAAGACTTTACTTGATGTATCCTCTATCCGCTCTCGAAGGTTCAGTAAGTGCTTGATACTTGAACTGATCTTCCCATCCAGCAATGAAGCTATCGAGTTTTTCTCCAACGAATGTACCAGCTCAGTCTGATGCAGAGCCCCCAACTTCAAATCCAATTTCAATATCGAGAACTCCTGGGCGATTTGTGGCGTGATGAGTCGCGGTTCTGGTACTGGTCGCTGTTCTGCCTCCTTGCTCGATTCTGCGTCCATAGGATCTGCTCCAAAAGTCTGTGATCTCCTTGCAAGTCCTGGCCGAGGCGGTGCAATTTCTTTGGAACCAGGTCCCGTAGTTTGTGTGTGGACAAGACCTGGCCGTGGATCTTGTGGTCGGGGTTGTGCTGCTTGTGCGCGTTGAACTGAAGGATATGTTGCTGGCCATGACGCATTCATCTCCTGCAGAGACTTCAGAGTCTCGACCACCCTATTTATTGACCTCGCCAGAGTGACTCGATGCTGATTATACCATAATTGATGTATGGCATTGGCCTGTACCCTTCTGTCCGCATCGGCCGATTCTCCCATTCCCCTCGGTACAGGCGAATGCATAGGCGTAGGCCTGTCCTCAGCCAGAGTAGGATTCCACGTCGGCGCTCCGTTGAAGCTATCCCCAGCTATGCTTCCTCCATACCCCGAGTCGTTGTCCAAGAGTGCCTGCAGACGTGCAGCGCTTTCTGATGTAGATCCGGACCCAACCGTCATGTACTGAGGTCGATTCGAGGATTGCCGCCTGTCGTTGCTCGAACTTGATTCTTCTTGTGGGCCGGCCTTGCCCTTACCATTCTTGTATTCCTGGCTCATTGTGGCGGTATGTGAACCATTCGTATGTATTATGTAGAATGTTTGCTTGTTGTGGTCTGGTGTAATGATTCAAGGAGGCGATAATTCCGCTGCCAATCTTTTAGCGTAGACTTGATTCACGTGCCGACCCTTGTAACTTTTGGTTGGCTGCGTTTAGCCTTCATGTTTGGTGGATAGAATATTGCTAAAGGGCTTTTGAAAACTTAATTGAATTCAATTTAATCCTGCGCGGGTTCCTATTGTATCTTTCACTGTGTCTGCAACGTTCTGATTAAGTCGTCGTGTAGAAGTACTGTAATCCGCTTGGAACATTACTTAGAGCCAAGCTTCTGCGATTGCGAGGACAATGACGACGCGGCGATAGGCACCACAATCCATATCAGCTACAATATCAATTCCCAGACCCAATCCCGAAATCTCAACCACAATGAATGTATGATTTCAGGATCCTGCGCATATAGGAGCTAGCTAACATCACTTGCAGATCGTCGAATGGGCTTTTGGTAAAAGGATCACTCCGGCGGAAAGGTTGCGAAAGCATCAGCGGTCCCTCGAGAAGACACAAAGGGAACTGGACCGCGAACGAGTCAAGCTTGAGAACCAGGAGAAGAAGCTGATCCAGGAGATTAAGAAGAGCGCGAAGAATGGGCAGATGGGAGCATGCAAGATCCAGGCAAAGGATTTGGTGCGGACGAGGAGATATATTGAGAAGTTCTATTCTATGAGGACACAACTGCAGGCTATTTCACTCCGAATTCAAGTATGGATTTCAAAAGTATTGCAAGTGGCTATGCTGATCTACTTGAATAGACGGTTCGCACGAACGAGCAGATGATGCAGGCTATGAAGGGTGCGACAGGTGTACTGGGCAACATGAATCGAAGCATGAACCTGCCAGCTCTACAGCGGATAGCGATGGAGTTCGAGAAGGAGAATGATATTATGGACCAGAGACAAGAGATGATGGACGATGCGATCGACGATGTCACAGGGCTTGAAGACGAAGCTGAAGGAGAAGAGGTAGTGGAACAGGTGTTAGAAGAGATTGGCATTGATCTGAAGAATGCTGTAAGTATTACGCTATCCTTCATGCCAGGCACATTACTGATTGAATATGCAGATGGGAGAGACTCCTTCAGGCCTTCAGAGCACTACGGTTCCGGAAGGACGAGTTGCACAGGCTATTGGCGGCGGTCCTGGCGGTGGAGGTGATCCAGGAGATAATGATCTCCAGGCCAGACTGGACAGCTTGAGGAGATAATTTTGTGGCAGCGAGTTATACTGGCGTTTCCTCATATCGAGTGCAGGAGTTCGGGTTCCAATCTGTGTTCTTCGCCAATAACTCTTTCTTGTCTCCATCATCTTCCGGCCGAACGGCGGTCATATCCTGATTCCCTGTGCAAGCAGACAGGTAACGGTCGACTGTGGTGTATGGTCGATTGTCAAAGGGCCAAGTATTTGATGTGGGTGCCTTTATAAACATTCCTGTGAAGTTGAGTCCTTGGCTATCAATTCATTATGCTGCACTTCTGGAGACCTTTCAAATGTTGAACCTATCACTTAATGTTTACCCCTCTATTGTCCTGCTCATAATCAATGCCATGGCTCCGGACCAAAACATCCCACCCCTCCATCCAACCAGCGTGCCGGAGCCGACAGTGTACTGTACTGTACTGTGCGGTAGGCCGATCCTTCTGACAATTGCCCCCCTGAAGGTCGAGTGTGGGGAAGTCTTCCACTAAAAGCTTGCTGGATACAGTAGGTTGGTAAGGCAAGTAGGTAGGTATCGAATTAGACATGCATTGCACAGCCTACCAGGCCAGACCAGAACAGAACAGACCAGAGTCTTTTCTGTGCCCCGGTTCTGCCTCTCATTGCTGACACCTCACCTTACTTCTTTCCTCCTCCATTCTCTTGCCGGAAGTCTGGTGTCTACCTAGGTAATTCTCACGATTGTTCGCTATTCGCGCCAAACAATCCCTTAAATCCGGACTGTGCTACTACGACATACTGTGCCTCTTGACCCCTCGTGGCCATACAAAGCCCGAACCCAGAGCCAACAGCCAACAGCCCACAGCCCCTGCTACAATATCATCATCCACTGAACCAATCTGTATGTTCGTGCAAACCCAAGAACTTCGGAACCCACGCAAACGCTTCTCTACAACCAAGGAATTCAGACCGGCAATATCCCAAGATCTACGTGCCTTATACCCACAAGTGAACATACCTGGAAACAAGTGCCGTGAGTTGAACCAACGGCATTCCGGCACCTCCAACCGTTTCCCCAGCCCAAGAACCACTTTCTTGATCCCTGAATCAGATCTTGAACCCCGTCTTGAGCCTCAGACGACAGGTCCTAAGCACAGACGTGAGTTCTTCTATATCTGTTTCATTCCATGGGCGCGTGCTGCAAGCAATGGTTGTTTGTTTGTACTTGTACCCCACATTGCACGTCGTCATAGGGAGTCGAGGCTAACGAACCAGCCCAGCCTACCCACCTCACCTACCGACCCCTTCACTCTACAACCAACTTCCTCACAACACAATAAGCAGAAACCCGTTTGCGTTCGCACATACTCCAAGGGATTGACAACTACAAGGTCTAGCTTTTGCAGACAGTCGACCGAATCACAGCACATTCCGGGTCTTCCAGTCCCTTCGGCCCTGCCTATATCCAACACACCTACGAGCCTACCAATTCTCTCACTTGCCCCTCGCACGCTCTTCAGTCTCCGTACGAGACGCGTATCCAGAAGTCACCAAAGTGGCAGGTAGTAAGCGGAGGAGCTTTTCCTCCCAGGGAGGTCTGCTAAACAGAATGTTTGGCAGCTCTGGGTCCCCGCCCAAGGAAGGTGGAGTGCCGGCGACTCAAGCAGAAACCGTCGTTCCGATCACAATGGACTCTGCAAACGCGCAGAAACCTGGAGAAGATAGCACAGCTGGGGAGAAGCGCAGTGGTAATGGAAGCCCACCAGGTCGTCAAGCCGCAGAGACGGGCGCGACTGTTGAGAAGAAGCGCAGGAGTAGTGGGGTAGGAGGAAAGGCCAGCTCCTTGTTAGCCAGCGCCAAAAACTCTCTGCATTTCGACAAGAATCCCAATTCCGCCGGTTTCATGCGAAGTCAGGAACCAAATACTCAGACGCCTCTTCAGAAGCTCGGAAAGCAGGATCCGGCGCTTAGCGTTCCTCAAGGTCAACACAACAATTCCGCCGGAGAGTCCGTACCTGGGCCTAGGTCTACATTTACGGTTGGTGTTTGGGAAGACAAGAACAAGAAATGCCGCCGTACTATGGAAGATACACATGCGTTTCTCTACAACTTCTTACATACTCCGGCCCCAGCATTGGGTCCTGATGCGCCAAGTACGAAGTCGAAGTCCAATGAGGAGCTGGTTCAGAACGAGTCAACCCCAAGTCTTGTACCGACAACTTCTTCAGCTGAGATGATGGAGACCGACAATGGCTACTTTGCTATCTTTGATGGTCATGCTGGCACATTTGCGGCAGATTGGTGCGGAAAGAAGCTTCACATCATCTTGGAGGAGACGATACGAAAGAATCCAAATACGCCAATCCCAGAACTTCTCGACCAGACTTTCACGATTGTTGACGCACAGTTGGAGAAGCTGCCTCTCAAAAACAGCGGATGTACTGCTGTCACTGCGGTTCTCCGTTGGGAAGACAGGATACCAAACGCTCAATCCGCGACCGGCTCTACTGCCATCGCACCAGCAACCGCAGCAGCAGTCCAGGCTCAAAATGATGCTTCAAAGGGCGACGAGAAGTCTGGAGATAGCGGAGTTGACATGAGCAAGTCTCCACCGCAAGCCAATGCATCATCAGTTGTGGTTAATGCTCCTGGAACCAGCGAGGCCACCCATGCTAGGCTCCGAACAACTGCTTCACGTCAACGTGTCTTGTACACTGCAAATGTCGGAGATGCGCGAATTGTTCTATGCCGAAACGGCAAGGCTCTAAGATTGTCATACGACCACAAGGGTAGTGACGAGAACGAAGGAAAGCGAGTTGCTAATGCTGGAGGTCTCATCCTCAACAACCGAGTCAACGGTGTTCTCGCTGTTACTCGTGCTTTGGGAGATTCATACATGAAGGATCTCGTAACTGGCCATCCTTATACCACGGAAACCGTAATCCAACCAGACCTCGACGAGTTTATAATCCTTGCTTGTGATGGCGTAAGTCAAACCAAAAATTTCGTCAGGATCGAATGCTAACATTCTTGCAGCTGTGGGACGTTTGCTCTGACCAGGAAGCCGTAGACTTGGTTCGCGGCCAGCAAGATCCTGTTGCTGCAGCTAAGCAACTTGTCGACCACGCCCTTGCTCGTTTCAGTACTGACAACCTATCTTGCATGATTGTTCGCTTCAACAAGTCAGCCCTCTTGACCACCACCAAGGAGCCCTCTTCCGCCATCGGCGTAGAAGGCGACCCAAATTCAGTATCCGGCAAGATCTCCGAAACAGAAAAGATTGTCGGCGACGCACGAAGAAAGGTCCAAGAAGACGGTGTCCCAGGCATCGGCATTAGCGGTAGCAATAGCGGAAAAGGTCACGACCCAGTCGCTATTCCAGATTCTGACGAGACCGCCAAGCGAATGAACATGGAGAAGGTGGTTGAAGAAGAGCCAGGTCTTGTTGAAGGCGACGCTCTAGAGATGGATCCGAAGGGCGCTGAGGCAGCAAGTCCCGAGACGAGGAAAACTCTCCAATTGCCTGAAGGAGTACCAAAATGATGCCGTCATGCTTTGTGAATGTGAAATGGTGCTGGGTTAGAGTGCGGACTATGGATGTTTTCTTGCTTCAATCGGCTATACAGGTACACACGGCATGAGTTATTTCAAGCGAATGCGCAAACGACTTCTCCTCTTGTTCTTTCTCGGCTGGCTGGATGGATGGGTGAAAGGGGTTCACATCGTGTCGTGCGCGGTTTGTTGTGTGCGATTTTAGAGCGTGGTAGGATGGGATAGGATGGGGTGCCTAGCATTATGATATGTGGTTGACGAATCATGAATGGAGTGACGAGGGGATGGGCTGGAGCGAACAAGAGAGAAAACGATACATACATGCACCTTCTGTATTTATGTATGAATAAAATGGTTTGGAGTCGTCGACTGCGGTCGGCTCGGCTCTTGCTTGCTACCTGCTTCGTAGTTGTCGCGTGCTTCGACTCTTGGAGTGAACGCAATTCCAGCATCCGAGACTGCAATGTACCTGGGGATCACCGGGACAAAGGAAAGACGTACAAAGTCAATCGACAAATTTCATATGATAGGTGCTGCAACTCACCCACACAGGCCCTGCAGATATGCCAGGCACATCTTGAATCTCCGCAAACCATCCGAAGTTCGGACACCAAACAATGAGCTTAAATACAAAGTACCGGCAGTGGACCTGCCCGTAACGATTAGTCTGTGGAGACAACACTGCGAATAATTCGGCGTCACAATATGCTTTGTGGGGATGGGGCTCACGGATGTTTTCACACGGAAGTGGAGATTTCTCGAGGGAGGTGGACGGCCCGATTCGTCGGGACCGGGAGTGAGTTTATCGGTCCCGAGAATTAGAGTGCATTGCTCGATGAAACTTTCTTATTTCTTGGTCGAAATGATTATGTTATTGATGGATTTTTCATTCTTGGTAACGGTAGTTTTCTTTTGCTTCCAAAACCTTTGTTTAGGGCGAGTTTGGTTCCTGGCATCTAGAAGAAGCATGACATAAAACTATAATTTGTAGAAGTTGTATAGCACATAGCTTGAGGTATGGTTCGCTATCAGCTTTAGTCCTTTGCGGACTCCCAAGCTAAGTAAGTAGTACGGCCTCTACCGCAATCCCGGGGGCTTCCCCATGCAGTGTTTCCACACTTCCATGCATCCAAGCGAGGTCCGGGAACGCGTACGTCAACTTAACTTCAACCGATCGACATTCAGGAACCAACTTTTCAAAATTTGCAGGACGGCGACAACGACGACTCAGGTAACCCCGCAGTCCACTTTACGGAGCCGATCATCATCATTTTCCTTTGCCATCGTGACGCTGTGGCTCATGGAAAGTCAAGCGGAGATGGCAAAGCTTGGTAAGATGTTTTGATGCTGGGTATAGTTCGGACGAGGGGACGATATCATGTATATAGCCATGCAGCCTGCCATTAGGTTCCCTCTCTCTTCTTCTCTCCTCACCAGCTCAGCTCAGGTCTCAACAGTCCCTACTCAGTCCTTCGCTGCTTTCTGTCTTCGTTCTCTCCATCTCGATTGAGACCCCTAAGACAAGATGCGATACTCGCTAGTCGCTATCTCAAGTACAGCGCTCGCTGCTGGCGCCTACGCTGTCACCATCAACGATGTCTGTACAACAGCCTATGTGCAATCAACCTTACCAGCCGATGGCTTTGTGCGAGGCCTGACTTTTGATTCGAACTCGGTCACAGCCAGTCCTGTATTCAACGCCTCTGTCAGTGGCGAAAACATGTTCCCAGATGCCACTGTCAACTTTTGCAATGTTACGTTTGCGTACACTCACGATGGGACAAGTGATAAGGTAAACCTCAACTACTGGCTTCCAGCACCAGAGAACTTCAAAAACCGCTACCTGTCCACAGGTGGTGGTGGACTAGCGATCAATTCGGGAACGGCTATTTCGGGATCACTTCCAGGAGGTGTTCAGTATGGTGCAGTGTCGGGACTGACTGATGGTGGATTTGGAAGTTTCACTACGCAATTTGATGCTGTCACGCTTCTTGCTAACGGTACTTTGAACTGGCCTGCGGTGTACATGTTCGGCTATCAAGCTCATCATGAACTGGCTCTGATCGGAAAAGAGTTCACCAAGAACTACTTCAACATGTCCAGTGACGCCATCCCGAGCACAAACTCGTCCACCAGTCTATCTAAGCGAGCCAGCTTCAGCTCAAACTCAACAAAGCTGTACTCATACTATCAAGGCTGCTCGGAAGGTGGACGTGAAGGGTGGAGTCAAGTACAGAGATTTGCCGATCAATTCGATGGCGCAGTCATCGGTGCTCCAGCTTTCCGTTATGGCCAGCAACAAGTCAACCATCTTCACTCGAACGTTGTCGAGCAGACAGTGGGATACTACCCCCCACCATGCGAGTTCGAAGCCATTGTCAATGCCACAATCGCCGCTTGTGATGGCATGGATGGCAAAGTCGACGGTGTCGTATCCCGTACAGACTTGTGCAAGCTGAACTACAACATCAATGTCACAATCGGAACTCCTTACTACTGTGCTGCCGTCACAGGCTCCACAGGAAGTTTCGGTAAACGCCAATCCCGACCTGTGTCTGCAACTCCAGAACAAAATGGCACTGTCAGCGCTGAGGCCGTCGAGATCGCGACAACGATCATTGATGGGCTGAAGACCTTGGATGGAAAGCAAGCGTACCTGTCTTACCAACCCACGGCTTCTTTCGACGACGGCTCGACAGCGTTCAACTCCGAGACCAATACCTGGGGAGTCAGCATCTCCGGTCTTGGGGGAGAGTGGGTTACTCGTTATCTCGAACTCCTCGACACTTCGACCCTGACCTCGATCGAGGGCATGACTTACGATACTCTACGCGACTTAATGTATGAAGGCTGGCAACGATATGAGGATGTTCTTCAGACTACTTGGCCTGATTTGTCACCTTTCAATGCTGCTGGTGGGAAGGTCATCCATTTCCATGGGGAGTCGGATAACTCCATTCCTGCTGCATCTTCGGTCCGCTACCACGATTCGGTCCGCCAGATTATGTACCCCGAGTTGAGCTACAACGAGTCTGTCTCTGCTCTGAATGATTGGTACAGACTGTATCTCGTTCCTGGAGCTGCTCATTGTAAGTCACATTCCCAAGCTCTTGTTCACCCAAAGCTCCCGGATTTGGCAGCTTCTAATTTCTACCCTAGGCTCTCCCGATGCAGCACAACCCAATGGACCTTTCCCGCAGACTAACCTGGCCGTCATGATCGAATGGGTTGAGAATGGCGTCGTGCCAACAACGCTCAACGCCACTCATCTTGCAGGCGACAACATTGGAGCCAATGCACAGGTCTGCGCGTGGCCACTGCGACCTACCTGGGCTGGTGATAATAGCACGATGAGCTGTGAGTATGATCAAGCTAGCATTGACAGCTGGTTGTATAATTTGGATGCTTGGCCAAAGCCACTTTATTAGATGAAAAGGCGGGAGGTACAGATGTATATATTGTGGTCGGAAGCCTGACAGTTTCTTGAATACAAAGACCAAGAAACTCTAATGGAAAAATTGAACCCAGGCCAAGAACCTAAGAACCGGTGCGATGAAGTAAGTAGGAGTATTCAAGGCCCCAAAAGTGAACAGCCTAATACTGCGAACATTTCCTCCGAATCGCCTTCTCTGCCCCAGCTACAACCACTGTCATTTCTGTTTACGTCCTCATGCTAAGCGAGGTCGATCTGAAGATCCCTGTTTCTGAAGGCTTGAGTCCACGTGATCTATATTGTTTACAATCAGGCACCAGAGGCTCCAAGAAAGATCAGTCCCACGAACACTTTTTCCGACTGCATGACTCAACCACTGTATGTTGCATGACAAAGAAATAATAAAGGTTGCTTCATATCGCTTCTCAACCATCTGCTCAATCCACTTGCCATCGATACATCCTCGCCAATTCTCATCTAAACTATGCCACCAAAGTCCTCAACTCCATCAAGTACATGTAAACATGAGTCCCTCTGCTACACAGGCACATCCCACGCCCACTCCCTAGGCTACATGCGTCCCAACCTCGAGCAAAGACTCGCAGCCGCCCACCCCAGTGGCATCTCCACTCCCAAATCCAAACCTCCATCTCAGCTTCCCCAAGCCGAGCATGACGAGGACGAGAAAGAGAGTAGAATCTACCCCGCACCACTCGTCCTCCCCTCCTCAGAAATATCCCTCTATCCCCGCGAAGGAGGCCAATCTCTCCGTTCCTGGATGAGGAATACTCGTGTGAATAGGATCACTGAGGAGCGGAAGACGATTTATATTAGTTTACCGCCGGGGATTGGTGAAGATGTGGGGTTCATGAGGGCCTGGAGTGTGCCGAAGGGGGAAGCGAAAGTGAAGGAAAAAGGGAAAGGGAAGGCTGGGAGGGAAGCTGGATCGGGATTGGGTTTGGATTATGAGCTTGTGGCGAAGTATGTGGGGGTTTTCTATCATGGGTTGGATGTTAAGGTCTTGCCTGAGGGGTGGTTCTCATGGATAAGGGATGGTGATGAGGAGGCGGCTGGAAGTAAGGGAAAGGGGAAGGGAAAGTCGAAGGCAAAAGCAAAGCCCAGATCGCAAGATTTCGATGACGAATATGATCCCAAAATTGGTCTTCGTTCTAAAGACAGTGCTGAATACACGGTTATTCGCTCACGACCAACACCAAACTATCCTTACTCAAACCAGTTGAACCTGAACGATATTCTAGACTTTGCAATTGCCAGTCTGCCGGGCGATGCATATGCGCTGCTTATGCTTCTCGAGCACGATCTGTATGAAGACGAGGAAGATGAGTTTGTTTGCGGAAGAGCATATGGCGGGAGTCGTGTCGCAGTCGTGAGTGGTGCGCGATATTGGCCGGGTTTCGATGAGGAAGAGAGCGTGGAGAGAGTGCATGGATGGCCGGCTTCGCACTGTGAAGCGCATCTTGAGACGTTCCTCGTCGAAGAAGGGAGTACGAAGAAGAGCAAGACGAAGACGGTGAAAAGGGCAGCGTCGGATCTCGAAGCGAGTACAAGTAAACAGTCGGAGAAGGGAACACCTCTTCGTCGAGCACTAGAAGTCCACACACCACCAAGCACACTAAAAGCCCTTACGCTACTTCACCTGGCTCGTCTAGCTCGGACGGCGTCACACGAATTTGGCCACTGCTTTGGCATAGGGCATTGCACGTACTACGCCTGCATCATGCAAGGCAGCGCAAGCTTAGCAGAGGATGCGAGACAGCCGCCGTATCTTTGTCCGGTAGACGAGGCGAAGGTGTTGAGGGCTACGGCGAAAGGTGTGGTAAGCGAGAGGCGGGTGGAGGAATGGAGAAGGAAGAGGTTGGTTGTCATGAGAGAGTTTTGTCGGGGTGTGGCGGAGGAGTGGGGAGAAGATGGGAAGGGCAGCATGTTTGAGTGTTTGGAGGAATGGATTGCAGGCTTGCTTGAGGTTGCAGAAGAGAGGAAAGAGGAGGAGAAGAGAGAGGTGGAGCGGGTGATTATTGACTTGACTATGGATGATTGAATCGAACGACTAATGATACTGGATCGATAAAAAAGGTAGGAAGAAGACTTGCCGCGATTTGGCACCACATATGGAGGCAGGAATCGCTGTTCAAGCGAGCATATCCACGAGGTTGAAATGTCTCGTAATTCTGGCTTTCAGTCCGCAAGTTTTGGGCAAATATCGCAATAAAGAGCTAAGCGTCAGACTGTTTAGCCTACGAGTGATGCTATTTAGCAGTCAGAGTGCGCTGTCAACATCTGAGAGACGCGACAGCAGAATTAATGACTTTGACTTTAGTTGTGAGGCGTGTATACTGAGATGTGCTTTCTTGCTGGGAGAATTCCCACGTTACAGAACAATTCTTTGCGCTTCACGCCATACTGAGATCTAAACCCTGTATATCATGCTCATCAAATAGGAGAGCCAAGCGGCATCGACATGAATTTTGTGCTTTTTTCTTGCTCTTCATTGTCCATCAGATCCTACTCCAATACGCAGTCAACGTTCTCCTGCTACCGTGTCGTGATCTGTACGGCTTTCATTCATCGACAAGCCTGCCTCTCTCCGGCTGGTGGCTGGTGGCATTGTTCGTACATATATGTTTTACACTCTTTTCAACGCCAGGCCCATATGATACACTCGAACTGGCTCTGCACAAAATTAGCAGCCGTAGGCAGTGTAATAATCGTGCCGCATACAATTCAGCAACAAGATCAATCGTTCTTCATCTAATCCTCTCCATTCTCATCCTTCCACTTCTTCAAATATGCCGCTCCGCTCACTGCCCCCTTAGGATCGCCCTCGAATCGAGCCTGAGTCCTCTTCATGTTCTTCGTCACAAACGGCGTGAGCTGCAAACAGACAATTAGCCACTTCCAATGCTCCCACGGCCATGTCTCGCACCTTGAAATCTTTAAGATCTTGTGGCACAACATATGTCCTGACTCGATCCCAATCGATAATGTACCCTCCATGCTTCGTATGCGTTCCCATAGGCCCCGTTCCAGTTCCCTTGTAGTATCCCTTATTCGTCGCTTTCGTCGTGAGCGCAAGGCGCTTTAAGCGCTTTGCGAGGGCTTGAGTGGGCTTCATGATTGTTGCTGAAGTTCAATGTTCAATCTAGTCTCCAATTTTGGATATGGAAGTCCTCAAGCTCTAAGTTGCGCTAGCGGCCGCTTCCACCAAAAAAGTTTCCCGATAAGAATTTCAAGCTTGAATCTCGGTATCCCCACGTCGAAACATAACAATTCGAAATCCGCAGACATGGCAGGACGACAATCGCACGGCAGAGCGCCGGATAGAAAACCCAAGGCGGCGAAGAATAACTCGAAAAAGAGATCACTCGATGCCTTCGCAATTGCCTCGCACGAAAATCCTGATAGAGTGAAGGTCCGCCAAAGTCGACTTGGTGCGCAGGAAGGTGGGAGTTCACGACCGAACAAGAATAAAAGGCGGCGAGATGAAGACGATGCGGATGAGGAAGAGGAGGAAGAGGAACTGAGTACGAAGAAGCAGAAGGTCCAAAAGGGGAGATTTGACGAGCTAGATGTGGACGAGGGAAGTGACAGTGATGGCAACGAGTGGAAGATGGGACAGGTGGACAGCGATGATGACAGCGATCTCGATAGTGACGAGGCGTTCGGAGAAAGTGATGAGGAGAGATTTGAAGGATTTGCTTTCAGTGGAGGACAAGACAAGAAGAAGAAGAAAGCCAAGAGAGACCGAGACGTGAACCTGGATGAGGAGGATGAAGAGGACTCAGACTCTGAACTCGAGGAGGGTGACCTCGGAGACGATGCAGTGGATATGGCGACATACCTTGACATGGTCGACGCTGAAGAAGCTGAGGAGAGGGAAGCTGCGAAAGGCAAAGGCCAGAAGCGTGAAAACGATGCCGACGAGGATATGTTTGGATCAGAATCTGAGGTGGATAGTGAGGAGAGCGACGAAGATCAATCTTCGGAATCTTCGAGCGACGAGGACGACGACGCCCTGAATCCCGAGAAAATTGCCGCTCTCGATCAAATGATTGAGAGCATCCCCCAGGATGGTGATTACAGAGAGGCTGCTGCGAAGCGGAGGAACGACTACAACATAACTTCAAACGCAATCTCCATGTCCGGTCTGCCGTCGAGTAAGAAAAAGAAGATATCGCAAGATGTAGTTGTGGCAGATTCCACCGTCAAGGAGTCCAAGACATCCAAAAAGAAGCTTGCTCCTTCCAAAGTCCCTTTGGAGAAGCGCCAGCAAGACCGCCTTGACCGAAGTGCTGCATATGAAAAGAGTAAGGAAACATTGGACAGATGGACCGACACTGTCAAGCACAATCGTCGAGCGGATCATCTTATGTTCCCTCTGCAAGATAATGAGATTGCTTCCGCACATTCCAACAAATCTCTCATGCCAGCAAATCTCTCTAAGCCATTCAATGAGCTGGAAGCTACGATTCAAAGTATTCTTGAAGAAAGTGGTCTTGCCACCGCCGACGGAAAGGACGACGAGGACAAAATCCGCGAATTCGAAGAGCTCGAAACAAAGAAGATGTCCCTCGAGGAAGTAAAAGAACGAAGGGATCAGCTTCGGATGGCGCGAGAACTTATGTTCCGTGAAGAAGCCAAGGCTAAACGGATCAAGAAGATTAAGAGCAAGTCATATCGTAAAGTTCACCGCAAGCAGCGAGAAAAGCAAGATCGTCTAGAAAAGGAAGCTCTATTAGAAGGTGGCTTCGAGCCTTCCGAGGATGAAATGGAGAAGCAAGATCGAAGACGTGCTGAGGAGCGTATGGGTGCTAAGCACAGGGAGAGCAAATGGGCCAAGGCAATGAAAGGCACCGGCAGAGCTGCTTGGGACGAAGATGCCAGGTCGGGGATCACTGAAATGGCTCGCAGAGAGGAGGAACTCAGGAAAAGGGTCGAGGGAAGAGCTGTGAGGAAGGAGTTCGAAAACGATTCGGATGAATCTTTAAGCGACTCTGACGATGACTCGAATGAGGACGACGACTCGGGCACACGGAAGCGTCTTTTACAGAATCTAAAAGGCTTAGGAGACTCGGACTTGATGGACGAGTCCCTCCCTGGAGCTAGACTGGCAAACATGGACTTCATGCGAAAAGCCGATGCAGCTCGGAGGAAGCAGAATGATGCTGCAGCCGAGGAGCTCCGAAGAGAACTCGCTGGGGAAGAGACTCCAAGTGAAGAGGAAGATGGTGATATCGGCCGAAGAATCTTTGGCCCTGGTAGCCATGCCACTTCACAAAAGAAGGCCGCCAAGCTGGATGAATTTGAGGAACGAGTGGAATCGGATGACGAGGATGCTATCGATCGACCCGTGAACGGAACTGATAAGGCACTTTCCAAGACTGCCACCCCAGCTCCAAAACCATCGAATCAGCCTTTGTCCAAGTCATTACCGAAAAGCAAGCCAGAACGGCAGACAGAAGGCGGAGCCTGGTCGAAAGTTACCTCGAAGTCCTCCGTCGTCAGTGAAGCAGAAGCCAAACGCCGACGCCATAAGAAGAACGATGCCATTGATGTCGAAGAGCTCGACCTCAGCCAAGCAGCGCTCGTGGCTAGCAAGCCCAAGTCGGCTAAGAAATCTTCCAAAAAGGGCAACAAGTCTACAGTTCTAAATGACGCACTCTCCGGTTCTGACTCCGACTCTGAGAATGAAGACGATAGCGGCTCATATCTGCCATTCGCACTCCGCGATCAAGATTTGATCAAGAGAGCTTTTGCCGGTGCAGATGTCGTGGGTGAGTTCGAAGCTGAGAAGAAGCAGACTATTGAAGATGAAGAGGATAAAGTCGTCGACAATACACTACCTGGGTGGGGTAGCTGGGTTGGTGAGGGCGTGAGTAAGAAGGAAAACGCCAAAAACAAGGGGAGGTTCTTGACCAAGGTCGATGGAATCAAGGCGGACAAGAGAAAAGACGCGAAGTTGGACAAAGTCATCATTAATGAGAAGCGGGTCAAGAAGGTAGGTCCTTCATGTAACACTTTCGATTGAGCCACACATACTGACGAATTCAGAACTCCAAATACCTCGCCACAACGCTGCCACATACTTTCGAGACACAGCAACAGTATGAACGAGCGCTTAGACTTCCGATCGGACCTCAGTGGTCAACAAAGGAAACATTCCAAGATGCTACCAAGCCAAGGGTTCTGGTCAAACAAGGAATTATTGCGCCCATGTCAAAGCCTCTATTTTAGATCTACAGAAATGTGGATATGTATGTGGCATTAACTGGCGTCAATCAGGACGGCGTCTCTGTACATTTATACCATCGTCAGCATATGGAACCATTCCTCAAATGAAAATAAATATCACAATTCTGACCAGCGAGTGTTCATACTATCCCACCCGTGCATAAGAAGATATATACCTGATGCGACGTCATATTTCGATTGTATGCTCATCCGTAGAGATTGAAGGATTTCCCCGACAGATTACCTTGTACGACGGATGACTATGACAGAACAAGAAGAGAGAAAATCAACTAAGCGAGCAGGATATCCAGGGGCTTCGCTAATGGGGTAAACAAGGCACAGAACACCACAACAAGACCACTTCCATAACGGTGCAAGTTGAAATCTGGCCTCCGATAACCACCCTCATTGAAGCCACTGCCCTTTGGACCTCTCACCTAATTCTACTAAAGTAGCCGGGAAGCCACTGATAGAAATTTTCGCTGGGACGCCAACCAGCTGCACGGCCAATACCTGATACGCCGCACCAGGCTGCACACACGGCACCTCAAAACTCAAACGAAACTTCTCTATTCCTTCCTCTTCAAAGATCATCTTTGCCGGCTCTGTCGAAATCCCAAGACGAGTTTTAAGAAGACGCCAGCGATTGTCTGGCAAGTTTCCAAGTCTTGCAACTTCTGCACGATTGACGGTTGTGTACCAGAAAGCTGCTGCTTTGATAGCGAGAAGTGCGTGCAGTGCTTCACTACCATGCTGAAGTCGGCATCTGATGTCGCCGGAAAGAGTTATTGCTTTCTCGCCTGGAAGGTTTTCGGGATCAGGTTCGAAGAAGAAGAGGTTCGCAAGCAGAACATTACTGATTTGCTGAATGCTTGTCAGACCGGCATTCTCCGTCCATCCTGAAACGGAACGATAAAGGTGCTCGATCTCCTTTTCGTCATCGATATCGACATATCCACCCAACTCCCCTTTTGCCTTGATGTCTGGGTTCAAACGAAGAAGTCTGGACCTGGCGATGAATGGGGTTGTTCTCACAACCTTATCCCAGTTTCCTTCAGTATCCATTTGCCGTTCGAACATTTTCAAAAGAGGCTTGAAGGCTCCATATCTGAATGCCTTCATAATTCTGGGCTTTCTCTTTATCTGGTTACCAGTACCCAAGGAGAGGAGAATGTCCAGTGAAGTTGCTTCATCTGGCCACAAGTTCTCCTTCTCCTCCATTGCAACTTTAGCAGGGCAATTAGCATAGACAGCTCCATCGACGAAGTCTGCGCCACCGTGTTCTCTTTTGAAAGGCGGAAGATAGAACGGCGCCGCTGAGGTAGCAAGGGCCGCCTCCCAGATTTTCATGTCTTTGTTGACATCATCCTCCCTCTCAAATCTCGACCACTTGCCCTGCGGGCGATTATAGTTGGCAATGAGATATTCGGTCCCGCCTTCATCGCGGGCTGTAGTTACTGCCACTCTCGTTGTACTCTGAATGTTCCGAGATTTTGCAGGGGCAAACAAGCTGGTCTTATCACCAAAGAAGTCGATCAATGCAGATTTCAAAGGCTGGGAAGAGTACTTGCTCTCATACCTGCCCAGCAGCATTAACGCCTTGGTACCGATATCGAAGCCAGCCCGAGAATGTACGAAAGTCTTCTTCGCAGCTTCTTGAAAGAAGTTCACCATAGCCTCGAAGGTATTTTCTGGTGTTCTAGGTACCATTCCGAGTGCAAGCGCAATAATTCCTCCTACGTTTTGTCAGTACATGGCAATAAGTGACAAGAATTGTGTCATACCCGTGCTTGTCCCAACAACCAAGTCAAACATTTCGCCTATTTCAATGCCGATGCCAACCTCCCTTTCAATAGCCTTGACGAGTGCGAGTTCTACAATTCCTCGGATGCCTCCACCATCTAACGTGAGTATTCTCGCTCCAGCGCACCTTGGTTTTAGCCGAATTTGGTGTGGGTTGGCTGGATTGTGAGTCCCGCATAGAATGCACGCTGGCATGTCAAATGCACACTCGAAAGACCGGGAAACTTTCGCCAGCTCTTGGACACAGCGTGGACAATATGAATGTCCACATGGGAGTACATGATCAGGGACAGACTGGTAACACGAGAGACATGTCTTGTTGCTTCGAAGCTGACCCCATGCAGAGTAATGAGTGCTGTATATCTGTTGCCGGATAATAAGGAGGCGTTGAGCGGGCTTGGGGGACGACTCTGATGTGCTAAAAGCTTGGTGGTACATATTCCGGAACCTTTTCTTGATCCCTGCCCGCCATGCCTCCTGAGCTGCAGGACTCCAAGATCTTCGATGCAAAAATTCGCCTTCGGCCTCTAAACATCTTTGCGGCCAGCTTGCTCCAGGACTAGGAGTGCACACGTGCATCTTGTGCTGATTCTTTCCCCTGATATTGCAGTACACCACAGAGCCATCCTTGGCTACGAATGGCCAGGTACATTTTTCGTATTCAGAAAGATAAAGCTCTAGGCCATTATTCCAGAATTTCTTCATTTCATGATCGAACATATCTTCGGGCTCCAGAATCAGTGCTTAATATTGTCAACATCGTCCAAAAACGGCTGAGAGGGAAGACTGACGGTCAGATAGCACGCTTCGCCACCTATCGGCATAAATCAGGCACATCAAAGAAATAGCAGATACTGTCATATCCTCGATGCCTGTGCTCTGTTGTTCAGGACCTTCTAGCGCAAGCCTCAAGAAATTTGCAATGTGCTCTGGTATGTTATGGGGGGTCGGATTATCACGGCGCGCTGCGAGAAAGAAATCCAGAGGATCCTCCGAGGTTCGAAAATGCTCGAATACCTGCGCTAGTATATGATTGAGAGCAGGTACGTTGTATTGTGAGAATCCGCGAGCACGTATCCGCCGTTCGTCGTTTACTGAGTACTCAATCTGTTTCCGAAGCCCTTTGAGGTGTTCGAACATGTCTGTGGATCTTTCTGGCGATGAGTTTGAGTCAAGGCCTTTGTGCGGAATATAGCAGCACTTAATATCCTGGAATAAGGCCTTGTAAAGCTGATCGTTGTCCCATATTGCCGAGTGTGGATGAACGAATCGGTTATAGTCTTCGACAAAGGCCCGCAGAATGATAGAATCCGCCCAGAGCTTTTCAGCGCCAAAGCTGTGGAGATACTTCTGCCTCAGCGACTCGTCCGTATATGATTCGGTGGCCGTCTCCATATTTCGAACGATTATGAGCGTCTTACGAGAAGGCTGGTTATATGACTTCTTCACCGCAGCCGAGGCCCATTCCAGAACGCGAATGAGATCCGGCTTGATTGTCTGGTCACCTTTTGTGACGAAAACGATCACATCACTGATGGCATAAAGAACACGGGCATAAAATAAGTCGATGCCGTTCTTGCTTCCAGTGCTGTAACAGGAGGCGGTGATTGGAAGCTTTTCAACGCTGGCGTCGTCCTCTTCATTCAACTCAGCTAGTCGAAGAGCAAGGGTAGTTGCAGTTCCAGCTCCAAACCCCTCACAGTCTGCGAAAAGCAATGGGTAGTTCTTGGGCTGAGGGGCCTTAAGTGGCTGCTGGTTGGCCTCTGTTGCTGCATCGCTTTGTTCCTCTACTGTCGAGTCGTCACGGTACAAGTGGACGCCGAAAGTTGTTGGGTCTGTCTTATGGTCAAAATTTCCAGACCTAGGGACAGGCATTGAGCATCCTTTATTCTGAGCCCAAGTGATTAGATCTAGATCTTGCCTTGAGTGCGCATGGCTAGTCAAATCGTTAAGGTTGGCTGGCGATTCAAGCAATCCCAGGAGCAGCATGGCTCGGACGATTGTTGACTTTCCAACGGAAGTGTCACCTACGAAAGACACAAAGGAAGGATAGTGGTGTTCGGTAGTCCTGTTTCCTGATCTTGCAGGGTCGCAAAGACGGATGAAACGATCGAAGAGCCACAATTCAGGTTCTTCGCCTCCCAGCTTGACAGAAAACCATCTGGCAAATCTATCCTCTTCGTGAAGACGCTTCAAGATAGTTTTGTCTTTTTCGGAATGTGTTGCGGCTTCAACGAACAGCGGTGGGAAGGGGTCTATAATTTTGTGTGTATCCCTCATGTCAGCCCAGTCGTGGTTGACGTGTTGCTGCCAGCATGTTGAGTGCTCGTTGCAAGGGACAGATGAGCAGCCCTCTGTGGTGCATGAGATGCAGTATATGCGCGTCGATGAACAACCGGCGCATCTTCTCGCACATGTTGGAGGAACGTATAGAGATGTTCGTTGCTGGCAAACAGTACACTGAACTCGCTCGCACAACGTCAACTAGCTGCAATAGAAGCAACTCCAATCTTTAGGGTCCTTAATCCACATACCGATGGATTCATCTTGAAGTGTTTGACCTTTCTCTTCTTTTTAGCATACAGGCTCACCAGACTGGGCCGTTGTCAGGGTAGGGCCGTATGATGATCATGGACCGCTCGTTATTCCGGGATTCGCTTGTCGAGCTCAGTCAATATTTTCAGGAAACTGTGCATTTGGGACAGATTTGAAGCTAGGAAGCAACTAGAAAGATAGGAATTGCCGTAGACGAACTAATACAGGGAAGCAGCCGAATTGTCTGAGCGGCCGAGAAGGCGTCAGGCAGACGTGTGACTGGGCCCTTTGCTCGATCCCTTTCGGGACGTTCGTGGTTATCAGCTGCAACTACATATGCAAGACAGCTGGAAGCGCAGATATTGCGCAGCCTGGTTCATGGAAGAGATGCGACACTGCCACCACCGAATTGTCAGTGGCTGCCAAATTCAAAAGTGCAATTACCATAGATGTTGTACTCAAAGTGCCCGCACACTAACAGGCTTGTGTTACCATATACGCTGCCTGGGCTTAAATGTGAGCTTCTCAGGAGATGTCGTAATTTGTATAAGCTGTCCGATGTTGAGAACGCTCCTACCAGATACCTGGAACAGCGTGATAATTTAATGATTCTTAATGCTCGATACAATATCATGATCAAATCATTAAATTCACGAGATATCATTTAGAATTACAAGTCTGCTTATATTTTAAGCCTGGCCCTAAGGATTTCCCGTGTCCAAATCACCACTTCCAACACGATAATCACCGTTTTACAAGAGTCAACACCTCCGCGTGTGCTCACAACTCTAGACCATTAAACCGACTTGTTGATGTGGCGTGTTCCCATTGATAGTCGGAGATCCTGTAATAGGACCAGGTAGCGGGGCTTGGTGATGTTGGGGGTCGATTGTTTGCAATGAAACATCATCGCCTGTAGTCGTCCAGGCTTGCAGTGGGGTAGCCTGCAAATGATCACGATACGTATTCGTAACTCCAGGTACCGATCTCCAGTGGTGTAAGGGCTTCCCAATATTTATGAACACGAAAACCACGAACTTCTCGAAGTATAGTATGGCCAGAGTGACGACAAAGGTGTAGCTTATTCCGGCAACGGAATCAACAATCTGATATCTGTGGACCTTTCGTTAGCTATGTAAAGACGGTTCCCATGGAATGCTCGGATGTTCTAACCCCAGTCTTTGACCTCTTGTTCGGTCTGGATAAGGTATCGTGGAGTGACCATCAAGTCCAATCGTAGTTCCACTAGCAGGTTCCGTTATTGTTAATTCGTTTCAAAAATGGATGTCGCTAGGATGGACATACCTCGCAAATATACCTGTAAGACACATTCCGACAATACCTCCGCCTGTGTGAACTGCGAATATTTGTAACGGATCTCTTCTCAGAAATACCAGAGCCTCTTCTTTCAACAGATAGACGACTAAGGAAGAGATGACCCCGAAGATAGCCGCGCTCCAAACAGGAACCTGTATGAAATGGGAAATTAGAAGCTGCAAGCAAGAGCAGCGGTTCAGTTACTTACAAACCCAGCACCTGGAGTGATAGCAACTAGGCCAGCGATGGCCCCATCACAGAAATACAAGGCTGTGAGATTATCGTAGGACATGTTCTGGGCAGGGTCTGATGCTCTGGCAAACATCTTTCGTCGCCATATCAGCAGAACACCCACTGCTCCTCCGCTACTGGCCGCGATATGCGTTGAAGTCCAAGCAGATACCGCTCGCAGGTTACCCCCAAGGGCCGAGCCTCCATTGAATCCCGACCAGCCAAACCACTAATCATCAAGTATCAGTATGGGAGGAGAGGTCTTGATCAGTTAGTAAGGATGATGACTGACCAGGATAGCAGTCCCAAGAACAACGTAATTAACACTGTATGGTTCAACTTCTTGCTCATATTCATCATAACTATCGCCGTCACTTTCATCATCCTCAAACACTGGAGGAGATTTCCCGAAGTAGCGAACAGCGCAATAGCGGACAAGGCTGACAAGTGTCTTCCATAGTTCGACCCAAGGATTGATAAGTCTCTTGTACATCCGCTTGTACACTTCCTTGAAGAACCGTTCAGCAGCAATCGGAACCTCACCAGAGTCTCTTCTCTCCTCAATACCACAGAAAACGGCAAATGCAGCAACGGTGGTACCACTAACAATATGGACTGGCGTGCCACCTGCAAAATCCATGACTCCGAGTCTGTTCGACCATCCATCCGAGTCCCACGACCACCGGGCAACCGGGTAATAGATTAAAACTGACCACAATGTAATAAATCCAAGGAATCGTGTGGGGGGAGCACGATGCATGGTTCCTCCACAGACAAGAGCAGCCCTGTCGCTCAACATTAGAAAGTCTGCCTCTTGGTGCTTCTTTGCAGGAAACATACGTGAATGCTGCAAACATTCCTTCATAAAGGACATATACGAGTTCTGGAATGGAATCACCTGGACCATGGTCTCCAATCTCAATGGGGTGCGCGATTACATCTGTCAGACCAAACGCTCTTCTTTCACCTCCCCACCACTTTACTGAGGATCGAGTAAAAGTTAAGGCATAACCCCAAAGGGCCCACTACACTTCGTCAACGCCAGGACTCACGCTCGAATAGAGCGGACCGTGCAGTTACAAAGGATTACTAACCTGAAAACTGATGAAGCCAGCGGTGATGAGAGGGAGGCGAAACAAAGTCAGCGCAAATGAACGATTGCCCATTCCAGCATAAATGAGCGACAGCGCTGGAATCATCAAAAACACAAGGGATGAAGAGACCATCATCCAGACAATATCAGATCCCTGGTTGATTAGTTGCCACTCCTGAATTCAGAGCGTCACAACTGACCTGGAAGAACCTCTCCGGGTGCGCCAGGATATCATCGTAGGTTGCCGAGACCTCTCCCAGTGTTGGGACAGGCTCAGGTACATACAATGTTATGGAGCCCATCGTAGAACCAATTTAAAGCGAATGTGATGTCAACAATGATTGAAACCCAACAAGAATATTTGATTGTTTTTGAAGCAGCTCTTGAATTCATAGATATCCAAGCGCCTTCTCTGTGAGAGCCTCATACGGATACATGGGTCGCGAGGCAGCTCTGATGACAGCTCGGCATCGTGTGATTGACCTTGTTTAAGAAAAAGGGGCATAATCATTATTGCGCCTCAAATAATCTGTGACTTGTTTGGGGTTGCTTGGGCCTGTTCAGCTGAACGATGTGTGGACGCCACAGATAATGCTCGCCCAACCACGCACAACGGGCACGCGCTGGCTTTTCGGTGAGTGCATCCAGACGATTCAGAGCTCATTCCACTATCTGTGGCTTGGGCGTAGTTCCTGCGGGGGGTCCATTGGGAAATTGTAGGCAAAAAGTATTGACCAAATTTATTGACTTGCGTAAAAGCCTCGCGTACTGCCTCGCACTGTGTAACTTCACCCGGACTGATAGCAACCCTCAGAAGATGACGCCGTTCCCCACTGGCTGCCCTTGGGGGTATTGTCCTTTCCCAAGAAGCTATCCTCTGATTCAAGGCTTCGCCACATGCGATCCGTCTGTTGCTCTGCAAGGAAGGGCAACAGGCTGTAGAGCACGTTGATCAGCATTAAAACAGCGGGGTTGTTCCTAGTCGTGGGGGTTGAGTCGTACTCGATCTACTGTACTTCTGGCAGCGATCCTTTGGGTTGATGGAATATCATCAGACGAGTCTTCTCCAGAGTCAACAATGAATGCGCAACACGAGATATCAAGGCGTGTAGAAATCGAAGAAGAAGCAGGAAGCATACCGTACTCCCCTCAGTGGACCGCTTCGCAAGTACAGCGGATGTTGGGGAAATCTCCTCTACTCGATATACAGATCTTGAGGTTGATGCACAACAGACAGTACAGATGGCGGCTCGGTCTCGGAAGAACACACTGTTTCGACAGAGAGGACTTGATATTGTTGTTCAAAATCATGAGCTGTGAAGAGAGCGAATTGCATAGCTTCATGGAAGTCAAGCCACTCTCAAAGCTTTGTACAGCCATGTGGTATCTTCGTGTCGTGCCACATCGAATGAGCGGTCGCACTCCTACCGGTGTAGTAGAAAGAGAAATGATCAGCGATACTCTGAATGCGCAGGAAACCTGGATTGCAAAGGATGGCAAACCTCATCCGGTAGCAGTTGAGAATCGTATGGAAGAGCCCATCAGGTGCTGGAATCACCAAGTCCGCGATTCCCAGGAAACATCTTACCGACTCGCCAACATAGCTTTTGTTCTTTGTTGGAAGGAGGTGTTCGCAGAGGAAATGAAAACCGTTGTGTGGAATTGGACAGGGCCAGGACCAGCAACCATGGACCCGATAGCATGCCTAGAATTTCCTTCGTCGGAACAACATGAATGCAAAGGTTTACAAAGTATGTATTGCATGGCAGAAATGAGTTCCAAAGCGTAAAGCCTGACTCTCCACAGACATGAGACTGTACGAAATGAAACAGATCAGATTCTGGTTCAACGGCTTCATAAAAAATCCCAAGACTCCCAAGCGAATAAAGGCGTATGTTCAAGAGAGAGTCAACGTCGACCCGTCGACGTCCCTCGAAACCATATATGCTTGGATAAAGTCGGTCGAAACAGGGTGTCTCGGAACGAGGTCTTCAGCTGATCGGAACGGGGTTCAAGCAAGAACTGCGACGAATATCACGGAAAGTTCGCAGAAGAATTCCAAGAGGAACAGCCCACAACACCATCGTGGCGGGCCTGCGGGCAAAGGCTTGCGCCTTTGGAAAATTGTTGACCAAAAGGCAAGCCAAGTGCCAGAGGAAGACTCGAAGTTTGTCGAAAAGATGTTGTCGGAGGCGGATACGTTCATCCAGAATCGACAGCAACAGCTCGTGAACGAAGTCCTAAAGCGGAGAGCAGCACAAGTTGCAGAATGGGAGAGCATATTAGAAGGGACGAACCTTGTTGATAATCATTAAGTGCTGAACAGGACCGCCAACGTGGACTAGAATGGAGGGACTTCCAGCTCAAATTCGTTATACGAAAGAAAGACCATGTGAGTGCAGGAGGATAATACTTTGGGAGTTCACTGAAAGTGCCGGCTTGGATGAGGTGTTGGGGGAGCAGCTCATTTGTATATATCTGCGGGGCAAGGTTGCGAAACGTAACAGCAACAATGTGATTAGCTGTCGCAACAAGAGCTGAACGCTTAGCCAAGCCTATGAGAATGCCTTACCGCGAAGTGCAAATAATATGCAACTTGTAGCAGATCTACTTCACGGACCGCAATGCTGGGTTCACCCCAGTCGTGAACAGATGCACTTTCGTTCGGCTGGCCAATGTCGGCTGTGAGGCCGGGTTTAGAACTTCCCCAAATGTAGACTCTAGACACTGATTGGTTATGCCAGTAAGGCTAGGAGAAGAACCTATTGGCAGTCTGCTTTTTGAGCTCTATATTCCCGATGTGCAACTAGATTTCCGGGCAGAGGCATCGTTGAGACCACCTCCAGAAACTGACAAGCTTTTCTTCTACAGGAAGAAACTCGTGAATGTTAACAACAGGCACCACTAATTCGTGTAAAACTGATTACGAATGAGTAAAATCTCGAAAACCAACGCGCGTATCACCTTTCCATCGTCATGATGATCTAAATTTTCAAGCGGATGAAACAAAAAATGGGAAAAAAAAATGGGAATGAAGCGATGTGGAAGTGAAGTTGAAATGCTCGGCAGAATTGACCTAAACATGGACTATGAACAAAGCAAGAATTAAGAAAATGCAAAATAAGGTACGCGCCACCATCCTTGTAGCATTGAAAGGTCTCCCGAAACATGGAGAACAGACGAAGACCGGATACAATGTCCTCTAGGTCAATAGTGTTACCAGAGCTCTGGAGAGACCGTTTCCCGAGTTGGCCTCCAAAGAGCTTGGGCAACAGATAAGAGTGCCAATGCAATATTCAAGACATTCTTTGCTTGTTTTAAGAAGTGGATTGTTTGCCCTGAAGGATAGCAAGCGTGTTTTCCTATACCAGACCATGCTCGATGAATATTCGGGGCCTCGACGTGAAGCCTTTGCTGCGCGTTGCATTGGAGAAGATGCTTGCGGCTCCAGGTCCTTCGAACTCTGCCAAACAGGGAAACTCAATGCTGAAGCAAGTCACAAGTTGAGGAGGCACATTCTTCTCAATTTTTTCATTAATGCAAACAGATGAATGGCTGACACGAAGTTAGAAGACTGGGAAACTACGTGATGAAATGAACAAGTGTGGCGGCAGTCAGCCCCAAGTTTACCGACTCGCGTCATGTTGTCCTGACTGCGCCACTGCGGGGATGATTCAGACCGAACGCTCTTGACATAAAACAAGTTCTGTCTATATTTATTGGATCAGTCTCACGAAAAGCGGAAATACACTTACGGGACTCAAAAACACAATGGATTCAATACCAGTCGACATCCAAGTCCTTGTTATACCTCTATTGTCCTCAACTTCTCTCATCGCACTTTCTCAAACAAGTCGATATTTCCGAGACCTCATTCAACCCGACAAAAGCCAATTCGTCAATCGGCTGCTAGAATTGGAATGCCTGCCTGAATATGGTGGAGAGGTGACGATCAATGAACACGCCAAAATAATTGTTCCTTCGGAGTCGACGTCCTATGCTTGTACTCGGTGCCTCAAAATCGTCCCTCATACACGATTTGACAACCATGCACTTCTTCGTCTTCGCTTCCGGAAGCCACCTCCTGAGTCGAGAGCTGCACGAAAGCTCTGTGGCTGGGTGAGTGGTGATGCGAAGGCACGGGGTCTGAAAAGACAAGCCGACCTCAAAAATGATACGCTGAGGAACTGGATGCGGCAGATCGACCAGTCTTGCAATGTTGCCGAATGGACGTCGCTCTATTACATCGGTAGCTGTCGTCGCCGACGCTTGTGCAACGAGTGTAAATTTGCTACCGGATTCTGGTCCCGCAACGTAGGCGTTCGAAGTGGTTGGAGATGTAATCACAGGAGCTCAAATGTTGGTACGGGCCAGGTCCCAGTCATAAAGGGGCGGCAGCGAAGATGTCACGACTCCACAGAACGGTATTTTTGGGGTCTGTTCCCAATAGCCGACGATTCTCAGTATCCGTGGCGATGGAAGATCTATCGCGAGGATAACTGCGACTGGTGGACGCTGTGGTGGATTCGCTGTCCTGGGTGTGCCGTGTGGAAGGAGAGAGCAGCTTTCAGGAAAGGTTCTGGGTATGGAGTCAAGTCAACACCAGCGGACCCCAATATGTTTCGGCAAGATGGCTGGGATGGACCACATTTCGAGAACTGGCGCTGTTACCAGTGCTTCGCAGCGGCTTTTGGTGAGAAAGAGCTAGAGAAGGAGCTACTTGCGTTCTGGAAGGAAAAGGTCGGCTATGAATTGAGCCAGTTCAGATCTCTCCTGCTTAGTAGCTTTTACGTTGTCGACAGCATCGAACTGCAAACTGGGAAGAAACATTCATGGGAGAAGATCGTGAAGATGGATAGTGTTTCATCGCAGTTGTTAAGAAAAATTCCATCTGGCAGGGACCTGGCTGAAGCAGACGACGAGCAGAGGCGCCTTTATTATAAGATTTTGAAGCGATGGTTCGATACCTTAAACACGCCCGAAGAAGTTTTAGGCGGGTTGATGGACCGATCCTGGTTCAGACCATGGATAGTCGGTTACGAGATTCTGGAGAAGAGAATAGAGGCGCTGGAAACGTGTACGAACATTCTTGAAGCAGATCCAAACAAGCTTGTCAGCTTCGCGCTCAGTGGTAAGAGGGTCTCGGTATGAAGAAGGCTTAGGAGAGCGAGACGCAAATGGGTACTTGTCTACTTCGAGTGGCGAGAGGACGCTTGTCTGACAAGCAACATACTAAGACTAACGCGCATAAATTGTTTGGACCCTGAGTGTCTACTTACTGGAATCCTAAGGCATTAATGTGACGATCAGCAGACCTTAATGGCAATTCGTAGACCAGAAAGAGGCTCGTTGACGCAAGAAATGATAGAAGTCTCGAGAGTAGTCGATGGGTTGAGCACTAAAGTTGATTCCTTTGCTGATCCATATCCGTTCCGACAGATATACATGTCTCATTATCCGCAGCATCTGCTAGTTGCTGAAGACCTCCTGAAAACGTTCTTGAATGACGGATCGCGAGCTAATAAATCATCGAATCTGAACGAGCCGCACGGTTATTCATTTTCATAAGGATTTGCCTTCAAATCGAGCCTATGTTGTCATGAAATTGTCTATAGATAATCTCCTCATCAAACCTTTCAGTATTTTCATTCGGCCTTGTCATATGACTAGATGCACGCCCGGGGACGTACCGAAGTCGCAATCACGGGGTGAACCTGGCACCTACTTCTCCCAGTCGACCGATGTTTGACAAATGACAGCAAGTCTCCTTTATTGAACCTCTTCTCCAGAAATGTCAAGTGTATAGACGATTACCATGCATAAGTATCTACAAATGGTACCCGTTGAACACTGTCGAAAACGATTAGTATAAGAAATCTTTCGGAAGAGTCTTTCCTGTCGCGTCTGCGTCACCTGCAGTACACAGCATCTCGGGAACACCGACGTCCAGAAATGTCAAGGAGCTAGTAGCGACCTTCATTAAGAATAAATGAAGGCTGAGCCCTGGGAAGGATATTTTCATTTGAAAGACTTGGGGCACAGACACTTTGGTGACCTGGTTACATGCTGAGCCCACTCTTCCCAAACACATTGAGACCGTCTGAATTCCGGCATACACAAACCTTAATTTAAGCACATTCCTCTCTGTATCTAGCATAGCTTGAAGCGCTACCATGCTGCTGGAGCTTCTTGTACTCGGTATACCTTTTCGTCCGGAGCGCATCAAGTTTGCCAGAAGCTCACGCGAGTCAGGGCATTCGACATCACAACCTTGTAACGGAGGCGGACAAGCCGCTGTCAGGACTTTAACGACGAATGAGCATCAATACTGTGGAAACAGATCTCTCAAACCGGTGCAATGAAAACAGAGCATCCTGAAGCTTGGATTCACAGGTCTTGGCCTGCCATAGAACTCCATAGTTTAAACTTCCAGCCCTACGCCTATCCGGATGTGACTGAGATTCATGCAAAGGGTGTTTTGCTCGCTTCACATATTGAGACACGAGCCCTGTCAGTTGGGAGCCATGGTATTCTCAGTCTTTTCAGGTCCCCTCTTACTTCAATCCGCTCTCACAAATTCTCAGGTTCTTTCTTTACTCTTTTCTCGTCATTCCTTCACCGGCCGGTGCAACTGAGCCACCCTCATACTTTTTAAACTATGTTACAGCGTTGATCACTTACTTTCGAAAGCCTAATTACTCTTTACGTTCTTTATCCCACTCGAGCTAGACAGAGGTCGCTTCCCTCAAGCCCTTCCACCTACTTCATGATGGTCAGTCTTTCCCCGACCTTGATTCCACAATTGTAGGCAGAGGACCGTTGGCATCATGATTTCCGACTGCCATTTAAGTCTCTTCATTACCTCTCAATCACTTATCAATGAAATCCCTCATGTTGGAGCACCTCGTTGATCGAGTCTCAACCTACAGGACGATCGCTTTTCCATAACATGTTTTTACAATATGAAGCCCGCTCACCAAGACCAGGTTGACCAAACTCGGCCATACTCGAATTCTCCAGTATCGCCATTACAGACCCCGGTTGATGGCCAAAGGAATATGGCAGCAACATTCTCCCCGGTGGAGCAGAACGCCTATTCTGATGAGAAGATCGTCATGGTAGGGCCTATGGGAACGGGTATGGAGGTCGTAGAGCCGAACAGAAGACCATCGCACGCCCCGGAAGTTGTTCTAGCTGCTGCTCCAATTCCGCCTCATGCTCCCCCAGGATACGCGGACACGGAACTTCCTTCTCGACCAGAGCCGAAACCATTCTGGAAGAGGCACATACTATGGATCGTGGCGATACTGGGGCTAGGCATTCTCGTAATTGGCGTGGTGGTTGGGGTTATTGGGCACATGGAAAGCAAATCATCGCGGACGAGTGATTCACGGGTGTCGGTGGTCAAAACCATCACCAACAACACAATGAATAGTGTTGCCAGCTCCGGCTTGTTCTTGAACGATGGGACAACATGGAATACCCACGTAATCTGGCAGAACTCTACGGGCGGATTAAATCTCCAGATCAGTTTGGACGGGCAAACATTCCAGCCCGAGCAACCAGTCAAGCTGAGCATCCAACCCAAGATCGGATCTCCTCTTTCAGCCACAACGGAAGTTGATTCTACCACTGGAGTCGTAATGCTCAACATTTTCTACTTGTCGGGCGTGAACAACATCACGATGTCTGCTGTCACCTGCTCCCCAAATTCTGACAAATGCAATACTATCGCGAATTGTTATCTCCCAACTCAAATTGCACCTAGCAATTTTACCGGACTTGCAGCAGTAAATGTGAACAAAGCTCAGGATTGGCGTGTATACTACCACGATGAAGACGGATACATTTCAGAGCTGCAAGGCGACAACTCGGGATTCAACCTAGGAAAGCCAATCGGTGGCTCTGGTTTGAACGCCTCATCTATCGCAGCAGTCAACGTCAACTCAACGACCAATAATATCAACATCTTCTACGTCGATGGCTTGACCCAAGCTCTCTTCAAGATGCAGTTCACAGCCGATGTTTGGACCAAACGTAAGAGTTTTCTTCCCGCCGCTTCTCGGATAAGACACTAATATTTTCTCTCAGCATCAATCGTCTCTGCTGATCTCATTGCTTCCTGGAATCCCAGATCTGGACTTGGCGCTGCCTACACCGAAACTCAAGATCAACTTCATGTTTACTACACAGGACTCGATGCAGGTATCTATGAATTCCTTGGGTCCCGCGCGTCACAAACAACAAATACTTCGTGGGCGGCGCAGCCTGGCCATAATCACCTTTGGGCAGCAGCTGATTTTGTCGGGGCTCCAATCACCGCTGTAGGATGGGAAGACCAAGCACGATTCTATCAGGTCAAGGAAGGAGATCTTGCAGAGGGCTCTCTCAGTAACACGACATGGACCGAAGCTTTTATCGACAACAACGGTCGAACTAGCTAGAAAATCTTGGGCGGATGCTAGCGAGCGGTGCTTTCATTCTGGGGAGTTGGTGGCTTGGAGTCTTTTGGGACGGACCATAATTTCATTTCTACTGTATGTGCAGTCCTGGGGGCGCCTAGCCTACACATACTTCTGTATATAGGTCATTGGTACAAATGGGCAATACAATTCATTATCTAGGGCGGTTTCATGCCCGCTCAATCAAGAAATTTTCGCTGTCTCGAACAATGCCAATGTGTGACATGAGGGTACCAATTGACGTGCCCCTCAGCCGTAGCTATATCTCCCTGTACGCTTCACTAGGAACAACATATTAAGTTAGGATGAAACATGCGCTCATAGTCGTCATTAAACCATAGCATGATGTGTTATGATCTTCTTCGCTTAGCCGTTTCCACCACCGCTTCCAAGCGGCTATTTCTGGCAGATGCGAAAATAATAGTCGATAGAGTTCAGAGACACACATAGCATGAATCGAGTTCTTGAGTTCATATAGAACGTCATGCCACTCCGCAGCAGGAGATGTCTGTCGTTTCAATGGATTTCTCCGATCTGCCTTGCCGCATGCTGTGAAGCTTAGGATTGGCTTGTAAGATCCTGCCAGAAAGGGGGCGCCATCTGAGAAGCCGTTTTCCACTCCATATAAGAAATTGATACATTGTTGTGCCTAGGGTCTTTTCTTCACTGCTCAAATCCATTCTCGATCTCAAGTCATCACAAAAGAACTAACTGTGATTTTCCGTTCAGGTAAGGTAAACAATGGCTCGCTAATTCTGAGCCGAAATCGCTTGGCATTTCTACCCCGCACTAACCCTCGATGAACAATTCGCTGTGACAAAACCATCGCAGAAGTCACGAAGGGACAGTCTACGATCTTCATTGATGGATCAAACTACCTCGCATGCTCGGAGATATCACATTCGCCCAGCTACTCCAGTAGACGCAGATTACATTCTGTTTCTCGCCACGCGTGTTCAAGCAGCTCTCACAGCATCAGGCAGCCTTCAAGAACTCACTCCATCAACTCTGGACACAATCCGAGCTTCGATACACCACGAAGAAATTCTGATATTCACTTACACCGATGTTACTTTATCGGCTCAGTCAGCTGCCAGTGGAAGTGTGACAATTTCTCCTTTCTCGCCTTCATCTGGCCATGGCAGCTCCTCCTGGGGCATTGACGAAGTCCGTGGGAAAACATGGTACCTCCATTCCTTGGTGCTGGAGCCTACAGTACAGGGTAATGGACTCGGCAAAAACTTCTTGGAAGAGGCCCTGAGCAATTAGGGCAACGGCATGGTGCGGGACCACTGGTGCTTGACTGCTGGGCAGGGAATCAGAAGTTAAGAAGGTTTTACGAAGAGGGGGGGTTTCGGCTTGTGGGTATATTTCCTGAGGAGGGATATGAGATTGCTGTCTACGAAATACAATTGAGAGCTTGCTGAAGGGATTCTGTAAAATTATTTATCCCTCAAGAACCGATGGCATATGGCAGGTGAATGTTCTTGTAGAACCCTTCTATATAGAGGGAGTAAGTAGAGCAGTCTCGACCTTGAAGGCCCAAACAGCACCTTCGAACTCTTTCCTTCGCTCAATGATGACATCGATATCATGCTTCGGCTTCTTAGAGTTCTCTCCCAATTGCTGGCCTTTGAAAGGCGGTGGCTTGATCAACCCACCATCCCTCATCTTGACATCAAATCCATAGATCATCATTGCCACAAAGCTTGCAATTTCGGAGAATGCCAGATGACGACCTGGACAGAGATGTTTACCACCGCCAAAGGGAAGCAAGCCCTGAATTTGAGCTTTTCTTTGCTCCCGACTCATGTGTTTCTTGTTGAGGAATCGTCGCCCGTTGAAGACACCCACATCGTTGCCCCAAGTACGCTCAGACTCGTGCAAAGCTCCGCCAGGAATTTGAATGATACCTCCTTTCTTAAGATTGTATGTATCCTTGAGAAACATGTCTTCCATCACTACGCGGACTGGAGTTGCGTTGACGCACATGCGGAGCGTTTCGTTATAACAAGACACCAGAAGAGGGCAATCTTTTTCGAGCGAGGAGATATCCAGAGTGAGTTTGACACGTCCATCGAGAATTGTGCTAGTAACGATTCGTGAAACTTCTTCTCGAATGTCAGCAGTGAGGATTGGATCAGCGAGGATATTGCAGAGCATAAAGAAGGAGTTTGGAACGGTGTTGGTAAGCGCTGCGAAGCAGATCGTTATCTCAAACCCTGCCAGATCGTTGTTGGTGAACTTTTCAACACGTGCAGCTCGGGCTCGTCCTGCAATGAAAGCATTGGAATTCTTGTCTAGACCTTTGTTGTAGTAGTCTTCGAAGGCAGGTGTCAGGGTTTTCCGAGCATTCCATGCTTTCCTCGCTGTTATCGATGGGAAAAGGTCGAGGAAGAGCATGGGCAGGCCCTCCTCGAATTCCCTTTTCATGTCAGCATAGAAAATTCTATGTGTTGATTAGCTTCTTACCAAATGTGTTTGACAAATTCTGGTCTTTGGCGAATTGGGTTGTCAGGACCGTAGAAGGAGTCTGCAAGTGCCATTGTATATGCCACTTTCGTCCAATCGAAAAGACTACGAGTCTGCGGTGAGGCATCAATGTCGTTGAAGTATTGAGCCAAAGTTTTCCCAACCCTTCTCTTAGTTTCGATTAGATGTGGCCCCAGCTGAAGCGCGTTGTACATTTCATGATGGATCGTCCGCATGTACCGATTATTTGCACCGTTGTGGGCGACGATGTCCTTGATTTCTTGCCTCGCTCCCAGTGCTCGATTGGTGAACGCAATGTGGAATGGATAGAACGAGACAGACTTCGTATTTCCTAGAATTGCTTGTATGTACTGCGGGGTGTTGACAACATAGATGTTTGTTGAGAAGATCTTCAGAGTAAACACTGGCCAGTCCACGTACTTGAGACTTGGCACTATCAGATAAGTGCATTCTACGACCAATCTTGCAGGATACTTTACCTCAATGATTTCAGATAGTCGCCCTGATACCGAATCATGCCTATAATGTGCCAAATAGAAGGAATGGCTAAGACCGGAGGCTCCCGAGTGTTGACAATAGCGCCGGTGAGTCTCCTGTGTATCAGGAAAATGATGGTAACCATCAACTGAAGCAGTATCAAATGCAGAATTGTCGACGCTTTCCAAGCTGGAATGACTTCGATAATTTGAGACAACATCTCTTGGATGTTTTGCCTATTTGGTGCTGCGATGGGAAATTTGCGCTGATGTACTTCTGAAGTTTGAAATTGAGGTCAAGCAATTAATCAAATGATGTTGATGACTCCTCTCAGGACAATAAGATATTCCGCCAACTGGTTCCTTCTCCATTACAGTATTGCTTTCAATACCTTGTCATCTGGATAAAGTGCAATTTCTAGCCATCAGCCGTCTGCTTGATTCTGGTCTCAGCAAGATAGGACTGCATTTGCATGTTGTGCTAGCGCTGGTGACTCGCAAGCATATCCAAAATGAGAGTAGCCGACCTCTGAACGTAGAGAAATATTCCAGCCTGGATCTCTGGACTTCATGAATAGTTGGCTGATGGTAAGCCCTTCGAGCGTGAGTGGTGTGTTGTCTCTTGATGTTGAGCAAGTGTTGCCGCAGAGGCATCGCTTAGCGAATAGGAGGAGCAGGATAAACGAATCTATCCGCAATGTCGCTGCAGAATCGATGCAGAATCGATGCAGCTTCGGCGACTTGCATGCATGAACTTGCGGAAGATGTGCACTTCTTGAACTTCTAGTGCATGAGTGACCACTTTTGAGAGATGGGTGGGCCGAGTAATGGGCCTGGTTCAGGTAACCGGGCCAGTGGATTTGCCCATTTTGGGATGGAAGACCGCTCTGAGACATGCAGCCGAATGGAATCGTGCAATCAGCACACCACCATAGTGAAGATATGTTAGAAAGTGCACTTGCATGGTACTGTATTCAATTGCGATTGAGAAGTTGCTCGCTAAACTATCGAAGTCGGGCACGAATGTGTCGGCCAAGCAGGTTCAGCTGGGCAAAGTAATCAATTTGCAGTTTTCGAAAGCATGATTGAAATAGATTGGAAGAAAGAAGCAATCTAATTACTACCGTAGGTGCGGCCTGTCTTGGGAGTATTCATGCATCATTCTGTGGCGAGCGTTTGTCTATGGCTTCTCGGCTATTGATTTTCAACGGAGTGGCAACGTCTGTTTCCTATAATTGTGATTACCATCAATAGATCCAGCTATTGAATTTCCTGGCAAAGATAATGAAAGTAAATCTCAGTCATTGGAAAGATTGAGTCTCCCGAATTCAATGTGCTTCGCCTTCGCCCCAATCTCGACGTGCAACGTCATGCAACATGGCTTGATATATGCAGAAGAGTGGAGTGTTCCCTTCTCTAATTTTCTTCTTTCTTTCAGATTACAGAAGGTCAAGTAAACCAATAGAAGATGCAGTACTTATCTCAACCTCTGTTGCCTGTCATTAAGTGCTTCTTATTCTCCTCAATCGCTTCCCAAAGAGCAAACTCCCACCAAACACTTCACGAGAACATACCAAATAGCAGGATTGAAGATGGAGTATTCTATTGTATCTATCCTTGTGGTATTTCTCTTCCTCGTCAAAACAGCCATTCAAAGACAAAAGCTCTCGCGCCTACTATCAGAGCGAGGTTGTGCACCGCCTCCCTCCACACCTAACACTCTCTTCGGCCTACTCCAAATAACACAATTGCTTCGAGCACTGAGAGCAAATCGCTTCCTCGAATACGTTCACGGACTCTTCGAAAAACATGGAAATACATTCGCCTACAACACCTTCGGCACCCAGTCGATCTGGACGACAGAGCCAGAGAACATCCGCGCCTGTCTTTCCACCCAAGCACAAGACTTCGAAGTCGGCGCCGCCCGACACAAAGTCATCATTCCACTTGTAGGCCACAGCATCCTCACCAGTGATGGTAAAGCCTGGTCCCAGCACCGAGCATTGCTCCGTCCGAGTTTTATGAAAGCACAACTTGCGGACGTCGACATTTTTGAGAAACATTTTCGTAATCTGGTCACGTGTATACCGAAAGACAACTCGACATGTGATCTGAGAGAGCTGCTACAGAAGTTGACGATGGACATTAGCACCGACTTTCTGCTAGATTACTCAACAGACTCGCTTGTGCTTCATGCGGAGGGGAAGAGTGACGAGTTTGCGACGGCGTGGAATAAGGCTATGGGGTGGATCGCGATGCGTGCTCATCTTGGTGCGCTGATGGATTGGATTCCACATCCTTCATTCTTCAGAGCTTGTAAGACTATCCATGAGTATGCTGATGGTCTGGTAAGTTCGGCTCTGGCGTCAAGAGATAGGAAGATGGAAGAGGGTGAGCAACGATATATCTTCCTACATGAGCTGGCAAAGGAGGTTGAGGATCCTATCCAGCTTCGAGATCATGTACTTAGTGTACTCACAGCAGGGAGAGATACTACGGCAGAGCTTTTGTCATGCACTGTGGATATTTTGGCTGCGAGACCTGACATTCTTCATGTGTTACGCACGGAGTTAGATCAACTGCATGGGGAGAGGCCGAGGGTTGAGACGATGAAGGGGTTGATGTACCTTAGAAATGTCTTCTTGGAAGGTATTTTGCATTTCACCTGATGAAACAAAGTTCTACAAGGCCTTGCTGACTTGGGTTGCGTCAGTCCTTCGGCTCTACCCAGTTGGCCCAGTCAATGCTCGCATAGCCACAAAAGACACAACTCTTCCAGCTGGTGGCGGTCCACACGGTACACAGCCTATCCTGATCCAGAAAGGAGAACAAGTACTCTATTGTCTGTACGGTATGCATCGCTGTAAAGACCTTTACGGTGTAGATGCAGATGATTTTCGTCCTGAGCGATGGGATCAACGACGCCAAGGATGGGATTTCTTGCCATTTAATGGAGGTGCTAGACAGTGTCTTGGTCGTAAGTCTCACTTCCGATATCCTCGAGACTATGCATCTTGGTAGAAGCTATCAAATAGGATGTGCTAATATCTCCTCAGAAGGCTTTGCTACGATGGAAGCATCGTATATTCTTGTCCGACTGCTCCAAGAGTTTGATGATATCCAGCCCAGGAGCGTCAGACCGTGGCAGGAGCATCTTGGACTGATTCTTTCAAACTTACATGGGACATTTGTAGGCTTAAGTAAGAAGACTTGAGAGCATTCTGGAGGAAGTTTGAAGTAGCTAGGTCTTTCTCAATGACATAAAAATCATGGCTCGTTCAACATCAGAGCAGTTGGTTATGAAACTGTTCGACACGTTCGGATATCACATCGATATAACGGAACGCATTAAGCATCCAAATAAATCTGAAACATTAAGAATTATAGGCTCGGCTATACCAGGAATCGCTCGAAAGCAAAACCAGGCCATCATCAACCCCCCTCTCGACCTCGCCAAGTCTCCCTGCTCGCTTACGAAGTCCCGCCAAACAAAACAACATCAAGGTAGCGGAACATGATCCCCAGAAAGAAAGCAAAGGATTACCAATAACCTCTCAACAGCATCTAAGCCTTCTTCTTCACAATCAACAGCACCCCCTTTGGACTCCCCTTGATAATCTCCTTCCCCTCCTCCACCCCAACCTCCCTCAACAACCTCTCAATCTCTCCCCTAATCCTCTTCACCACATCTCCATCCGTGCCAACAGCATCCTTATCCGCCTCCCTCCACCTCTGCACCGGACTCGCCGTCCCCAAAATCTTCTCCATCATATCCAAATCCATCGTCAGCGCTCCCCCCGCAAAGAACTCCTCCGCATCATTCTCCCCCGTCCCCCATTCCATCCTCACAAAACTTGCTTCGTCGAATTCATCCACGGGCGTGTCAAGCGTCCATGGAAGTGGCAACTCGCTATAAAGGTTGCGAGTGAGCCAGTTTCCCGGCTCGAAGAAAGGCTGCAAGTCTCGCTCCTCAAGATCCATAAGTGCTGCATTCAGAGCCTCGGAGTTAGGCACAGAGGGGTGGATACTCATCTGTCCAGTCGTCCAGAGCGCGACGGTCCCGCCTGGCTTGAGGACGCGAGCTGCACGTGGCCAGAAGGCGGACATGTCGAACCAATGCGCTGCTGTTGATGCAGTGAGGAGATGGACGCTCCCGTCTTCGATTGGAGGCGTGAGATGCCAGCCTAGGTCTTCGGCGGTGGAGATCTCGAAGCGGATGGGTGAGGATGAGGCGGTTGTGCCGCCCAGAGCGCGGGCGTTGTTTATCATGCCTTCGGAAGGGTCGAGGCCGGTTACTTGATTGAAGTGTGGCGCGAGAGCGCGAGCTGCTATTCCTGGGCCGCAGCCGACGTCTAGAAGGGTGGTGAGTTGGCCGCCGGTTGAGGTGTGTTGCTTGAGGACTGTTTCGTAGAGTTTGGGGTGGTAGGAGGGTCGAGCTTGGGCGTAGGATTTACCTTGGTCTTTGGTGTAAGACGTGAAGGTCTTTTCGCTAGACGTGGAGGGTTGTGGTGTTGACATTTTGACGACGGTAGTGACTTCAGTGTGGATGGTCGAGTAGTTGAGTTGATAGATTTACGTCCGTTTATTTTTCTTTGCTATGAGCGAAGGTTTTGTTCTCAGATTGATTTGCCATCTACTGCACTCTACAAACTGCTCAATATTTGGCCTGCTTGAGTTGTTTGCACAGGGAGGAGAGTAGACAGGAAGGACGAGGGAAATTGTAAAGTCGAGGGAAGTTGTTGCCTGCGAGTCGGTCAGTAATACGGCGGGACATTTCTCCACTTTTCTACTGACTTCGGAAGCTGGTTGCCGAACAGCTTAAGCAGATTGTGATTCGATAAAATTTCGATTTCTTTGAATACTGTAGATGATGGGGTGCTAAGACGATGTAGGGTGGGATTCAGCAGGATACGCTCACGATTTATGCTGGAAAGCTTTGGATCGGGGTTCAGTGCTAGATGATTCCGGGTATCAAGAAATCAACCTTTGTTTGCACCTTCTTTCTGCAAGTATCTTCAAGAAATGAGCCTTTATATACAAGTTTTTTAATGCAGCGGGCCGGCGATTCATACGATCAAACACCGATCGAGGCGTGGACTTTTGCTGGGCACAGGGATTGAGCCGGCGCGCGGACTTTATAAAATTCTCCGGAAACAGAATTCCATTCGTTCGAAGCTCGACTTACCAGAGTTCTGAATATGAGTTCAAATTGGTCTTGACATTTACATGTCAGGTGCTATATTTTTACGTTCTTCATTATTACGTCGGCTTCTGAGCATACACCACATATCTACGAGCTTCAATCAGCACTGCCATTCAAAAGGTGAAGGACAATACTTACATGGGCCAGTACGCATGGATTTTGGAATCCTTCATCTCTTTTCGTACATCGACTAAGAAAATCTCAACTTCCTCCTTCGTCCAATTGAACACCCGAGTAAACAAAGCCATCGAAAAACCCTCAAGTGAAGGCGCCATGTTCTCCAGAGACCAGGCTCCTACACCATAATTAGCTTTATCAATACAACAACAAGAAAAGATCCTACCAATCTCCTTCATCTTCTTCTCCTTCGGCCACCTATTCTGCGGCCACGTGAATTTCTGCTCAACGACATTCACAAACCCAGCCTTCTCAAGCTGCTCCTTATACTTCTTCGCACTATCAATCGGCCTCCCAATCGTCCTCGTCCCATCAAGAATAAGACCAGCCCATTTCTTAAGCGCTGAATCCTCTGGCATAGTACCATCTACGAATTCCACAGGGAAGCAGATATCCGCCATTTCGATATATCCACCCGGCGTCATATGCCTATCATTCCATTAATATGCAAAATCCAGACTGAAACCATCCAATCCAAACAAAACAAAACCAATCCCGGAACTCATTTACCAATACTTGGTTTGATAGAATAGGCAAAGAAAAAAAAAAGAGAAAAAGAAGCTCACCTCAAACTCTGCTCAAAGAACCTCCCCCAATCCGCAAAACTACTCGTCATCATCCTCGCATACACGAAATCAAAGGCCTCGCCCTCCCGAAACGTCCACTCCTCCTCCAGATCATCGACCTGGAAACTCACATTGGGCGGGACGAAGCCGGGCTGGATGGGGCTGAGGTCGAGACCTAGGACTGTGGCTTCCGGGTGCGCGTCGGCGAAGTCGATGGCCCAGATTCCGGTCCCGGTTCCGGCGTCCAGGACGCGGTGGATGGTGGGGGGGAGGGGAGAGCTTTGAGGAGATGTTAAAATGTAGGTACTCTTTAATTCATTTTTTATGTTTTTGTAATTTTAAATAGGATGGAGTCGTGATTGGAAAAGGAGTGAGGTTTTAGAATTTCGAAGAGGGGGAAAGGGTTGAGTACATACAGATGTAATTTTCCATCAAACGTCAACGTGAAAAGATGATGCTGTAGATCCAGCCGGTCTTGCTCGGGGACATCGTTCGGACCTAGGTATTTCCCGTCTTTGTAGGCGTGATATCGACGTCCGTTTTCGTGGCGATGGGCGAGGATACTGCTGTTTATTGAGACGGTTGAAGATAGATCGTCGAGATCGTCGAGGTCTTCGTCGCCGAGAGAGGAGTCTGCGTCGTTGATGTCTTGGGGGTTGGTGTTGGTGTTGGGGTTGGCCATGTTGGGGTAATTTGGGGGATAGCGGGGTAGACACTGATACGAATGGTTGCTTGAATTATTGATAGGATATTTGATGATTGACGGAATAGAAATTAGGGGGATGTATGAGATTGCGGATAGAATTTAAAAGGTTGTTTATCCTACAATGTGAAATATAGCTGCCACGTTAATCTCCCTGCAACGTGGTACGTAGCAGCTCATCCCATCACATCATCCATCGCCCATCCATCCAACCGCAGCAACTCTCAGTTAGATCAGCGCCTTATTGACCTCGTACAGGACCGAATCCGTACAGTCCATGCACAACGAGCGAGTAGAACAGCCTGAATTTTGTTGATTCTTGTACTTCGATCAATGAGATGCAGCGATATCCGAGAAGATGAGCTGATCTCATGTACGTTTTGACAGGGTACGGCCGCACCAACGAGGCAACGCGGAGGTTTGGCGACCAGTGAGAAGGTGTGGAGTTGGCGCTGAGCAACCTGAAAGCGCTGGAATTTAGTGGTTAGACCCTGTATTTTGGTCGCTTAGGGGGCGTGCTAGGTATTTATAACCTCCACGGCCTCCAAGCTCCTGGGTATCGGTTACCTAGGTACCTATATAAAGGTGGAAGGACATGAGAGAACATTCAGATGGTAATCTATTTAGTACATCGCTTTCGCACGGGGTAGGATTTACAGAAAGAAATGCATAGTGCAGCGAGGAAGGAGGTTTGAGAGAATGGACAATGGGAGTGAAAAATGATAATGAATGAGCTCGAGAGCATTATAAAATAGTTAACTACTATCTACACGCAAATGGTCTCTTCGTTGGAAAAGCAATCAAGACATTGACAAAGAATTTGATCACGTATTATATGTTATATCTTATATCTTTCCGCACGATGTCCCTATTCAGATCTCCTTCCCCAGCTTCTCACTCTACCATGAGCGCATTCTCGCGAATTTGCCCATGAGCATATGTACCCGCACGTGCTGGGAATCGTTCCGTCCTGATATCGCCGAGACCCCGTCCCAAGCCGATGGGCTGATGACCGCCTTCTGTTTCGCGGTTGCTTTACTCGAGGTGTAGATACTCGCCTAGATACCAGCCGAGATGTAGATAGGCGCCTGCAGGGCGTTGTACATCGTAAGGGTCCGGGGTTCCTTTGGTAGGTGGGAGGTACTGGACTTCTGGGCAGAATTGACTTCGTGCCTGAGATGTTGTATATTCCGGAGATCGAGATATGACATTCTTGTGTTGGAAGTTTAAAAGACGATATCTGGAGAATGTTCCTCGACTTCAGGTGTTTCTTCAGCCAATTCTCGATCGATCTGTCCTCCCAAGTAATTCATCATGAACCTCTCTCCACGAGATACAAGCCGGTTTGGAAAAGTTACGTTTCGGTGCCCACGACGAGAAGTGAATATCTTCATTCCAAGCAGGATTTGCCATCGTCTCTGCCTCGTCTTCTGTGAAAGTCATCCGTTTCCACTCACGCTGCGCGGGATACTGCTCTCCCATCGGATAGCCAACCTTCCTTGAGCAGACGATGGTCATGTCGTTTTCTGGTTCTTTATAATGATGTAAGATCCAGATGAGCTTCCATCGGCCGTCTTCTGGTATCGTTCCATCTGGTAGCCGGTTCGCTTCTTCTAGATTCACGATGAAGGATGCTCGTGTTGCTAAGCGAGCTTGCTGTCGTGTTGGGTCGCGATGAGCAGTTGCGCGGAGGATGCTGAGTGCTTCTTGTCGGACAATCTTGTTGCGGCAGAACATGGCTGTGTCGTAGAGGGGCTTCTCGATGCTATCAGGGAAATTGAAGACCGGGGAATTTGTATTCCAAAGCTTGAGATTGGAATGATTGATATGCCGGGAGAGTGAGACTATTTGGGTGAAAGAGGGGAGGAATTGATCATGTTCGGTTTGCTTAGTGAAGAAAGCTCCGGCAAGCGATATTTCGGCATTCAAGACTTGTACTTGAAGGAGAGCTGCCTCCGATTGAGCGAGAGGATCTGACGATTTCATGACTTTAGTGAGAATGGGCTCGAATGCCTTATTCCATCTTCTGATATCCTTCAAGTACTGATCGCGATCTGCTACAAGATCCGTGGGTACGTAGCATGGATCCATCAATTCACCTGGACTGTCCGCAGTGTGAGGATGCCTCAAGTCTTGCTTGAGCATAATATTGCGAGCATACGACTCATCCACTAGATGGAACGTGCGCCGCATGATGAGTTGCTGGAATCTTCTTGCCTCTTCTAGAATGCTGAACCGAGTTGGCATGTTCTGTACTGTGATTGCTCCCTCTCGTCTTCGTTTCATATGGCGGGGTAAATCCTTGATACCCCACCGGATTGCATGATAGAGCTCGATGCGTCCATACTCGTGGAAGATCTCGTCGTCAACAATGCTAGAGTTGGGAGATGAAAGCCCGGTGTTCTGGGCATCCTTGTTTTCTGACCATTGCTGGAGAAGCGAATATCCATTTTGACCTTGATTGAGAGCAGTTGTAGGCGACTTGAGTAAAAGCTCGATACAGTAAATGACAAGGCAAGCCAGTAGAGCATTCCTCAGTGACGATGGATCTTGTGGAACAGGTACAATCTGTTGCATGCCGACTATTGCCCGATCGTATGACGCCAAGGCGAATGTTTGATGTCGATTTGCTATTTCCATGTTTGCTGTTCTCTCAGAAGCTGGACCAGCAGTGGCAAAGTATCCTTGCTTGATGGATTTGTTGAAAGCTCCGATAGCCACCACTGCTCGTAGAACGAAGGGTTCATGGTAACACGCCTGAAGCAGAGTGTAACTCCAAGCCGAAGACTTGTTGTATCTAGAAAGCTCTAGACATGCTTCTTCTTGATAGGCTCGGAAGTAGACGGCCTCATCCTGGTTCACGAAATGTAAAAACTCGGAAGGCTGGGCCTGAGTAAGCTGATCGGTCTCCTGTGGTAGAAGTGGACGTCGGGAGTTTGGTTGTGTTCGTTTCCAGACACATGGTCGCTGGATTCGGGAACACAGCGTACAGACCGGAAGTCGCTCGTCACATTTCACTCTCCGTGCCCTACAATATGGTTTGCCCTTGTCAGCCACCAGAAGTCTACACAATATAGCAGCAACATGCCGCAATTTTACTGGTGATGTCCCGTCGAAGCCCAATATCCTACCTAAGGTACTGTACAGCGGGAGATACAGAGATACGGCACGCGACAGGGCAGAACAACAACAACATACTAAGTACAGCATATCACGTACCTGCACGTCAAACAGCCGTTCCTTGACTTTGGAGCCGACTTCCGTTTACCTTGCTTCAGCATCCCGCACTGCCGATGAGCGGGAGGAGTGTATCACTTCCCCGAGAACCTAAAGCTCCAAACAAGAAGAGGTACATGAACAAGCAGGCTCAGTGGCGCAAAAGCGTGGGTGAAGGCCGGCATAGGTATGGAGAGACGTGGAGGTATGAGTCTTAGGACAAGATGTGATCATGCAAGAATAGAATATTCGTAGTCCAGGTGACTGACGAGAGCCTCAGGTTCCAACAACTCTTAATGCACCCCACGCGAATTAAAAGAACTGTCTGGAGAAGAAGAGTTTGACGTTGCATGAGAAGAGAACGAAGTTGACGATGTGCCGTTGAAGGCTGACAGTCATTGGGGCTGGACCGCAGTCGTACATGGGACTTGCATGGGACCACCAAAGCTAGTGTACAGTACATGTGGAAACCTCCACGCCTCTGTATCCTTTGGGCTCTGGTGGGCTCTACTCTGCTCTACCTACCTTCTCGACTCCTCACCAGCCGGCCACTTCAGTCAAATTACGCGACCCACTTCACCGCCTTCGCAGGGGTCTGCTTATCGGAGACCCACCTACAGAGTGTGGCTTGGCAGATGGCAGAAGAAGTGGCGAATCAGATCGGCACAGACAGGGATACAAATCTCGGAGAGTCGGCAACAAATCGATATCAGACAGAAACAAGAGAAGGGAGGAAATTTTGTCGCGTCGAGATCCATGCATGCCATGGTTGGGGATGGTTGGGACGAGTCGAGACGAGACGAGACAAGACAAGACAAGATGAGCCCGATTGAAATGGATGAGAAGAAGGAAACATAGTATTGCCTGCTAATCAAGGAATGGGATAATAGAAGTCGAATAGAGGTCAGTTCAGATATCAAATTATCCCAGATCGTTACTCCCCAAGGTCCCGTCTGCTCTTCATGTCAAGATCTTCTCCACCTTATCAATCTCTTGCCATATCTTGAACAGCATCAAGAGTTCGCCCAGCTCGTGCAAGAACACCAAGAAACGCAACTGCATGCACTAAAACCTACAATAATCATAGCGCAGCCGCCATTATTGGTACAGCCCACACTCGTTTATTCGGACGAGAACCAGAACCCCAGCATCTCGACACTTTTCTCCCCAATTATATTCCGTCATCGAGGCTTGGGACTCTTTCAAAGCTGGGCAGTTTTCTCGGCTTTGCTTGGCTTTTCAACTTTTCTTCACCCGTCAAGAGGCTTGGCCTACAATCCCGCTGACCATAAAGAATCACGTTAGTCCCAACCTAACCTGCCAAAGTCCAATCGAGGGCATCACATCCTTTTTTCGAGAGTTCAACCATCTCGACCTTCTTTTTCCTCCCCACCTCCCCGCGCTCTCCACGAGCAGGACCCCTAATATATCTCCTTTCCACGACCACCTACGAATCCATACGAACATCCTTATCCTTACGAGGACCTTCCGATCATTACATTGACAGTGCAATCGCTGCACCGAGGCCTCAAGCTGGGCAAGATACCAAGAATCTTGTTGAATTGGAGCGGCGACTGGGCGCAACCAGCTTCTGAATGCTCCGACACCACGCAATACTTCTGACCGAATCGACAGACTGGGGAATTGGGAAGGATATACAGCTTGGCTGAGGCAGACACGCGTGAACAAATCTGCTGTTGGCATCTGCTGTCCAGATCCCAGGATCATACCTTATCGCCGTCGCAACGTGAAGTTCTGAAGGCGAGAAATCCAAGCATCACCAAGAGACACCAAGCTCTTGACTCACCATGGCGTGGGACCATCTCTCGATCAACCGACCGCATCTGGTCTACATCATCCTCGGCGGCTTCACGTCGCTGTTCATGCTGTGTTCATCGTTCATCAAGGAACGACTGTACATAGGTGAAGCAACTGTCGCCACCATCTGCGGGATCATTTTTGGCCCGCACGCCGCCAATCTGATCGACCCTGGAACATGGGGAAACACCGATCAAATCACCCTCGAGTTCTCTCGAATCGTCCTCGTTGTACAATGTTTCGCCGTCGGCGTCGAATTGCCCAAATACTACATGGAGAAGCATTGGAGGAGTGTGGTGTTCTTGCTGCTGCCGGTTATGACATTTGGCTGGTTGATAACTAGCTTGTTCATATGGTGGATGGTTCTACCACTCACATGGCTTGAGGCTCTGGTCTGCGCGGCTTGTGTAACTGCAACAGACCCCGTCCTGGCCAGTTCCGTGGTTGGAAAAGGAAAATTCGCCAAGAGGATTCCTAAACATTTGCGAGATCTCCTCTCGGCCGAGTCAGGTTGTAACGACGGAATGGCATTTCCCTTCATATACCTTGCTCTCTATTTGGTCGAGTACAGACCGGATTCGGAGAAAGTGGCCTTTCACTGGATCGTCATCTCTGTCCTTTATGAATGTGTGTTTGGCGCATTTTATGGCTTCATGATTGGCTACATTGGTAGACATGGCATCAAGTATGCCGAGAAGCATGACCTTGTGGACAGAGAGAGTTTCCTCGTGTTCTACTTCGTCCTCGCACTGTTCTGCGCTGGTTCTGGTAGTATCTTGGGAGTCGATGATCTCCTGGTCGGCTTTGCTGCTGGTGTAGGCTTTTCTAACGACGGTTGGTTTACACAAAAGACCGAAGAGTCACACGTTTCCAACGTTATTGATCTACTCATCAATTTGGCTTACTTCGTCTACTTGGGCACTATCATTCCCTGGGAGCAATATAACAACGCGGCTCTAGGCTTAACGCCTTGGAGACTCGTTGTCATCGCGCTATTCGTCATCTTCTTCCGCAGAATACCTATTATGTTGGCATTGAAACCACTCATTCCGGACATTAAGAGTTGGCGAGAAGCTCTTTTTGCTGGTCACTTTGGTCCAATTGGCGTCGGTGCCATATTTGTCGCTATCTTAGCTCGAGCTGAACTAGAGACGACAACAACTACACCATTGGCAGAGTACCCCGATCCCGAGGCTCACAATTACATGGTTGTTGCGCTTGTATGGCCAATCACTACTTTCCTAGTCATCTCTTCGATCATTGTTCACGGCTCTTCCATCGCAGTCTTCACACTAGGCAAGCATATCAATACATTGCATCTGACCATGTCTTACACAACAGACGTGGATGGTCCTGGATGGCTCAACAGACTTCCTCGCATTGCTACCACATCAAGATCACAAGCAAAGTCTACAGTATCCGAAACTGATGGTGACGAAATGAAGATGGACGACTTTCCTCCTGGAGTGCTACCGCCTATTGGAATGCCAAGAGAATTCCTTCGTCGCCAGAAAGAAGAAGACAATCCAGCTAATAGTCGAGCTTCTTCTCTTATCCCTCGCCGCCGAAAGAAGAAGTGGGATGATGGTCTTGGACCTGGAGGACCCATCAGTCAGTCGGCCATTTTCCCTGTCCGACGCAGCCAGAGTGAGCATCTGAGCGAGAACACATCCGATACTTTGACACCAGGTGGAAATTCTCCAGATGCCGAAAAGGATATGGACGCCGAAAAGAATGAGCGTGACCTTGGTGAAGTTCAGCATGATCCTGAGATGGAACAAATCATGTCTAGAGACTCTGACGAGGCGAGACAATACCATGGATCCAAAGCCGAACACGAGCCAGACCGACGTGAGATTTTCCGAGAAGGAGACGACGTCATTATTGAAAACGAAGATGGTGAGGTTGTGGATACCAAGATTGACTCGCATACACCGAAGGAAAGACAACAGGCTGCCGAGAAGGCTGTGAAGGAGACCAAAGAAGATTTCGAGTCTTCTGGCCTTGGTTACAAGAATTTGAGAAAGAAGTTGGGCGTTTGGAGGCACAAGAATGAACCAGAAGATGAAGAAGGTGGACCAAAAGGTGCAAAGGCACCACCTAAGAAGAGAGGTCCAGCCTTAGCATACCAATTTGGAAACACAGTAAGTGGTCCTTTCTACAGGATCTATTCTTTACTGACTCATTGCCCAGATTATTGTGGAAGATGAAGATGGAGAAGTCGTCAAAACTTACGAGATTCCTTCAAGCAAGCCGAAAACAGGCGGAGAAGGAAGCACAGGTGGTGCTGTCCGGAAAGAGCTCAACCGAATGGGCACATGGACGGGCATCACTAAGAAGCCAGGCGATGCCCAAAAGGCTGGAGAATCCTCCCGACCCGAAATGCATCACGGCGAATCCGTCCTCGGCAGACTAGGCAACTGGGGCTTCAAAGGACCCAACACTGAAGAAAGCCCCGACAAAGGCAAAATCCCCGACAGCAACGGAGACGACGATGATGACCGCCACATCCGCTTCACCATTGGCGGAGCAGGTCGCCGTCTCACCAAAGACGATTTCCTCAAGGAGATCCAATCCCTCGACCCCAAAGCCCGCGCCGCCATCGTAGACGGCAGTGACGCCCCAGCAGCAATGAAAGATCTCGCCCGCAAAGACGCCTCCGCCGATATTCCTGGCAGCAGCCGTCTCTTCACCGCTAAAGCTCCACAGATGGCTTCTGGCAAAGGAGCCGCTAAGTCAGTAGGCGCGGAGATGGCGCGCAGACGTGGCGCGCCTATCGAAGAAGACGATGAGATGAGGGAGAGTGGCAGCGAGAGCGAGTCCGACCGTCAGAAACGCCGTGCGAAATCAGTTGCTGAGCAAGGCGGTAACAAATCTTCACAGCCGAAAGTAGCACGCCGCGTTTCCCATGCGGACAGCACTGGCGAGACGCAAGCAGAGAGACGGAGGAGAGAGCAAGCCTTGAAGGGCGTGGATTCTGTTACGCCTGCGCAGAGGGGTAGAGAGCGCTCGAGAGACGAGGAGGAGGGTGAGGAGGATGATGGCAGAGGGGGAGGTGAGACTGCGGCTGAGAGGAGGAGGAGAGAGGCTGCGTTGGGGCTGGATAGGGGAGCGGGTGGCGGAGAGGATAGCGATGATGATGATACGCCGCGTGTTCCACCACCTGTGGCGAGGAGCAGAGGCATTCGGTTTGCGCAGAGTCCGGTGAGAGGAGAGAAGAAGTGAGCCTTGCTCGTGACGAGTGGGTGAGAGGAGATTTGGGGAGAGATTGGAAGGCGTTATTTGCGTGAAGAGAATGTCTGAATTGGTAATGGACAAGCAAGCTTTGTAGCGTCGCATAGCATGGCATTGCGCGGTGTTGGTATACATACATGTTTGCAGGTCGTGATTCTGTGTAAATAATTTGGACAAATGGTACGATACCTAGGTTGTCTCTTGCTCTTCTGTCTATCACCATACCTGTCTGTCACACACTTTGAGGGTAATCGCGTATATCATCCAAGCAATGTCCGAAAATTCTCTTCACACACGCCCACTTTCTGTTAAGAAAGGAACTCGCTTACAATGTTACAGCAGGTATAAGAGGACGATCTTCGGTTTAGACGTTTAGTTCCCATATTCGACTTGTTTGACAGACAGGCACTCTCTCCATGCCAGACTTTAAAATACGGGACTCAAGGCTGTTCATACATGGTTCCTTCCTCTCTCCCTCTCTCCACTCGTACATCCATCTGCCCTCCCATTCCAAAAATTTAATACTCTCCCCGATTATAGTATCCCTTCTTACCACCCAAACCCCATTCTTTGTCGCTCAGCTGCAAGTACCGAGTTCTTGGCACTAGCAAATCCAACTACCGATTCGTCCACCTCTTCTCCTCCCTTACCTTGCGTGATTGCGAAATGCAACAGAACAATCATTAATACCATTAATGTCACAGCACTTTCTAACCAGAAGGAAGTTTGATACAAGCGCATGACACCGGTAGATGCGAAAAACGCGGGGTCCCCACATCTTGGCGGATGCCCTTGACGAGACGCTGTTTATTATCCAGAGATGGGATGGCTTTCAGCCTCATTCATGGCCCAATCGTGGGTGTGGCCAAGGAGGGTATTGTTGTTTCTGGACTTCTTACTTACCTGTGACTATACTGTTTGTAGTGCTTGGACGGCTGTGCGATTTGGGCGTGGTGATGTGAGTGGTAGACGAGGGGACTGCTGACTGCCAACCTGGATATTGCGTGCTATTGTATTGTATGTCAGGGTTGTGTTGTCAAGGTGATAGAATGTAACGTATGAGTGTCCAGTGATGAGAACGGATTAATTCTGATGTGTAAAAGGATGAAAAGTGACTTTTATAAAGTCAAGTATCTTTCCATGGCTTGATATCCTTAACGAGAGGAAGGAAGGAAGACATCTTGATTCCAAATCATTCCTGTTTACCGCCAATACATCGACCTTCACGATGAAGGTCCTCTCCATACTCGCCCTTGTGGCAGCTTCCTCCTTAGCAGAAGGCCACTACATATTCAACCGGCTAATCGTAAATGGCAAATCCATCGGTGGCGAGTACGTCCTTTCTCCTCCTCCTCTTCCTCCTCCTCCACCATCAGAAACCCCCAAACTAACCATCTCAATCCAGGTACGCCTACACCCGCAAAAACAGCAACTCCTACAACCCCGCCTTCCCCTCGGAACTCCTCACCTCCCCCGACCTCCGCTGCAACAAAGGCGCGAAACCCGGCTCGGTCTCCAAACCCTACACCGTCAGCGCCGGCTCCACCCTCGGCTTCAAGCTCTTCAACAACGAATTCATCGAGCACCCCGGTCCAGGCTTCGTCTACATGTCCAAATCCCCAGACTCCGTCCCGGTAGGTAGCTACGACGGCTCAGGCGATTGGTTCAAGCTGTGGGAGAGCGGAGTGTGCAAGGGGAGTCCGGGCCAGGATGGGAATTGGTGTCTTTGGCAGAAGGATAGGATTGAGGTGGCGTTGCCGGGGAATATCCCGCCCGGGGAGTATTTGGTAAGGGTGGAGCATATTGGGTTGCATGAGGCGGAGAAGGGGAGGGCGCAGTTTTATAGTAAGTTGCATGATCTGTTTATCTCTTTCTCATCATTCATTCGTTCGTTTGCTCTTCCGCACAATTTCCCCTATTTGCTATATAGAAGGGAACTCCTGTTGAGGGGGTTTTGTGACATTTTTTGTTGGTTTCGGCGTCCCTTGGGGATATCTGTTGATGTTTTCTCCTCGGAAAATTTACCAGTATGAGTTGTTGCTGGTGTAAATTGGTACTGACATTGACTTTTCTGCAGTTGAGTGCTACGAGTTGAAGATTGAGGGCCCTGGGGGAGGTACTCCTGGACCATTGGTCAAGATCCCAGGGATCTACAAGGCTGATGATCAGGGTATCAAGTATAACAAGTGGGCATCTAATCCTCCGCCATATATCATGCCTGGACCGAAGGTATGGGATTTATCGTGAGTAAAACTGTGTGCGGGACTGTGGGGTGAGACAGAGATGAAAGCTGGGGTGAGGATGGATCGAGAAAATAGTGAGAAGTTCGAGCGATTCTTTCGCGAGGAAACGAGTCAAGTTTATGTCTTGAATCAAACGTGGTGGGAATGGGTGTACACGCGTGTTGCAGAGCCTGTCATCTTTTTATATACATGTCAAGACCAAACCCCATATTTGAATAGAGCGAAATCCGAACTTGCTCAAGCGATCGTCGAGTAATTGCGATGCATGTTCAAAAAATACTTGAAATTCAAACATATCCACAACCCAAAGCTCTCAGTTCAAGTTCTCCATTCCTAGGCAAAGTCTCTTGCATGTGAATTGTCCCTTGCATGGTGCCAATATATTGGCAAGTGTGAAATGTTACACCCAACGAGGTGGAGGCAAGGGAATCCAGTGATGGCAAAGCCTCGATGTTTTGTCACATTATCCGGCCACCACTGATCCATATGAAGTCGAAAGAAGAGTTCGAAATGTAGTAAGGAAAGGGCAAATGTTGTCGATGACGGTCGCTAAGCGAGCCTCTGAAGCTTTGCGGGGAGATGTAGTTAAAGTCTCTGAGCTCCCACAGTGGTCAGTACTATTACATCTGTCTCGGTATTTTCCAATCTGTTCACAGGACAGAGAAATCCATCTTCAAATAAAATCATTCCTTGTGAACTGTGAATGTTTGCGACCCGTTCCAGAACTAATCGCTGATGATGACTGGAGTCGGCATTGAGAAAATGCTTCTCAATCTACGGAAGGAATCGAGCAGGACCTGCCAACTTGAAATCTACAATCATTTTCGTTGTTTGGCAGGGTGATACTTGATCACTGGACTACGATGATGTGACAAACTTGCACGGCCCAAGTCTGTTGGGTCGTTGAGAGAATTGGTTAGCTGCAGTTCTGGACACACGGCTCTCAACCATCGGTTTGGCTTGAAACAATCGGTTTTCGTGAACATCAAAAGAATCCCCGCCTGTCACTCTGGTTCACATGCTGTGACTCGGAGCGCCAATCGATAACACGAGGTGAACCGCCATCCAACCAATTGCACGGGGTTGCAAAACTCCCAAACATTCGCCCAGCAATTGAAATGACCAACAATTCCTTCTTCAAAGGGACATTCCAACCATTCCTGATGAGGACAGTGCAAGCCGCCCCCAGCGCTCAGTCGGGCCTGAGCCACACTATTTTAAGTAAATTACCCCACAAACTACGGGGGAATTCCAAGTGGGAAAGGCGATGGTGGCGCGATCCGTCCAGGGACAGACGCGCTATTTCGTCGCGTGCCTGCAGTGCATCACCTTGGCGTTGTGCCCCGAAATTAAGTAATAAATACGAGGCCTGAACGTCGACGATCGAGGAGTTCTTTTCTTTCCCTTTCCCCAAATTTCTCTCTACGATTCCTCTGTCCTTGGTATATTCACACTCGTTCAGCAGCATCAATAATCACTTCCGTCTGTCGCTTCTGTACTGCAGATACAGCCTTCTTCTTATACTACCCCTTGATCTACCGAGATTATTTACCCTTAATTTTTCAATATGAAGACTTCAACCATTCTCTTTGCTCTGTTGAGCATTGCAAGTGCCGAGCTCGTCGTCCGTCAAGATGCAAATACAACGACAAGTCCTGCCGCAACAATTACCAGTGTCGATACTTCACCACAAGCCACTTGTCTCGCAGCATGCAATCCTGCCGATGTCAACTGCCGCGCAGCCGTAAGTCCAGACCATCCTCTGACATGTTCAGTGCCTCAAATCTCAACGTTGCTTGAAGATTAACAAGCTGTTGTTCTATGCTAATGTTCTCAAAGTGCGTTGGTGGAGCCCATCCAAACTCGGCCCAAGTCAACCAAACCTACACTTGTATCTCCGCGTGCCCAGCAGGCGACGGAAGCAAGTCCCAAACCGACCAATATAATACCTGCGTTGCCAACTGCATTACTTCCTATTACCTCGCCAGCACTGTCGGACCTGTCTCTGTCGGTACCGGAACTACCAGCGTGAGCGCGCAGACGACTGGCAGTGGTTCAAATAGCCAATCGACTGGTGGAGCTGGGTCTCAAACTACTGGCAGTGGTGCTCAGTCAACTGGTAAGTTTTGACGTGATCGTAGACTGGATATGAGGATAGTGAGCTGATTTTGAGTTGCAGGATCGCAAACTACAGGTTCCGATGGAACTGCCGCTGGTACTGCCGCCCCTACATCAACAACAAATGCTGCTAGCGGCCCTATTCTCGTCTCTGCTGGAGGTATCGCCGGTGTGTTCCTGGCGTTCTTCGCGTTGTAAACGTGGGAAAGGGGAAGACAGTAGGGTGTTGTTTCGCGGATCTTATTCCACAATGAGTGTTGAGTGGATTGCAGAGATCTAATGTTCTATGATGACGAGATAATGCGATTGAAAATCAGGGGATCCTGGGTATCATAATTTCTTGTATCTATTTCTGGTGGAATCTAAATGATGTCTGTCGATCAAATATCTGTCACATTTGTTTACAAAAGTTCGTTCTTTACTCAGCCCTCGCAGTGGCATGCATTGCAGCGCTCATGCCGAAAAGCCATTACTCATGCAACTCGATTTTGTTTGCTTATTTTAAGCGAGCCATCTCCTATTCCCAATGAAAGCGACGCAATTGTGAGAGGAGATTCTGCATTTCATCTAACTTTCACTTTGTGGCTTGCGTTAGCCATTGAGCATCAATTCAAGTATGCACCTTTTGTTCATTGCTCACTTCTTCCATGGGCCTTCTCTGTCACACCCAGCAGCCCACTGGTCGTAGCTGTCTTCACGAGGAACACGACTGGCAAGAAGTCGGGAAACGAATGCCTTCTTTAGATATACCTCGGGTGCATTCATATTTCTATGCTGTATTGATTTCATCGCGGGCCAGCACGATTAAGCAATCTTCAGCATTGGAAAGGGGCTTCGATCGCAGCGTCTGTTACAAGAAGTTGCTCTCAAACAAAATTCTACATCCGCACAGTCCAAAAACCAGCTGATAGACCGACAAGAGACAAATCCCTATGTCGCAATCGCACGTAAACCAGATCTTCTTCGCTCAGATCCCATCCACCTCGCGTACCTAACCCGGACGCCCCACAAAAACCTGCCGCCTTCATATAACGAAATAACACAAACCTCAACACGCAAACCCCGCATACGTCCTTCGTAAGTTGTATCTGATTTCTTTAATCAGCATATTCACTAACAATTGTACAGCCGGCGCCCGACGGTAAAAATCGCCAATCCCGCGTACGAAAAGTAAATCCTCATTCCAGAGAGGGTTTCTTTCTACCTGCACCCTGTGCAGGATGTTCTTTTGTCTTCTGTTCCTACTCCCTCTGGTCTTTCTTTGTTGTTTCTGAGGCGCGTCGGTGGTAGTGGCATTTTTCTGCGATTCATACTGATGTCTTGTGCCATTTGTTTTTTGTTGATGTTTATGTGCTGCTAAGCGAGAAGTTGGAGTGCTGCTGCTACCTGGTCTCGCCATGTCATGTCTGCACATAGACAATGCTGTGACTATAGTTTGGCATGAAGCAGTGTTTTCCATAGATAGTCTCAGATCTCTCAGTCATCCGGGATGAGGCAGATAATTAGGGTGCTAACAATTTTAGCATCCGCTCCCGCTTCTCTCTAGGTACGAATTAACAGCGCCGCACCTCAGTTCAGAATTTTGCAACGAAAGTTGTTAGGACAATGTACATATCAATGTCTCTTGTCTTTTATCACGCTCTGCTTTCAACTGGCCCACAACATGTTTAATTCTGACTATTTCTGCTCCTTTAGTCGTCGTTAACGAAAGTCCTCACAGGACAAGAGCAACTCTTAAGAATACCAAGTCGCTTGAGGAAATTTTATGAGTAGATTAGACTCAATTGGAATTCGATCATGAAATGGCGCTTCTTCCTTCTGCGGAGGACTGCGGGGAGTGCAGGAAAGCCTTAATTATGCTACCTTCCGGGAAAACAATATGAAGAATGGGCAGGAAATGGCAGAACGCTGCTTCGTGCTAATGCAAAGAGAAAAGTCAACTAGAACAGACCAAGATCCCCATCAAGTTCTTCAAGATGATATTCAACAGCGTCTGAAAACACTCAACATACATTTTGAGCATATACTCGATGCCGTCCCAGTATATGAGGCAAATATCATGCAACGCAACCGGTTCACTCAATGGTTCGGGAACGGCAATGGTCTAATTTCATACCCCGAAGACTGGGCGAGTCTCCAGGAGCCTAGCGACTGGAACCGAATTTACGACTTGTCAAAATTCTACGATAGATACCAATATCTTAAACTATGGAGTCCCAATTCATCTGTGATGAGATGGACCGAGCATCAACGTGCCAGGGAGGGAGACCTCTTCATGGCCTACCTGTTATGTGACCGGCTTTCGGAAATGGGGTCAATCATTACTACTCAAACGGAGCCCATGAAGCATCACAATGCAGTGCCAGATGACTGGGTAATACTAAATGGCGATGGGCCTTTTCCAAACTGGTATACTTTCCATGGTAATCAAGGAATCCCGCCACTTCCTCAAACTGGCTTCACCCACGAAAAACTTCGCCACTGGGGTGAACAGGAAGGCACAATGAAGTGGAAGGACTTCTGGGTACAGCACTTCGTACTTGCCGAGGGTGATGAACGGCCGGTAGAATCTGAAGTCAAGAGGGAAGCGGACAGGTACGGACCACCAGGAGTAGACAGCAACAAGTAAGGGATAAAAAAAGCATGAAAGCAGCTCTTCCAAGCGAGAGGCTTCTTTCTCCGCTCTAAGCGCTCACAATTCATTCGCAATCGGGTGTTGGATTTGGGACCGGGATCGGACTTGAAGCCTCTCGTGGTCGGCTAAGGAACCTGCTTCTGCCTTCAAAGCACCTTCCTCGCTCCTTGCTTCTAAGCGAGACGACATACCCGAGCATCTGATTCGGCAACAGTGCGGAAGGAAGTTGAACGCGATGCGATTCGAATAAAGTTGGTCAAATTGGTGATAAGGGAAAGAGCTTCAAGCCAAATTTACGTAACTTGGACAGATTCACTGGGCTGCATGGCCAATGGAAACGGCACTGTGTATCGCCTGGAGAGCGACTGCACCCCGATCTCGTGAGACCAACACTTCCCGCTGTTGTTGGTCTTGGTATCTGTCTTGGCCAGATCGATTCTCCCAATGATTCGGATCGTGATGAACTGCAAAAAAGTCGAGTCGAATCGCATACAAGGAGGCAGCTTCCCATTCCAAAAGGGATCGAGGAACATTGGGAGTCCACCCAAATCGAAGTACTTCTCTCAAACTCTTTTTGTGCATGAGCTCTGAAATCTTCGAACTTTCGCGCGATATTTACTTCAATGGCGCTCTTCCTCGTCCTCGCCGTCTTCCTGTCTCTCTCATCCTTGGGCTTCGGGGTCTACCGAGCCTTCTACCACCCGCTATCCAACTTTCCTGGACCAATTCTCTGGGCCATCAGCCAACTACCCCAGACTTACTACCTTTTCCGGGGCAGTCTTCCATTCAAGATCCTTGAACTCCATAACCGTTATGGACCAGTTGTTCGCCTAGCACCTAATGAACTATCTTTCATCACCACCGATGCATGGAATGATATCTATGCGAAGCCAACCAAAAGGCCACAGCTTCAGAAAGAACACACGTTCCTTCCACCTTCCACTGGTGTAAGCGGGATAATTTTCGAGACTGATGACGCCGAACACAGTAGACTGAGGCATGTTCAGCACACAACAGAGCACTTTCTTACCGCTGACCTGCAATAGACGAGTATTTTCGCACGCGTTCTGCGACAAGAGTTTGCGAGATCAGGAAGTTACTGTCATCAAATATGTCGATCAGCTGATGGTCAAGTTACAAGAGCACACAATGGAACCCACTGATATGTGTAAATGGTTCAACCTTGTCTGCTTCGATATCATCGGAGATCTGATGTTCAGTGATTCGTTCGAATCCCTCCACAACCCATATCTACGTGTTAGTCCCTCCGCCAGGTGCCCAGGCGTCGCTAATCAATTCCCTAGCCATGGATCCAAATACTCTATGACTGGGTCGCAGGAGCAGCTCTCCTTGGTATGGCTCAGAAGTTGTGGCCCCTTTCGATTATCGTCAGATGGTTCGTTCCGAAGGATATGAGAGATGCTGAAGTCTCCCATCGCATGATGACACAAGAGAGACTTGAGAAGCGCCTCGGATCTCCAAATGCTTCATATGTAGATCTGTATGTTATTTCTTCGTATCCTCTGGTCCTAGAAGTTAGCTAACATGTTGAGAATATCTAACATCGAACCATTCCTATCGAATGGCAAGCTGAGTTCTGCTGAACTCCTTGAATCCTGTCGAGTCATGCTTGTTGGAGGTGCAGAGACCATGGCAACTGTTGCCTCCGGGATGCTATACCATCTGGTTAATAATCCAACCGCCCTTTCGACCCTGAAAGCAGAAATCCGATCAGAGTTCAATGCCACGGATGAGATCAATGTAAACGCTTCACAGAAGCTCACGTACTTGTCTGCAGTCATCAAAGAATCTTTACGTATGTTCCCTCCATTGCCCGGCAATCTCCGACGCATCACACCACCAGAGGGCTGTGTCATTGGAGGGAAATTCGTCCCTGGAGACATCAGCGTCGGTGTTCACATATATGCTTCCAACCTGTCCGGTCAAAACTTCAACAGACCTATGGAGTTCCGTCCCGAACGATGGCTTTCAAAAGTCGCGGAAGAATTCCAAACCGACGATCGCCAAGCAATGCAGCCAGTAAGTTTTTCGAACTATCTTTGATCTGCAATATCTGCAGTATCCTGAATTGTGAACAGTTTTCGATTGGTCCAAGAAATTGCATTGCGAAGAACTTTGCTCTGATGGAAATGCAACTCATACTTGCGAAATTGGTCTTCCAATTCGACCTCGAGCTGGCGGAGGAAAGTAAATTTTGGATGAATGAGGTTAAGGTGTTTGGTTTTGTGCAAAAACCAAAATTGATGGTCAAGCTGGCAGCGGTCTAGAGTATCACGAGCGTTGTCAGACGACGTGTGAACTCAGGAGCATGACAGGTTTGCTAAACATGTATTGCGAACGCTGAAATGAAAACTCTGATCCCTGTTGTGACGAAGATTGCACACTGATCATGGCTGCCTTGGTGAGAAACTAGACCGCAGAGCTATCTTGAAGTGACCCCCTTTCTTGTGGTATTGTTGACATCGAAGCTTGCCGACTTCGATGCTTTTAGCGAGCTGATGGTGGGGTCGGTCTTGGCAAACGCGTGCCAGAAATCTCTCTTCGCGCAACGCGTCTCACTGAAAGTTGTCCGCCTCAAAAATCGCAAGCAACCACAAAGTTCACAGCACGAAACCTCACAACGTTCCAAAATGGCTGAAGCAACAAATGCCGAGATCCAGGGGCGCTTCGAGTCAGCAGGTGGCAATCTGGAGAATGATGTGCTGGCGGAATTGCAATCAATCATGCGCCTGCATTCGATTGACGTGGAGGAACTCTGGTATAAATGGGAATCATACAGCATGAAGATGGGCTCGGATGATATGAAATTGAACATCGAGACTGCGAGGGCCCTCAAGAAAGACGTGCAAGATGGACTAGAGCGCGACAATCGTTCGAAACAACATCTGCAATCGAACAAGCGGGCAGCTGCCACACCTCGAAGCGCGGCAACCAATGGCGATGTATTTGGAATGTAAGGTTTTCTCCATGATCGAATAGACTATAGCTGACGAGTATAGACTGGATGGACTTGTACCAAATACTCCTCGAACCGGATCCGCGAATAGATCCAGTGCTGCCAGACGCAAGTTCGAAACCCCTTCGATGTCGAGAGTCAAGGCAGAGCCTGCCAGCAGCCCTCCGGAATTCAAGACACCTTATAAGCCAGGAGAGCATACAGGTGCTGCGTATGTGGGAAATAAAACTCACAAAAAAACATGCTAATAATTATTCAGAGTCTCCTTTCACGATCGAAAGAATGCAGGACAAGCAGTGGAAGTTCTCAACGATCATATCAAAGTACCAGAGCCTCCAATGGCACCATTTGCCGAACCGCGAATCAAGCTCATAGCGAATTCGGATATGAAGAAACTGTCTTATAAGCCCATGGCCATGAAATCCTCGGAGGCATCCGAGATTCTGGACGACAAAATTGACGAGTTCATGCAGTTGATACAGGCACACCATAATCTGGATGACTCTGACTTTGGAAGTGCTGCAAGCCAAAGTACCAACGAGATCGTGGCAGTGGGAAGGATAGCTTCAGATTCGTTAGTGGGCAAGCTGAATGCTTCATCATTGGTATTAGAGACTTCTCGAAGAATGGGCGCCGGGTTACGAATACCTCTAAAGGTCGATTCGCTTCCTGGATACCAATTCTTTCCGGGCCAGATTGTCGCGATGAAAGGAATCAATGCTTCAGGAGATAATTTTACCGCCAGAGAGATTCTGGAGGCTCCATTGCTACCTGGTGCTGCTTCGACCCCAGCTGGACTAGAGGCACACATCCAGAGGTTGAGAGGAGGTCCCAATGCCATGGATTCTGATTCTGATCCAGCACCACTGAGTATTCTACTGGGAGCCGGGCCATACACAGCAGATGCTAATTTGGACTTCGAACCTCTCCATGCTCTTTGTAGCCAAGCAGCAGATTCATATGCAGACGCGCTCATCTTGACGGGACCTTTCCTAGATATCGACCACCCTCTGATCGCCACAGGAGACTTCGACCTTCCAGAAGAAGCCATGACTGAGCCGGACACTGTTACCATGTCGACTGTCTTCAAATACCTGATATCACCAGCGTTCATCCAGCTCGTTGCCGCCAACCCACACATCACAATTATCCTCATCCCATCCGTCAAAGACGTGATCAACAAACACGTCTCCTGGCCACAAGAACCCTTCCCTAGGAAGGACCTTGGCCTCCCGAAATCAGTCAAGATAATCGGAAATCCGATGACTCTTTCGCTCAACGAGATTGCGATCGGTGTGTCCTCGCAAGACATTCTGACCGAGCTTAGATCTTCCGAGGTAATCGGAGGCAGGCCGAAAGAATCTTCTTTACTGGCTCGATTGCCGACATATCTGATCGAGCAGAGGAATTTCTTCCCATTATTCCCTCCTGTTGACAGAGAGAGCTTGCCGAAGACGGGAACAGCGAGTGGCATTCCCACAGGTGCTATGCTTGATACGAGCTATCTGAAATTGGGAGAGATGATTAACATAAGGCCTGACATTCTGATCGTGCCTAGTGCTTTGCCTCCTTTTGCAAAGGTAAGACTTCTTTTTCTCCCTGTTCTGACTGAATGTTGAATCCTAACTTTCTATAGGTCGTGGAAGGTGTTCTTGTAGTCAATCCGGGATATCTGTCGAAACGCAAGGCGGCAGGTACTTACACAAAGATGACTGTCCTTCCTGCTTCTTTATCGAATGAGGACAGAGGTTCCTCGGTTCTTGCTCATAAAGTCTTCGAGAGGGCGCGTGTGGATATTATCAGGATATGATTTGGATGACCGGGATGTACTTAAGATTTGGGTAAACGGAACTCACGGCGTTGGGTTGGGAATGATGGATGGAGTAATGAACATTGAATGCGGGTATGGCGAATATAATTCTTTTGATTAGATATCAGTGCTACCTCGAGTCTACTCTTCTTCGCTTGTCGCTTTTATATCGGTCTCCGTCTCTCGACGTACTGCGCTTCCTGCGATACCTATCCTCCCTATCTCGTCTCGGCGATCTAGATCTCGATCGTGACCTTGATCTGTCTCTCCCTGGCCGGTATGTATCTACATCTCTCGGCCGATCACGCTCGCGCTCGCCTCCATCTCGCATTGCTCTTGGCCCTTCAGGTGCGCCGGTGACTTTCTTTCGGTCAGCAACCGGCATGCTATTCGCACCACTGGCACCCGGTCCAGCTCGGTCTCGATCCCGATCAGGCATGAACCGCTCGTCACCATTGAAGTCCATGCCTCCCTTCCGCGGCCTATCATCAAATTGTCCCCATCTTCCGGTGTCCTCGCTCTTCAGGTCTTTGTACTTTGTAGCTCCCTTCTTTCCTAATTTTGTCATGTCTCGCATCTGTAATGCTTGAGGTAGTAGTTCCCGATTAACGTCGTCTGCAAATCTCGAACCCATTATATCCCTCTGTCCCAGACCTTGCGCTTCAGCATCATCCTGGTAGAAAGCACCTTTATGATAGTACTTCTGCATGAATCCCATCTTGCCCTTGCCATCTTTCTCCTCTTTTTGTTTCGCGATGAATTCGTCGTCTTCTCGTTTCCTCTCTTCTTCAGTCAGATTCTTCCTGCGCTCCACTTCCTCTAATTCCTTTTCTCGCTCTTCAATCGCTTCTCTTTCTCTCTTGATCCGCTTTAGTTCTCGTAATTTCCACGCTGCGTATTCCGCATCTGGATCAAGCCCGTCCTCGTCGTCGACCTCATCGTCCGCCTCCTCATCATCCCAATTCTTCTTGCCTGCCGCTCGCGCAGCAATATCCTTTCTAATCTGCTCCTCCACAATCTCATCTGCAGCTTCTTTTTTCCTTTTCTCTTCCTCTGCCGCAATCTCGTCTTCCGTCCGCGTATCAACAGGTTTGTTCCCCGCAATCGCATTCCGCTTATCTTTCTTGATGAAAGTCGGCCGCATCAACACCCTCCTTGGCGCCTCCTCCTCACTACTCTCCTCATCCTCACTCCCGCTCTCCTCTTCACTCCCCTCCTCACTGCCCTCCGATTCCTCTTCTGTAACGAAACCCTCTTCCTCCTTCGCCTTCAGAGCTTTCTCTTCTTCAATTCGCGCAGCTTCTTTCGCGGCGGCGATCTTCCGCCGCTCATTGAGATCGACTTTGCTGAGGTTGCTGGTGATTCCACCAGCTGTGGAGGCTTTGGGCGGCGCAGGGATCTTGCTGTGGACGGAGGTCTCGGCCTCGCTGGCGTCGGAGTCTGAGGAATCGGCTTCTTCGACAACCTTACCTGGTCTATGGCGAGGCGCCTGGACAGGGTTCGCGGTCATGCGTTTGGGTGGCATGGTTGCGGATGTCTTGAAGGTTGGAGAAAGATTTGGTGATCGAGGGGAGCTTTGAGAGGCATAAATTTGAGGTTCATTGGCAAGGCTGAGAGCTAGGACGGTCTCGGCTAGTTCCCGCAGATGCAGGGGCAGGGGTACAATATAAATTTGGGACGAGGCGGAAAGATTGGAGGGGAAGCGCCAAAATCAGATAATTCATATTTACATGTCATCTGAAGATGGCTGTAGGCGGACTGATCAACCACAAGTTCGGAGAAGCCTGGAAAGCGGAATTGAAAGTATTAGAGTTTGCATGTGCATCGAATCAAATATTATACCATAATGGTACGGTATTGATCGCTCAACAAGGTTTGCACGTGTGTAGCTGTTTTCTGCTATTTTCACAACTTTTTGAATGGAACTATGCTGTCCGGAACCTTTCCCAAGTCTATGGTATCAAAGTCGACCGTAGAATCAAAGTCCCCAAGCCAGAACGCCGCCCAGATATGCAATCATAATTTCATTGCTCATAGGATCTCGTCCTCATCTTCGCCAGGTGGCAAAGGTATCGACTTTGCGGTCTCGACATCCTCCATGGCGATATTCTCAGGCGTAGGGGCTGCTTTGACTTGATCATCCTCCTCCATCTCCTCAGCATCTTGCCATTCCTCGTTTTCTTTCTCCTTCTCCAAAGCTAGGGCCTCTTCTCTTGCCTTCTTGGCAATCATTTTCTTATTCAACTCCTCCCAGTTTTTGGCTCTTTCTTGGACGGTCCTGGCTCGATCTTTACTCTTCTCAATCTTGATTTCCTTCTTGTCGATGACCGCCTCAGCACGATCCAGACCCTTCTCCTGCCGCCGCTTCGCCTTTGCGCTCAGAACCGACTTCCTGCCATTTTTGGACTTCTTTGAGATTCCGGCGCCTTGGTGAATAGCTAGAACAGACGCCCGTTGGTTCTTTGTCGCGGGAGGAGGTTTGAGTTCTTTCAGCGATTTGTCTAGGTCGATTCCTGGGGAGGACGCCCGTTTGGCTGCGCGAGAATGCACCGAAGTGACTAGAACATTATTAGAAACTTCTGCTGATCAATAATGGATATTTCCATACGTACCACCCTTCTTCTTTTGTGGCGCTGTCTTCGCCATTGTCTGCTGCAGAGGTTGTTCTGGAATGTGGGGTTGCGATGATGGAAATTCTCAAGAGGTTCTCGGCAAATTTGGGTCTGACCGCATTCCCGTCCCGCCGCCTCACACGCTTGCTTGACGATCTCTAAACCCTCCACGCGACCTCTTCTTTGTACCAACTTCTCTCCCTCAAACTCCAAATCACAACCTTGCAAAGTCAACATTCCGAGAGACAAGTCCCATTTTGCTATGTGCTTATTGAGTCCATATGCATTATCATGAGTTCATACGACCCGCGACTACAGGACCTGTTCGATGGTGATCCGGACCTTTACGAAGAATACCACCAGGACTACAAGCAAGGCATTATTCAACCATCTACTCGCGCAGGAGTCATCATACCCTTGATACTCTGCTGTATTCCAATCATCTACCACATACTTTCGATCCTCGACTACGACGTCCTACCCCTACCAGAGCTTCTTTGGAACATACTGGTCTACGTAACGCCTTCACGCTTACTCGATGCGATTGAATCCTATCAAAACCCACTCCGAATCACAAATCCAGCGTTGAAAGATATTCCGAGAACTCATGCAGAAAAGAGTGAAGTCATGCGGCGTGTACTTGGCTTGGACCGACCGGGGGGCATAATAGAGTCTGTTGCGCAAGCAGGGAGGAGAAGGCTGTCCACACTTCCAGGAATCAATCTGAGCGCACGTGGGGACGGGAGACCAGCGGGGCTGGGAAATTGGGATAACTCCTGTTATCAGAACAGCGTCCTCCAAGGGCTGGCGTCGCTGGACACGTTGACAGGATATCTCACGAGCCCTACGATTGAGGATTCGGTGGAAGGGGTCGAGAAGCCGGATATGAAGATGGCAGAGGCTTTGAGAGAGCTGATCGAGACGTTGAATGATCCTTCGAATAACGGGAGGCGGATCTGGACACCCGCCACATTGAAAAACATGAGCAGTTGGCAACAGCAAGATGCACAAGAGTACTTTTCGAAAGTGCTTGACGAGATAGACAAGGAAGTAGGAAAGGTGGCAAAGTTGATGCAGACATCTCAGGGATTCGAGTCGGACGACTCTGGAGGAGCAAGCCAGGAATCATCACCAGTATCCACATTCCGGAATCCATTGGAAGGCTTGATAGCACAACGCGTGGGCTGCATGAAGTGCGGATATTCGGAAGGGCTCTCCATGATCCCTTTCAATTGTTTGACTGTACCCCTCACAAGATCGTGGGAATGTGACGTCTCGGAATGTCTGGACGAGTACACGACACTGGAGCAGATTGAAGGTGTTGAATGTGGCAAGTGTACGCTGCTGAAATACCAAAGACTGCTTCGGATTCTGGTCGACAAGCAGAAGCCGCCCGTATCAGACTTACAGACTCACGCCCAAGTAGTCGATAGGCTGGCAGCCATAGAGGCCGCATTGGAAGAAGACGACTACGAAGAGAAGACTCTGGCAAAGAAACTCAACATTATTTCCAAGAACCGAGTATCATCTACAAAATCGCGACAGGCGGTCATTGCACGGCCTCCCAAATCGCTAGTGGTCCACTTCAATCGAAGTATTTTCGATGAAATGACAGGCGAGTTGAAAAAGAATCTCTCACATGTCAAATTCCCGAGAGTCCTGGATCTTGGACCGTGGTGTCTAGGGAGCTCGGGTCTGGCTGATAATGTGACGACTGAAGAATGGTTGTTAAATCCAGACAAGCCAATGATTGCGAGCAGCAAAAGGCCGTCAAGACTTGCTGGTCCCCTCTACGAGCTTCGAGCTGTGGTGACGCATTTCGGGAGACATGAAAATGGTCACTATGTGTGCTACAAGAAGTTTCCCGTCCTGGACACCGAGGCCATAGAAGATGACGAGAAACCCCCACGCAAAGAGCAGTGGTGGAGACTGAGTGATGATGATGTTACGAAAGTGAGCGAGAACACCGTCCTCGGTCAGGGAGGTGTATTCATGTTGTTCTACGACCTCGTTGAACCTGGCACTATCAAAACGACAGAAGGTGACATATCGGAGAAGATCGAGGTCGCCTACAAGGTGGAAGCACCAGCAGCCATCACATCAGCCACTGAGGTCGCACACGAGCCCATATTACCAGACTTGCCTACAGCAGCAGGAACTCCTCTGCCCGACACAGATGACGAGGACCTTTTCCAGAGCGATGATCAGGATTCACTTCCTCCAACCCGAGAAGAGAGCATTGCGACAAGCGTCTCAGAATACGACGATGAAGAGGTCCTGGATCAGGAGGCAGAGAATTATCAGCCTGCGAAGGCAATCGTGGTTCCGCATTACATCAACAAGGCGGGTAATAACCCCGCAAACGGAGAGAAAAAGATGATATCGCCAGGTGGTTCTCTTGTCATGGTATAAATATATAGTGCTGGGTGTATATGCTCTTGGAACCCGGTGTTTTGGTTGATTGCAATGTATGCATAGCGAGGCGTCCCGGGGATTGGTATTAGGTGCCGCCCTCTGGCGAGCTTGTATGGTTATCGAATATGGCTGATAGGAACCGCCCACGATAGCCAATATTACATCAAATGTTTTTCTACGAAGTTGCAGTCCATTTCCGGCACCGCGAGCAGTCCGTCAATTGTTCTTTGAGGTTTAAGTCATCGTATTATTGTTAAATCTCGGATTTTTGACATGATTGAACACACTTCACAAAGACCTGGGTGTCCGGGCAAACAGATTTACGGAAGGCAGCCTTACTTCGCAAACGGCGCATGATGCAAACCCACAGAGTTCGGAGATGAAATGTACTATCAAAGGAAGTATATGTAATTGAATCAGAAGTATGATAAACCCTTGAACTGAACATTTTTTTGGAAAATGAGCTGTTGCTTTCGTCCGGAATGTTGACATGACTCTGCTGATCTATACAAACTTCCCCGAAAAGTATAATACTCGGAAAGAGTTCAAGCGGCACAGACTATCGAACTACGAGCTGTACGAGGGCAGGCCAAGGAAAATGATTGAGTTTGCCATGTTTGCCAAGAAAGCCCTTAAGAAAAAGCAAGAATGAAAATTGTAACAAACAACGCCGGAAACAGACATGCAAGCTGTAAACACAGCCTGAAAAAGTGGTGATACAAGTACACATACAATGATCTGATGTGTAGAAAGATCAAGCCTGCAGCCTGCAAGTCACAGAAGTATGGGCTGATTATCTTACTTGTTGTAAAGGCGGCATGGCCAATGTGTGTAGAGCGGCGATCAATTCGCGCCAGCCAAGACAAGCGAGGACAAAGGTAATTTCATAGACCAAAGTAAACCCCTCTGCCCAGACAACACCAAGGATCTAGGGATAGAATCACCACTCACAGGTCACAACTTCACGAGCCGGTAGTACAAGTACAAGAAATACGCCTTTGCGATGTCTTGAAGTCTGAGTGCGCCCAGAACCACGGCCTACGAAGGCTGGAGGTCATCAGGGGGGCTTCATATTCTCTTTATTTCTTTGCATTCCGGCATCGCGGCTGGGCAACGCAGCAGCACAAAGGGGGCGGCAAGGCGCTTACCGTGTGCAGACAGTTGTTCGGCCTTGTCGTTATTCGCAGCCTCGGGCCCAAGGACTTGGGGGCGTGTTCGGGGACGAACAGCTGTTATGCTAAGGCAAGGCGATGGCGAGTCCCCAAGGAGGCTGACCGCATCCAAGGCATACGTGACTGTCTGCCAAAGATTGCCAATGCTTGCCTTGCTGGGTTGTCCAATGGAAGCGAGTTTGTCTCTTCTTGTCCTATGGGAACAAGGCCCCGTCGGGACTAAAAATGAAACTCATCCAGAGCCAAGCAAAAGCCCAGCACGGCAAGCCGGCCGCAGCGTGCTCGCTCCCAGGCATTCCAACAGACATAACAACCCCATCGTCGCTCTCTTTTTTTCTTTGCTCGTGGCAGTAATGATCCTGCGTTGTGTCCGCGTCGTGTACCAGTAGCAACTCACGAATCAGTATTCGCAAGATGGGGCTGTGTTACTGGAAAGGAGCTCTGTTGCACATAGTTCTGCTATCAATTTTCGCATTCCAGAAATCAGCTGCTGCTCTAGCGTTCACAAATCCCTCGTTAGCAGGCCTGACTGCCGGTGCCCCAGTTAATCTCACATGGAGTGGCGCATCCGGAACAACCACGGTAACACTTCAGAATGGGACGGCGAACAACCTCGAAACGGTAACTCTCATTGCTTGTAAGTTGTATCTATCTCTAATATATCTTTACAAGTTCACTGACATGAGGCTCAGCCGATCTTTCGGAATCATTTCTAGAATGGAGCCCATACCCCTTTACACCAACCGGCTCCTATGTCCTTCGTCTCGAAGACACATCAGGACAGACGGCGACCTCTCGCCAGTTCACCATGATGCGGGCTGGGACCAAGGCATCCTCCTCGAGCGGACTTCAATTTACGATGGCTTCATTCGAAGGTGTCAACGCCGGCTCGCCAATTAACATCACCTGGTCAGGTGCCACAGGCACGCCAACCTTGACCTTACAGAACGGCACCGAGAATAGTATCAACGATGTAGACACTATTGCTAGTGAGTCTCCTTTATCCTGATGCTATATATCGCCACTGACCAGTTCCATAGCGGACATTCAAAATCCCTTCTTTGTCTGGACCCCACCCACCACCATTCCATCAGATGACTACGTCTTGCTTCTCAAAGACGACTCATCAGACGAGATCGCCTACTCCAATGTCTTCAGACTACTCGCTCCAGGCGAGACCCTCCCAGTTGTGACAGCTGTCGACCCCAACCTAGGCGCCTCGACACCAGAAGAAGAAGAAGAAGAAGAAGAAGAACAAGAAAAACCCTATCGACCTGCACCTTCTCATCCCAACATCAGCCTCGCAGCCAAGATAGGCGTGGCAGTCGGCTCGATAGTCCTGACTCTCCTAGTCATCGGGATCGTCATTTTCTACCGCCGGAGGCACAAAAATCCTATGGAAAGGAGGTCGATGAGCGAGAGCTCGGATCAATTCTTGCATGACAGGAGGAAGGCATCAGCCGAAATGGGGTACGCCGAGCCAACGAGGCCCAGGCCCGCAGAGTTATGTGATAGAGGAAGGCGGCTGGATCGTCGGTCGAGGGAGATGAGTTCTGAGAGCTGGCGATGAAACTGGAGTGTTATGGTTCAAATTCATGTAACAATATTTTATGCTGCATTGTCGGAGTTGGCTTGGGTTCGGACGGCGTTGGGAGCATCATTGGCATCTGATTTCGAGCGAAGCAGGATATGGATTATGGTTGGAAAGCATGCTAGAAAGAGGGAGGAACCTTCTGATACCCAGCCAGGAGATACAGATAGTTGTGAGAGTATAATAAATGTATACCCATTTCAAAATATCCTAAATCTAGTCAGGTGTATTGAGATAATCCACAGCCACTGCCTCACTCTCAAACACATATTCCTCCTGTATACTTTCAGACCTGGTGGACGCATATTCCGGTTCATACTCGTACTCTTGATCTTCGCTCTCTGTATCACTTCCTCCCTCATATGTAACGAATGTATACGCGCTTCTGTGTGAAATTGAAGGCAAGGGTGCTGATGCTGTGGTACTTTGCCAGCATAGAAGTCTTACTTCGTTGAGTATTTCCTCCTCGTCCATGCCTTGAAACCTTCTCAAGAGAGCCCTATGTCCTTGGAGGCGACCTATAGTGTATGCGGCGCACAACATCATGGTGAAAGCGACGATAGCTACGATAATTATGGTTATGCTGAGGTTGTTTTGAATTGATATTTCGTTTGTGATTCTCTTGAGAAGCATGGTAGCTTTTTCTTGAATTGCTGGGATCTGGTCGGACGTGGAGTTTGACGTGGAAGCCATTTTGGTTGGTGTGCCGAATTTTGGATGTCGTCGGTGGAAAAGAGTTTGTATGTCGACTTCTGAGTACATTTGAATGCCATTCATGATTTTTTCTTTTTTTTGGGGAAGCTTGGCCTTCGTGAACACTTTAGGATTCGATAAAAAGAAATTGCAGTCTATGAAGCTCAATGTTGGGGATGAGTACATCGTAACATGGCTCGGAGCTAGTGTTTAGTCTTTCGAGACTAATGAGATATAATCACACTTGAGCTCTTAAATATTCTCCAGCAAAAGGATCTGATGAACGGGCTAGTACCCCGGAAAGTCCGTTCTTTCTCCATGAACAGATTAGTAAGCACCCAATAATCCACAATTCGCACTGCAGTTTTCAGCAAGCACTTTCCCACAGCTTGCTCTCCAAAACTGTTTCGAATTCAGTCCAATAGGTCATTCACCCTCATCATCTGTGGCACATTCTGGTTCCAGGTATCCAATATTCATCAACTTTTCTTTGACTTGCCTCAGAAATGAGTCCTGCTCATCGACATCACTCTCACTCGACTCCAGCACGCAAGCTTCCTCCACTCCGCATTTCTTGTAAACCTCTCTGATCTCTGATAAGACACATCTTTCTGCACGTATTGCACCAGTCTTCTGCTTAAAGCTGACGCTTATCTCCTGCATTATACTTGTGCTGAGGAGTTCTGAATTCGGATGTGATGTGGCATTCGGTCTCCTGCTTGGTCTTGTATTGGGGGAGAACTGCTGTCGTTGCATGTGATGACGTGTGAGATCTTCTTCTGTGTAACCCAGACAGACGAAAAAGACAGAATAGGTGATAAGTATGGAGAAGATGAATATAGCCATGTAGTAGACGATTTCCGCGTGTATCGCATTTTTGGGAAGTAGGCAAGCAAAGTATTCCTGCATTTTTGGTTGGATTGTCTTGGATCTAGTCTGCGAGGGAAGTGTATCATGCTACATCTAAGCATGCGAACACCTTTCAAGTATTTCTTCTAGTTTCCTTGACACTGAATCTCGAGGTTTTGGTGGAATTAGCTCAAATGGAACTAGAGGGACTATCATGGTTCGTTGTGGCTGGAATTAGGCTTTATTTGACATTTAGACTACCACGCTTCCATCGACAAATCTCCTGTAGAACTCTCATAAATCTACCAATAGTCATATCATATCTTCAATTAAGACTGTGTGCTTTGGCTCATTATAGGTTATTGCAATGAAGTCATTTTTCTTTTCTCCGGCCTCTAGTGTCTTTGCTAAGCGAGGACAGATAAATAGAGGGGTGAAAACGGGGCTGGGAGCATGGCCACATCTCAGATTCTGGGATTGAGAGGTAGTTGGGTATTGATACTGATGTATTATCTAACTACATTCTATGGAGGTACCAGAGTGAGTCGTTGTTAAAGTCGATAAAGAGAATATCGTTTGTTTCTGTTAATGACAATACAAATCATGTCACAAGATCAAAGCACAAGGGAAGTGTCATAAGGAAAGTGGGCCAATTGAAATGCTTTCAAACATGTTTTATTCATATCCTTAGATTTTTGGTCCTGTTATACTGAATAATATCAGCTGTTTGACAGCATATCTGTCTCACTATGCTATCTGGAATCAGAGATCAGTTAATCTAGGCTATGTATATGAACATTCGGCAGGGCTATTACCAGTCCGATGTGATGAAGTGCCCTTCAAGATAAGTTTAAAGCTCATTGAGGATCTTCCCCAGCATCTTTCAAGTTGAGAACTTAGAGCACTTAGAGCACTTCGAGAACCTCTCTTAGATGTCTTTCCATAATCTTTCTGTAGAACTCTCAAAGTTGTTCTCTTCTGCTCTCCAAGCTATTTTCCTAGGCCTCCTGAGGAATTTCTCAGGAGATCTCTTGGTTGATACTTCAGGGCTATCCATGATTTGGGTTTCCTAGATGTTCAGAAGTTCCGCTAAGCAACTTCGGCCAGGTGCTGAAGCTCACCTGCAGCCATGTCGGCAGAAGTATCACTGGTGATGGTCTTACGAGCCGCCACCGTCGCTCTCAGGTCGTCTAATTTCCTCCTACGTTTCATATTCGCCGCTTCTACGGGGATATGAACATCGGGAAAGATGACTCTCGCGGTGATGGTTATAGGCGTTGGACTTGACCGTGAGCGGGAAAGTTGACCATTTAATTGCTCGTCAGCTAAGGCTTCTAAACGCAGCCTAATTCTCTCAAGGCTGTTGCGTGGTCTTCGATGTCTCGTGTACTTACGACGATCTCTGATATGACCTGGACGAATGCTTTCGGACCGATTGACGTGTTTCAGCCAACGTGCATTGATCAGCATGTAGTGGTCATCATCAAATGACTGCGCGCAGGCATCTTTTCCTCGAGCCGACTTTTCACGGCTCGAGTCTTCACGAAAAATCGGACGAGGAAACTTTAGTGAGCATTTTGAGTCCCTGCGTGGATGTGTCGACGCCTCTTAGGCAGATTCTTGTTCTGACGCATCGTGCGGATTCGAAGACTCAACTAGTACTCTGGGTTTGAGGCTCAGGTATCGTGATGCTTGGAAGGGTAGCTGGCTACATTCATGCAGCGAGTGGCAACGGATCGAGAGTACTAGAGGAATACTGGAGGTATAGAAACCTCTACACAATGGTGGTGCTGAGATTCGGGGAATCGCAGGTCACTTCTTTCAAGTTTATCTTAATGTACTCGACATTAATATTGTTTAAGTTATCATGAGATGATACGAGCGCGGAAACAACATACAAGATGTTCAATATGTTCTGTCTTGTGCCGGAACAAGTTGTTCAAATAACCATATTCTATCCCATCATGTATCTGCTATTTCCGTTTCTGTCACCGCCGCGAGTCGAGGGAATGAAGTTCCTTGGATTTCGTCTCTCAAATAAAATCATGGTCCGAGTCACTGGATATGAGAAGTTAGAAAAAGCTCATCTTCGAGCGTTATTATGCTAATCTGGGCTAATACCTGTGAGGACCTGGCCAACTGCGAATTGCGAATTGCGACATGTTCCGCCACATCAAACGGTCATAAGGGTCAGAAGTTGGCCCCAGAGATCTACAGCTTTGTAAGAGATATCCTGATGGAAAGGGAACAACAACATACCAGCGATCGGGCTTTCTTTTGGGGTAGTCGAGTTGTCCACAGAGATGCGAAAACTTCAGGAATGCAGCCGCCTCGTGATACTTTCTCGTTTGCACCGCTGTTCATTCATTACAGTGCAAAGCAAAATGGATGCTGTTTATTCTCATTCGATAATCTCTAGCGGGTAAGTCCTTGATGCCTGTGGCTGTGCATTTGATCACACCGTGGAGGCAAAATCTAATCGGGCGCAGTGCCTGCAACGCGGGCCGCAGCCCAAGCCACCAACAGGAGGCATGAGGCAGATACAAGATGAGGCAGAACACACAATGACCGCACCTGCGATAATACCACTAGGATTTTAATCGTCTAAACACTCGTGCAACTCCTTCAACCAAAGGCGACGTAATTGTTAATCCATGGACGACTCGATTAAGCAGGCGGCAGAAGGCTGGACAGGACCGGGAGGTTCTACAATTGATTATTGCCTTGTGCCAACGGAATCTCAGGCAACTGCCAAGCTCACGAGCAATAAACGTGGATGGGAAGTTGCAGAGAGCGATGCCGAAAACAATCCTCGTCAACCATCCACGCAGGCTGAGATTCATGAAGGTATGCAAGTCATCCTCAAGTAAGGATCCAAAGCTTACACAGCGGCATCCAAGGTCTCACCGGCGTATCGAAGCCCATGGCAGGGAAACGTCTTCGACACGAGGCACCCGTGCTCCAAGCTCAGAGGCTTACCCTTCACCAAGTCCTGTGTTCCAAAATCGGAACTCATATCCATCATCACTCGGTCCGCTTTTATCTGGACTGTCCGAAGCTCTTCGCTGGTGATAGCAAGGCTAACAGTCTCCGAGGGAAGGAAGAAGTTCCCAACTTCTTCCAGTATCTCGAATCTCATCCGGAGATTATATTTGTCGTCTTTAAACAGTACAGCTGCGACACTTACTACGATGGCCTCAAGATAGGATTTGACCCAATAGTAGTTCCAAAGCTCCCTTCAAATTTGCTTATCCAGCTCAAAACGTACCTTTTCCACCTCGAGACCGATGGTGAAGTGGCCAGCAAGACGACTGAATTTATCAGGATCGTGAGTAAGGACTTGGCAACAGTCCTGGATGAGCTTGCACCGACAGATGGAGGACACAGAGCCTTGGCCTCTGAAGAGTCCGATGTTGATTTTCAAGGCTCTAGTACTTTTCTTGATGCTGAAAGCTCCCCTCAATTGAGACCACCATACACTCGTTTCTATAATTTACGGCATTCGATGCCTGACATATTAGCAGAGACAACAATATCATCGACCAGTCGCGAAAACCTTGCGCTGCTATTTGAATATATCAGACACATGTGTAGCACGGACTGGACAAATGCAGATACGATGTTTGGAGAGGGACAAATAAGCAAGAAGCACTTATCTAAGCTTTTTGACTCTGGTGATATTCTAGTTCAGAAGAACAAGGGACAGCCAACCGCGTACCAATTGCAGTCATTTGATACAGATCATTTAGACAGCTCGATAGAACTTCATTGTATCTCATGGTCGTACGATGAGGTATTCAAGCAGGAAAGCAGAACGTATACGATTCAATGGCCGTCCAACACCGATACTCTTGACATCACAGAATTGGATATATTCCCACTGCGTTATGACCATTCCGGTCTAGAAGAGAGGCTACGAGTCCGCGGTCGGCGGTTCTGGGAATGTCGAAAGAGAGCTTTCGTGGGATACGATTCACCAAATCCAAACTTTGAAATGCAGAGCGTAAGCACAACCAAGATGTAAGAGCAATCTATACTAATTTACTACAGGCTACTGCGCGCTATATGGTCGATGCTGCAATGTACAGGCAGTTGGATGCAGGAGATACAGAACGACCAGTATTGGAGAATGGCCTCAATCAACAGACAATGGAGTCTGAACAACCGCCTGCTGATCCTTTCGTATTGCTTCTCCCAGCTACAATTAGAGGGTTTGGGCTACACGACAAGAAATGGAGTAAGTCTGGTTCTATTCGAGTTCCAGTTCACACTGTCTTGAAAGCTTTACCCGTCGAATGGTTAGCGGCACACACCATCTGCTTCAATAGAATCTGTACCCCCTGAACAAGCAAAGTCAACAAAGGCAAGACATATGCAGGTACTGACGATGTTCTACGCAGGATCCCTGCTCGTAGAGCAAATGCGCCCAATCGCGTGGAACAAAAATGCTTTTGACAACCATCTCGTCCTGAAACCGGCAAAGAAAGAGCTTATCAAAGCTCTTGTTAAAGTTCACATTGCCAGCAATAACTCAACGAACACTGATATAATAGAGGGCAAAGGTAAGGGATTGATCATCCTACTACATGGAGGACCAGGTACCGGCAAAACGTTGACGGCAGAATCTGTTGCTGAGTTTGCTGAGCGCCCACTTTATCGAGTGACGTGTGGAGATATTGGTACCGATCCCGAAGCTGTCGAAAAGTACCTTGATTCCGTACTCTACATCACGACCACCTGGGGATGCGTTGTTCTTCTTGATGAGGCCGACATATTCCTCGAAGAACGTACACAAAGTGATTTGCAGCGCAATGCGCTTGTGTCTGTCTTTCTCCGAGTCTTGGAATACTACGAAGGAATTCTCATATTGACTACAAACCGAGTCGGTACTTTCGACGAGGCTTTTAAATCACGCATACAGCTTGCTCTACATTACCCACCACTGGGAGAGCTGGGTCGATGGGAAATATGGAATAACTTCATCAATGCCTTAGAGGACGATGGTGAGAGCATCAACTACAAGGAATTGCAGGTCAAACGAGACATATTAGCTAAGCATAAGCTGAACGGGAGACAAATAAGGAACACGATCAACACTGCTCGACAGGTTGCGAAGTATAAGGGAGAAATGATGAGTTTCAGTCACATTGATCAAGCAATCGAAGTTGTGAACGAGTTCGAAGAATATGTGGTCAACACTCATGGGCACACGGATGACGAATATGCGAGATCTTCCGGAGCCAGGTACTGAAGCTTGATAATTGTAATGTATCTGTCCTGAGCGATGGACCTATTCATTACTATTTCGCATCATGTTTACTTTCGAACTTAGTCTTCCAATATACGCGCGAATTGACATGCAGCCATGAGGGGTCGAGTTGGTGGACAATTGGATGTGTCCACAATAACCAGTAGTCAACACGTAAAAACAAAGGCTATTCTACCTGGAACTGTGTTCTAACCTCGAATATCTACTCTCAACTCCTGCTTTACGAGATATTTGGCGATGATCGGGGGACCAGTCGTAAATGACGATTTTTCAAGGCATAGACTCGGTCTCTTCCACACACTGCCTCGTCGGTCATGTCTTTAGAAATGGTGGAGTTCTTAAGCAGTTTTAGTCGCTGCTTCTTAGGCTGTTGTAGTTGTTAGAGTATTTCGAAATTAGAGTCTGGGAGCGCCTCACATGGTGCTGCTGCGAAATGTGTGCAGATCTTTGCTGAAATGAGCCAGGGTGATTCGCATTGAAGTCCGTGGGTAGGAGACCAACCGACTCCCGCTGGGAACCAGAAAGCTCTTGCTGAGCATCGAGGTAGGGTTTGAGTCGCTCTTTGTTGTCTTTAGATCCGTATGATGCTTGCTGAGCATTGGGACCGCCTGGCATGTTCTGGAACTGCTGAGCTGTCAGATTACTTGGTTCGATGTTATTATTAAGCTGCATATGAGCCCATTGAATAGCATTGCTGGGGCCAGAATCTTCCACTTGTTGGGGTATTTTTCTAGCCTGTCCTCTTCTATTGGGCAGTTGTTGTGGGTTGAATGGGGTTCCATCAAGACGAGGCCGTTTCGAAGGGGATTGTGGACGTTGCTGGTTGTTGCCATCCGATGGGTCCCGTTCCATCTGTTGTTGCTTCTGTGCCTGCTGCTGGACTTGAAGCAATTGCTGCGGGGTACTTTGACACTATTAGCTTATCTCCAGACTTTGCAAAGAAGCTACTAACACAAGTCTACTACCATCTTGTGAAGCCTTGTGTCTCAACTCATTTTGAGTTATATTCATGCCGTTGCCTCCAGGGGAGTTTCTCATCATCAGTTGCTGGTACTGCTGCGGCGTCATTTTAACATCGTTTCCTAGCATCCGCAGCATTTGTTGTTGCTGCTGCTGCTTGAATGGGAGGCTGGTTGGTGTGCTGTCGTTCGTTCCTACCGGCTGCTGTGCAATGGTGGATGGCGGAGCTTCATGGCGCTGTCTCCAGCGCTGGTCGAGATACGCAATGCTCCGGTTTCGTTGGTTTCGGTGCTGTTCTATAGACTCTTCGTACTTATCAGCTTGTTGAGCTTGCCTTAGAAGCTGCTGTGAAGGGCTTGTCTGTGCGCGGTCCTGAAGTACTAGGCCAGTAGTGATATCCCGGCCGGGCCGCAGGAAGTCGCTCCTGGGGAGGTTTGTTGCTCCGCTTGGAACTCCTGACGAGCCTGGCTGCACTGGCTGGATAATTCGTGGTTCGGGATGGACAAGGCCAAAATGTTCAGGAGTGTTGCTGTAGACTATATCGCCCAACATCGCGGGCGGGGGCACTACATGCTTCGAGAGAGCCTCGATGTACTTTGGGGAAGGAGGATCCGACGACGGAACTTGGCTGAACGGTCTGAGAGACGCAGGTAATTGTTTCGGCTTGGTGGATTTAGAGGACGAGCGTAAGCTGTAAACGTGCGGATATCGTACTGGCTTGCTAATTCTTCCACTTGGTGTTGCAGACCGTCCTGGCGAAAGCAGTTGTCTGCGATTAGTACCATCCCGATGTGCGACCGGGCCCGCAAGACCTTTTCCCATATTCTCGGTCTCCTTGTGTTTGTGTTTGTACGCAGAGATCATGGTCGTGATGGTGCAGACCTACAGCCCAGGCATCCTTCAGGATGCTTAGATACTGGCAAGATCGCAATACTAAAGCTCGGAAGAGGAGATGCACGTTGGCGATTAATGCATGTTTGGGCACTTGAAAAAGATCGTGAGAGCATTCGCGAAGGTGTGAATGTGCTTCTGAGTTCAAGGTCGATGATTGCCATAATTGTTGGTTTTGCGACCCATGATGCGGGTAGAGTCTGTTTGGACTGCGCCATACAGGGTGTTCAATCGGTACTGGATAACCTTGAGGACAACCTTGAGAGGATTAATATGCAGCACAGCCACAGTCAAAGATCACGAGTACATATTGCTGTTCTCGACTGCAAATATGTCCTCTGACTATCCTCATATCCGATCCGATAGCCTGTTGCTTTCCCACTGCCAGCAGAGAACTAAAAAGCTTAAGACTCGACACATGTATCATGGGCGAGCTTAGAAGACCTGGTCCATCCCTACCGATACATGGAAGTAAGACATCATGGTTCCAAGCCTCTTCCGGGCTGCAAGGGTAAGGTTGAATTGATGAGCCTTCTACTGATTGATTTTCCTGCACACTAACTGAAAGGAATCCCCAGTCCTCGGAATATAGCTCACGAAGCCTACATCGATGCAATCACCGATCTAGAAAAAGCAGTACCGGGCAGAGAATCATTGCAGAAGCTTTTAGAGGGGCATACCACGGTAGAGGAAGTGATGGGCGTTGTCGAGCGAGCAAAACAGAAATATGAGTCGATGTCTTCTGAGACGAATGTTCGACATTGGCTTCGGTTGGCCTCGACAAGAATCATGCATTACGGGACAGTCTTCGATGTATTGTCACAGCATCACCCTGAATATGTAGCACTGGTCTGGGGGTCTATAAAGTTTGTGTTGATGGTAGGTGGATATTTCGTTCCCTTTACTTAACGTTGGCACCTGCATTCGAGTATTGTGTCTTCGTGTTAATGTTCTTGGACTCTGCCTGCGCTGTTAGTGATGCAACGTTAGACGGTCGATACTCCGCAACCAATTGTCGCAATTGTTACTAAAATTACAGGCGAGTGTCCTAACATGGTACTATAGGGAATCATTGAGCATGCCAACCTCGTATCCCGGTTCTCCCAAGCTATCGCAGAGATCGGAGAAGCCCTCTGGCAGACGAACCAGAGCGCGGATTTATACCCATTCGACCATATGAAAGAGGCCATTTCTCGATTGTATGCTCATATACTATTGTTCTTCCAGAAAGCAGTGAAGTGGTATAGCAGGAGCTCAACGGGAAGGGCGCTATCATCAATCTTCAAACCATTCGAGCTTGATCACAAGGAAACTGTTGACGAGATCAGACTTTGTTCCCGAACTATTCATAATATTGCGAGTGTGGCTAGTCGAGCAGAGCTGCGGGCAATCAACGACAAGCTCAAAGAGCAGCACATACAAGATCTGGAGAGAGATGCAAAACTTCATGAAATGCAAACACAATTGAAGGACTTGAACGAGAGCTGGCATACATCAAACACTCAGATGATGCAAATTGCTACCAGTGAGCTTTTGCCCCTGTCATAAGGCTCTACGAGTTGAGACTGACTTGTCAGGTCATAGAGCAATCACCAAGACCATACATATCGAAGTTCTTAAGATTAACCCGCATTTACAGAGTATTCAATTTCACAACATCATACAAGCTATGAAGCCTAATCAGGATCCGGAGATGGTACTTGCTAAGGTGCAATCGCTTACAAAGCGTGGACAGCACGCAGGATGGCGGTCCAGAGACTTGAAAACTCTATTGGAATCCCTCGGCACATGGATCTCAAGCGAAAGGTCTGCATTATTCCTGGTCAATGTCGCTCTCCGGGCCGACGGCAAAGCGAAGGAGTTCGCCATCGACGTCATCAAATTTTTACGGGACATGTCTTGCGGCGTATGTTGGAGCCTTTCTGTGCCTTCAGTGCCCACATCTCAAAGACAACCTGCCCTCCTGGTCGATCTGCTCAAAAATCTCGTCTTCCAAGTTCTTGTCCACAACCCCTCTGTCTTGAATGACTTCCCGACGGAATTAGACGCAGCCAAGTTTCTGTCAATCCACACTGAAGCGGAATGGTGCTCTCTACTATCGAAGCTACTGTTGCGCATACCCAAAAGCTTCTTGGTGATTGAAACACAGGATGTTTGTCTGTTGCATAGAGAAAATTCCGAATGGCCTGGGAGGTTCTTTCAAATGTTTCAGGCCTTGGTGGATGATGCAGAAAGTTCCGGGAAGATACTGAAGATCTTGATATTGGGGTACGGTTCTCGGGGATCGTCATTCAAAGGACCGTCACTCAGCAATAATCGCATTGTGTCGTCGATTCAGCAGCCAATTGCTGCAACTCCCCGAATGAGGAAATTATATGGGACCTCTAGGCAGAAAAAAAACAGCTGGAGGCAGTTGAGAGCTAGTTACTAGCATATCACTCAAGAATTTCATATTGGCCTTTATGAACTGATGAGAAGGAGGTTGGGATCAGTGACGAACAAGAATCTTTCTATTTCCCCGTAAATAGGCACAAGGTAAATCGTGTTAGCTTGGCGCTAGGGACTTCTGGTTGTTAAAAGACTGGTTTGGCAATAAGTTGACACATTAATTAGAACTTTTCTGTGCATTATGGACATGATAGCGCTGAATGTAGAAGTGAACGAGTCCGTGAATTCTGCCTTCATCGAAATAGCTGGGGGGATAGCTAAGCAATCATGTATATCTGGCGATGGCTGGCCAGATTTGGGCCCACCAAGTCAACAATAATAAACCCTATCTCTCGGAATGACATTGAACACGAAGGGTTCCACAGCTACGAGGTTGTCAATCAAGCAAAGTGACCCTCACGTGTTCCCGAACGTTCTATTTACTACCGAGAAGCTAGCTAAGCGAGAGTCACCCCCCATACTTCCACATCACCACATCAGCCAGTGAAAAGATGCTTAGGGACTCTATTCTGGTAGCAGGTTATTCGCTCGGAGGCGCTAATCTAAGAACCCCATGAGAGACGGTCAAAGCAGAACGACTCGCACGACAAGAACCCAGAGAGAGGAGGTTGTAGGCGAAAGCGTCTTGCTCAGTCTTTATCCACTACCCGCTATCAAGCGTCATTCCACGTTCAAGCCAAGGGGGCCCATCCCCACCACCACGATCACCAAGCAGACCCAAATTCCAGTCATAAGCTCTCTTCACCCTGTCTCAGAAGCAACCGCTTAATCAACACCATTCCACTCGCTGTCTCTTTCATCATCCCCACTACTCTCCTCAGACTCCTCCACATCCTCACTATCATCAACCTCATATCCGTCTCGATCAACTTCCATGGCAGCAGCTCCCTGAGCATAGTTACAGGTAGGAGAAACTGTACTCAAATTGCTTCTAGCATCGCCGTCTTTCATTCGTGCAGAACCGAGCTTGTTGTTACCAGATGCAGGACTCTCGAGCAAGATCTGCTCCTCGACTTCACGCTGCTACACCCAAAGGTCAGCTCAGCTCAGCATATCCAAACCCCTCTTCTTCTTAGCACTCTAGACACTCACCTCCAAACCCTCCTTCCACCCCTCCAACCTCTCCACCTCCTTCCCCCACCACCATACCAACCTCTTTAATCTCTCAACCCTCTCCCCTTTCTCATCCCCCTTCTTGAACCCCTTCTCCCAAGCCTCTCTCTCCAACTGGACCCCCCACCCAACAACCAACCACATATTAACGGCAACAAACAGCGCCCTAGAGAAGAAGATCCCGGATGGACAGCGCATGATCTTCTCGTAGCCGACGAGGGAGATGATTTCTTTGTTGAGAGAAGTGAGGATGTAGGAGAGGGGGAGGGCGAAGAGGAAATTGTAGATTACTGTGCGAAAGAGAGCGTGTTAGCTGTTGGCTGGGTATGCAGGAAAGAGAGGGGAAGGTTGAAAGAGGAGAGGAGAGGATAAGACGTACTCAGTAAGAAACCAGGATTCTCAAAGCTGAAGAAGCCTGATTTCTTGACTTTGTTTCTGTGCAGTATTGGAACCGGCATCGCGACTTCATCCTCATGGCCAACATCGAGATCGACATCGCGATTGGGGGCTCGAGACTCCATATCTGCAGACTTTTCTGGCTTTCCCTCTTGCTTGTCGGTTTTTCGATGTAGAAGAAGATGGAGATCGAATTGAGTGATTCCCTGACCTGGTATCTGCTTGGTGTCGAGAAGCAGTGTGGGTTGTAGTATTGTGCTCAAGACCGAAGCGATCTCGATCGAGAGAAACCCGAGATTGAAGACGGCGTGAAGGAAAGAAGCTCGACGAGAACTGCCTGATTTGAGGTGGGAGCAGCTACGGAGCTATCATGGAGCCATGAAATTCACTTTGTTGACTCAATAGCCAAATTCAGCCTTGCCAAAACAGGTCGCGCCTATACGACAAAAATCAGAAGGTGACAACAAGGCTTATTGATTGACTCTCGATAATGGAAAAATACACAGTAGACTGATAAGCATCCTCGAAAGACCCTCCAACTCAATGATACAATTGAATCATGCAGACCATGACATAAGGATACCTTCAACTATCCGTTTCCTTCCCTAGTCCAATAACACCAAATAAACCTAAACACACCCAAGCTGCAATATCACCTGATTCCTTCGCCCGTATCAGTGGAGTCAATCGCGTTCATGGTCTGTTCCGCCCACATACTGTACTCAGAACCTGTGGCAACGTCTTTGATGTCTCGAATCACAGTATCCGTACTTTCTTCAGAAGCCCATCGCCGAGGGCTGTCAGCTCCATCCATTCCATGCAATGCCTTTCTGATCCTATCAGCCATAGTCCCCTCTTCTTTCCTCGAATCCATGCTAGACCTTTCGTAATGCACAGAACGCCTGGAGGAAGTGCTGGTGGTATGTTTGAGCGAGTTGCTTCGGGAGGGCATTTTTGTGAGGATCTCAAGTTGCTTCTCGGCTACTTCTGCTCGAATCTTCCAGCTTTGAAGGTCTCGTTTAGTTTCTCTCAACTCTTCGCTGAGAGTGCCAATTTCGAGATTTCCACGAGTGTTAAGTTGCTGCCTCAGCTGTTGGATCTCCTCTACCTTCTCAGACAGTTGACGCTGGAGATTTCTCACTTGATTGTACAGCAAAGAGCTACTTCGACCTGGAGGAGGGCTTGTGATTTGTTTGACAGAAGTAAGCTCCCCAGCATGTGTATGACTGGTCGTTGGTGGGCGCGTCAAGTTCAAATGATGCGCGACAGGAAGCGGCTCCGGATGAGGAAGTACTCGTCCAATATTTGTAGGAGCTATGGGGCCATCGAGCATCGGTAGGTGGGATGCGTCTTCATGGTCGTGAGACACCACGACTGGCTTCAGTTGTACATGATCCAATTCACTATTAATTTTGTCTCTCGTTCCGGCAAGTTCTTTTCCAGCTCCACGTTCGGATCGAATGGTCCTGGAAGATGATGCAGATGATTCTTTCACGCGTGATTCTGCTTCCGAGAAACAATTCAAGTTGAAGCGAGGTGGCGACATGATTGTTGTGGAGACGGTATCCTGGGATCTGGGCACTTTCTGCGCGTCGATTGCTGCTCCATCGAGATCGCAAGTCTCTTTTTTGAGATAAGTGGTCGGGCCAGATGAGCCTCGTGTTGGTGAACCATCGACTTTCTTTTGAACCGATCGTAGAGACAAGGCATACGGATTTGAGGCTTTGGTTGGTGACGGAGTCGATCGAGGACTTTTGGCGCCTCTTGCAACAGGCCGTAATGGGGTCGAGTCGTAGAGGGAGTCTCTCAAAATTCGCTTTGGGGTCGGCTTTCTGACGGGACTGGACTTGGGATCCAAAAGAGAACGTACTTCGCCAGCAACGGCAGTTCGATTTGATTGAGGAGTCTTCTCCGACTTTTGTGATCTAGTTGGTGAAGCAGCATTTGTAGTATATGGAGATACGACGCTGTCCTTTGGAGTTCCAACACCAGGCCGCGTCTCAGCAGTTGCCCGTCTCGGAGTCTTCATAGGGGATTTCGATGGAGACGTTGTGGGTGAAACAGATACAGTAGATTGTTGCTTTCCTTGATCGAATTTTGCTACCAGAGCAGATATCTTGCTAGGGCTGCCACTTTCCTTTGCTAGAAGTCGACCAGAAATCCGGTCATGGCTAGACATCATAGGGACAGTCACCCTGCGGGCTGAGGTTGTGGATTGCTCCACCGGAACTTGCATTGCTGTGTTCGGTATCACAACTTCTGCTAGATCTGTTTCTTTTTCGGGCTTCGAATGCGATACACTGATCTCAATACTAGCGATCATCGAAGTATGGTTAGACTCAGCAACCACTAACTCTTTACATTGATCGATTGACCTATCAGCTGCTTCCTCAGATCTTAAAACATCGGAGACAATTGTCGGGCCAGTAGTGCCGATTACCAAGCCAGGTTCGGCGCCTCCATCATTGACTAATGAAGGCTCATCCACCTGCAAACTCGTGATCGTAGTGGAGGTCTCCACAAGTATAGTAGGATGAATGGTATGATCTTCGCCAGCTGGGCTTGGATTATTGTCGCTAGCATCCAAATTTGGTGGCTTGTCCAACAAATCGTCTTCGGCATCCACATCTAGAGCCTGAGCCAACACAGCCAAGGAAGCGTCGTCTTCTTCCCTGGAAATTCTCGACAATGGATCCCTTGATAGCCTTGACAGATCAAGCAAGTTCTTCTTCCGCTTGGGATCCTCATACAATGATCTCGATACTCGTCGCGGAGAGCGACTGCGTTCTCGTGGTAGAAGTCCCGGCTCGCTTCCTCCTATCCTGCGCGGGCTTTTTGATTGATCCTCGTCAGAACGAGGCGATGCTCTAGAAAACCTGATTTGCGGTTTCGTAGGCGATGGACTCGAAGGATTTGACTCTGGGCTTGCGTCTAGATGCTTAAATGGTAGCGTAGATGAGGCTGCTTGCCTAGTATGGTCTGCACTCTTCTCAGCAGCCATTCTCAATTTTAGATCATGCCACCGATCGGCGAGCAAGGCCTTCTCCTCATCATACAACTTCTTCTCGGAGCTTGATATGGTTTTCTTGCCGTGATTGTATGACTTCCACTTATCTTTCCAGACCACGACACTGGCCTTGAAAGCTCCAAGCTCTGTACGAAGGGTGTCTGTAGTGCGCGGCGTATCTCTGGGAGTTCCTTGAGCATCAGGCTCTCGTTGCTGTGCAGAGAGTGATTTTGGTGTTTCGATGGCTGACTGTTTTTGCTCTGCTTCAATCTCTATGGCTAGCCGAGTCAGGTCGTCGAGACTATGATGTTCTTGAGCAGTCCAAGATGTACTGTCGCCTGTCGCGGCCACAGTACTTTGGACTGACTGCTCTCGGTTAGGATGCCTTTCCCGGGATTCATCCAATATCTCCAGTCTGGCCATGATGGCCTGTAAGTTGGCCTCCACGGCTTGCTCAGATGCGTCAAGGTTTTGGCTCCTGTCATGGAGCTTAGCCAGTTCCTGCTCATATGTGGTTATTTCTACGCCAGTGGCTAGCTCTGCAGGTCGTGCCTGACACTTTGCTAGCAATGAGTTCTGATCTGATACAAGCCGTAACTTTTCCGTGCGCAGGTCTTGCCGCTCCTGATCTGAAGCTTTGAGCGCGGCTTCGAGAGTGTCGATATCTACGTCAGAGAATTGTTCGTTCTTCGCGATCTCTCCGTCTTTTATGCTAGAAGTACTTCCCTGAGCTTCAGAATCATTTGGCGAGGCGATATGAGATCCCCGAGGCTGAGCAGACTGCGTTCTTACCCTCTTATTCTCACTCGCTGCATTTTCTGCTGTGATCGCCTCATGTCGGGCCTCCGATGTTGCCAGGTTTCTTTCGGATGCTGTCTTATCCGCCTTTATAGCTTCATAACGAGCCTCAAGAATTGCCTGTTCAGCATCCAGCTCTGCTTTGAAGCTTTGTAACTCATGCTTACTCTTGCCAGTCAAGAGAACCTTTCTCTTCGTGTCGAGAGTTGTCCAGTCCGCCACAAACTCTTTGAGTTCGGCATCATAGTTTCGATGTCTCGGCATTTCAGGTTTTGGAGAGTCTTCCTTCTGTTTCGGCTTCTTGGGCTTGCTTCTCTCAGAAGAAGCTGGAGATTGTTTTTGTAGTTTTGCATGACCGCCAGGACTTCGCATATGCTTGCCTTTCCCAGTGGAGCTGGAGGACTCCTTGGAACTTCTGACCTTCTTTCTTGAACTCTTCGGTGCGCTAGAATTCGAGAAAGTAGGAGTAGACATGAAATGTAGCTGCTGCTTAGTGTCGTGGCCAAACGTATCGGCTGGCTTTGGTGATTCTGCTCTGACAGCTGCTAGAGCAATCGGGTGAGGATTCTTGTTCTCTTTCTGCAAGGTTTCTAGGTCTACTGGCTCCTCCCAACGAGTGGGAAGTGGAATCATGTTGGGCGGGAACGCCCCATCATCCGACGATGTCGAAGGGCTGTATATGCCATCTTTCAAGGGGCTCGAACTGAGCCGGAGCGAGCCTGAAGTGCATGGGGGATTTGGACAGTCTGATGCGATGGCTGCTGGTTGATTGTCTGCTGCGCTCGAACTCCTGATGGGCGATTCTGGCTGCTCTTCTTTGATTGTATCTTCTGCAGTAGGAAAAAGAATGCTCAACGACCGACCTCCAGATAGTCGGTGACTTGATAATGGCTTGTTCTTGGATCTTTGCTTCTTGACCACTAACATCTCCCCATAAGGAGATGCCGAATAACCAGCTTCGGTATCAATATGACCGTGTATACCTGGAAATGTTAACATCATGAACAGAACATGAATTTGCTTAAGACTTACGTCGCGTTGGCGTAGGTGAAATGCTTCTCTCCAGTCTCCTCATTGGCGATCTGAACTGGTCCCAGTCAGGAGGTTTGCGAAGAGCGAACGACTCAGAGGCCGAAGGTCTGAGCATCGGTTGTCTTGGCCCTCTGACAGCTACGCTCTTTGTCGTGACAACTATCTTCAGAGCACTCAAATTCCTCATGTGACGGACTACATCTCGCCAATGGGTAATGAGCATCTCAGTGATGCTATTGGCGACCTTGATTTTGTCCACATGGGTGTTGAATGCAGTGCCTTCGTCTCGAGTTCTGCTCTTCTTGTGCTTCTCTTTGCGAGATTTGGGCGGACTTATAGGAAGAAGAACCAATCCTCCTTGGGGATTGGCAATACGCATGGTGTAATCTTCCAGCAAGTCTCCTACGAGCAGCGGCCCGAACACAATTCCTAGTGGTCCATAGCCCATAAGATCAGCTGTAGGTAGTGGCCGTCCCCGATCATTCTCCCTTGGTGCAATCTCTGCTGCTCGTCCGATCATACTGAGAAGTCCAAACACGGCACATATCAATTCACGTCGGTATTGAGATCTCAATGTTGCAATTGACAGGGCGATAAGTCTCGCTCGTACTTTACTTTGTTTCGTCCTAGTCAATTCCGGGTCGCCGCGCAGTTGATTTTGAATTGAGATGAAGACACTGAAAAGGTGCAATGAACCTAGGATTCCTCCTGGTAGCCCAGAGAGAAACTTCTTGAAAGCAGACGCGACATCGTGGACGTCACATCTGATATGATCTGGTAGTGTGGGACATCGTACGGTTCCCGAAACAACCTGTCCATCCTCATCCATGGACCCGTAGTGATTGTACAAAGCTGCGACGACATTCTGGGAACCTGGCACACGAAAGACTCCTCGAGTAGAAGGTGCTACGAAATATCAGTAAGCGCTATATGGCGACATAAACGAACTTACCATGTTGAACAAGATATTGCGCCGTCGCACGAAAGCATGTTGGTACGGCCAAACTGCCCGCCGCATATTCTGTCGGCAGATACAAGAGACTCGATCCGCACAGTCGGACAAGTTCTTGTAAGTCCTTGTCTTTCAACTTGTCCCTCTTTGCCTTCAATCGTAAAGACAGATCACTGATACTTCGCCTATGCTTCATGTGCTTTTCGGGTTTCAACCTGACGCTGTTGGATGAAGAAGTCTTCCTTAAAATCTTCCGAGAAAACCAATTCCCTTGTTTCATCGATGGATTGATCAGATCATCCTGTCATACCACATTAGCGACGGCTGATCGTAGTACTAGGCAAACCCACATTGAATCCATCATACTCTTCTGGGTCCACTTGTCGCACACCGTGCTGTACCACCACCAATTAGCAGATAAAAATTCCTTGTGATCGTAGATCCCCTACCTTTCTCGCTAAGCGATTATATTCCTGAACAAACACGGTCCGATCATCAATATCGTCGTGGTCAGACAAGACGTCTCCGCTCGATGAAGTCCATGTATTGCTTGTTCGCATCGCTCTCCGCGACCTGCCTTCAGGCTGTCCATCGGTCTGTCCATCGGGTCGTTGCTGTGGGTTATCACTGCCATCAAGCCCTACAAAGGAAATGCCGGTAAAGGAAGATCGATGTCTTGGATCCTTAGGCTCGGTCAACAAGCCTGCCGCGATGTTCATGTCGTCGAAGATGGTAGGTTGTTGAGCCATTGATAATGCTGCTGATGATGAGCGAGAAATAAGAACAGCTTTAATCGATTGCATGTTGGTGCATTGTGGTTGCGAAGGAGAATCGCTGATAATCTGTAGAGTTGCATGTGCAGTGAAAGGTATGGTTTCTGTTTGTCAACATAGGTCTGGCGTGGTCCTCGAACGCACCTGCGAAATTTGGAAAGAACCCGCTCAAGTCACTCTGCTCTTTCCTGATCCACGACTTCACTCTTACACCCAAGAAGATCAAGTGGTGATGTGAATCTGTATTTTTCTTCATGCTCCGCCCTCTCTCCATTACAATGTACCTATATCCCCTTGTAGAAAAGATGGGAATCCCGCATCGAGAAAACAAAATGGTATTATGGACGAGAGGACCAAGGAGATCTAGTAAAACCTTGCATCACGATGTGCCAAATCTCACCCCATACGCCTTTTCGCTATGCAACGCCATTCATGCCCCTGCCCCTAAAATCCTACCAAACCTGACCCATTTGCCGCTCATTCATCGGTCTCCCCATAGAGAAGGACGTATTTGAAGATATCCGAAAGAGAAATGACCCCCCTCAAACGATTCTCGTCATCGATGACAACCAGCCGATGGACTCTAGATTTGCGAATGGTGTCGAAGATCGAATCAAGCCTGTCCTCTTCGCTACAAGTATATATTCCAGCGAAGTCTTCGGCTCTCTTCAACAACGCCTCTCCGACACTCGTAGTAAGCTCATCGTATGCACCGCCTTTGATGATTGTGATAACATCAACAGCCTCGAAAACGTTGAGAACACGCCTGTCCTCATCCACAATTGGAACACTAGAGATGCTGTATTTCACCATCATGTGGATGACGTCGATGACGGATGTGTCCATGGTAGCCGTCTGCAGGTCGCCGTATGTGCCGAGACCGATTTCCGAGACACTCTTTTTGAGGTATTCCGTCTCAACAACATTGACAGCGATGAATTTCAGCAGTCTATATTGCGTGATTACACTGACTACCATCTCCCGACCAGTCTCATCGTCGATATCAACAAGGGGAATCCTCCTAGCTCGGGTCTTCAGCATCTGTCGGCATGCTTCGTAGAGAGGGCGTGCAGGATGGACGGATAGCGTCTCTAGAGGAGAAACACCAATCGCCTTTTCGATATCTGTAACCATTCAAAATAATGCTCGAATTATGTATGTATCTGCTGCCTTACCTCTCAAGCTGCTCAGCCGGAATTGGTCTATCTGGCTGAGAGCGTCTGGATTCTGCCAGTAGTATTGAACAACATTTATGTAGTCTGATGTCGTGAGGAGACCGGCGAAGGTCGAGGTATGCGAGTCCCAGAGAGGGGCAGAGACGATGCCTGGCAAGAAGTCAGTAGAAGCCGAAGTGGCAGACAGAGAGGACTGACCATTTTGGAGAAGAATCGTTAAACTCTTCTTGACGAGCAGGTCTGTGTTGAGGATGATGAGGCGGAAAGAGAGGGGAAGAACATCATAACTCGTCCGAATCTTCAGGAACTCGCGGATTGCGTTCTGTGGTTTTGAACTTTGTCAGCCTCGCAGGGTCCTCGCAGTTCATTTCTTCATCCATCCACGCAGGTCCAAGAGCAGAACAACCCCGCGCCAATTCTTCAAATCCCCATCCCACTCCCACTCCCACGCACGCGGGCGCAGGACCTGGGGCTCACGAAACGATGGCACAAGCAAGACGGGAAGCAGGGGCACCTACCAATCCCTTCAACTGGTCCTGATCAACAGCGGTCACCGGCTTATCCTGCATCGCGCGATTCTGGCCTCGGGGAAGAAGAAAAGTCGAAGGTTGAGCAATCAGCGCTGGCTCGTGACCAAATCTAGCGACGTTTGTTGGCGCAGCCGCCGGCCGTGTGTCTTCAGCCGTATCAGACATGGATAACCGTGGATGACATCTAGAAGCGTGGGAAGTTGCGATGGGTGAGGCTCTTCTTCAGCAATGGAAGAAGATAATTGAGAAGGATATTAAATAAAGAGTGAATGGGAAATATTGAGGGCGAGTATTGAATGTAGATCTGTCTGTCTGTCTACCTTATCGAAAGCGAGGGCCTTTTTCTGGAGAGATGCAGCGGATGGGATGGGGATGGGGTTGAGGGAGAGGATCGACGTGGGGTTGAATTTCACGTGGGAGAGTGGGACAAGGAGTTGGGAAGAAGTTTAGTGGCGCTCATATGTTTTCCCGGGCCGAGTACCCATAGCAGAGAGCAGAGAGCAGTGGAGCACAGAGCAGACTGGCGGAGCGGAGAAGAGCAAAGCTTCAAGTCATACCGAGCCGATTTGTTGTTTTCACCCGATGGTTGGGATGGGATCGAGACTAGGTAGCATCGAACGGCCTATGTCGTAGTTGTCATAGATATGTCTAGACTTGTGAATCCCTTTCAATGAAGAATGTCATCATGTATTCTTTTGAGTTCTCCTCTCATTGATAAATATGTAGGATCAACATGGGATCGTGACTATGACCTATCCTCGGTACTACAGGTAATGCTTTCTTATCTGATCTATTTATCCGCTACCGTGGATATCTCTGCAAGAAAAAATCGCTGGTACCCCACATCAATCTCCTGCTCATGTGGGACTGCTATCAAATTGTTTGTTTACTTCGCCGTTTGAGAAGTCGGATTGGACTGTGCAGGTTCATCCCAGAAGTTATCTCGGTAGAGTGCAGCATACCAACAGACCGATCTTGCCATCCTCATCGAATCAATTTTCATGTTTTTAGCTTCATTTGAAATTATTTCTAGATCGAGTCAGAACTTATCAATAGTGAATGCGGAGCTGGTAGAATCTATATGGAGGACAATCAAAAGTGTCTACCTCGAAATCTGGGTGTCAATGTCCAGCCTCAAGAGCCTCATATTTGCTCAGAGAGCCAACTCAAGGGGTTTAGTTCTGTGAACGAGAACATCTTCAATCCGAAGGCATCTCGGAAATGTGTGAGACAATACAAACGAGACTTGTGCTTCCATGGATGGATTAAAATTGTTATATGGCTGTCTTTCCCGAACTATCACTAGGCTTCAGCCCAGCTCTCAACACTCCACGGGTACCTGGGTACATGTGGCTGATGGGCTTTTCAAACCACCATGCAGCCTGTTTCAGGATCTAAAGTTGCAAAGGAATGTCTCTTGACCCTTATAAGAGACATATGGGGTCTTCTGATACATCATATAAACATGCATGTGATGCGTGGTAACGGCTGCAGGGGGATACGAGAAAGAGGGGGATGAAGGTGGAGGGTTGGAATTCAGAGAATAGGCGAGTGATGAGGCTTTGCCTGGGCTGGGCTGGCGCTGGCGCTGGGTCTTGCCGTGCGTTCACCTGCCTGCTGGTGTTGGTGCTGATGCTGATGCTGGTGCTCTGTTTCCTTGGCGCCTGCCGCGCCGACGTAGCACCCTGACCTGAACCTGAACCTGAACCTGAACCTGAACCCGACTGAGAGAACGAGCTAAGGTATCTCCAGACCTGACCAGACCAGACCAGAACCTCTCCCAGATCATACCCGACTGGCCCAGGCAAGCTCGACCCTCTGCCATCTACGTCGTCCTCATCGCCTTCCATTCTTCACTCCTTCCACGTCTCGATCCTTTCTGTTTCTTTTGCTGTGAATGGACCCTTGAGCCTTCCATCGGATCAAGTCCACGCTTTCGACCTGACACATCCTGTTGACTTTGCTTTGTCCACCCACCAGCCAGCTCACATTCCACCAAAACAATTGACCTCGACTAAGATACACCACCAGTCCTGCGGGACCAAGCTTTGGAGATGGGTGCTTGCGGATCTTCATGCTGCGGAAGTATGCAGACCCTCATGCAAGGAACGAAGGGAGCTTCGAGCGTGTGCTGACGGTACACAGGCAAATCTCGCGATGGCCTCTACGAACCAGTCTTGGCCGAGAGCGAACGAGAGGCTGTGGCAGACCTCTTACAGTATCTAGAGAATGTACGGAGCTGCTCCCATCGTTATCATGAACCGCCGCTGATAATCCTAGCGCGGCGAGACAGACTTCTTCTCCGGCGAACCTCTACGAGCTTTGAGTACCTTGGTTTTCTCAGATAACGTGGACCTACAACGGAGCGCAAGCTTGACATTTGCGGAGATTACAGAGCGAGGTATGTTAGACACAAGTGAGGCGGACTCTAGCAGTTCAAGTTCGATTTTGCGATTTGCATGGGCGCGTTCGACTGGGATAGCTCTTTTGATGCTTTGCATTGGACGAAAGCAATGAGTCGATCGCTAACAACAATACAGATGTCCGTGAAGTTGACCGTGATACCCTGGAGCCTATCCTCTTCCTACTTCAGAGCCCCGACATCGAGGTTCAAAGAGCCGCCAGCGCCGCATTGGGAAATCTTGCTGTTAACAGTGAGTGATGCTCACAAGGATTTAGATATCATCTTAACATTGTGTAGCCGAAAACAAAGTCGCCATCGTACTCCTTGGTGGACTCACTCCTCTTATCCGCCAAATGATGTCGCCGAATGTAGAGGTTCAATGCAATGCGGTTGGATGTATCACAAACCTCGCAACCCACGAGGACAATAAGGCAAAGATTGCCCGGTCGGGAGCACTAGGTCCACTCACCCGTTTGGCAAAATCGAAGGACATGCGGGTGCAGAGAAATGCTACTGGAGCTCTGCTGAATATGACACACTCTGGTAGGTTTATCTCCGACTTACAACAAGTCAAAGGCTAACATTCCCAAGATGAGAACCGACAACAGCTGGTGAACGCCGGAGCTATTCCTGTCCTTGTTCAACTCCTCTCCTCTACAGACGTCGACGTCCAATACTACTGCACCACCGCGCTCAGCAATATCGCTGTTGATGCGAACAATCGGAAGAAGTTGGCGCAAAATGAGAACAGACTCGTACAATCCTTGGTGGCTTTGATGGATTCCTCTTCGCCAAAGGTACAATGCCAGGCCGCTCTGGCTCTTCGAAATTTGGCATCCGACGAAAAATACCAGCTCGAAATTGTTCGAGCTCGAGGTCTTGCCCCGCTACTCCGACTTCTGCAATCCTCATACCTACCCTTAATTCTGTCCGCCGTCGCCTGTATCCGCAACATCTCGATCCACCCACTTAACGAATCTCCCATCATAGATGCCGGCTTCTTGAAGCCACTGGTCGACCTGTTGGGATCCACCGATAATGAGGAAATTCAATGCCATGCAATTTCTACTCTACGAAACTTGGCCGCCAGTTCTGACCGCAACAAGGCCTTGGTTCTGGAAGCTGGTGCTGTACAGAAGTGCAAGCAACTTGTCCTTGATGTGCCCCTTAGTGTACAGTCTGAGATGACAGCGGCAATTGCTGTCCTTGCTCTCAGTGACGAGCTGAAGACCCATCTCTTGAATTTGGGCGTGTTTGATGTGCTCATCCCATTGACTGATTCCCAAAGCATTGAAGTGCAAGGCAACAGTGCTGCAGCTTTGGGAAATTTGTCTTCGAAAGGTATTTTTACTATTACATTGACACGAAAAGCACTTGCTGACATGTTCTTCAGTGGGCGATTATTCCATCTTCATCCAGGACTGGACAGAGCCAAATGGAGGTATCCATGGATACTTGAAGCGTTTCCTCGCCAGTGGAGATGCCACATTCCAGCATATTGCGATCTGGACTCTTCTCCAACTTCTTGAGTCCGAGGACAAGAAATTGATCAACCTTATTGGAAAGTCAGAGGAGATCGTACAAATGATTAAGACGATTGCTGATACTCAGATTGAATCCGACGATGAGGCTGAAGAGGATGGAGAAGGGGAGGTTGTTCAGCTTGCTCAACGATCCCTCCAACTTCTTGGGCAAAACAAGCCATCCCATATCGAAGGTTGAACCATACTAAATGTTCCGTTATAGAATTTGTGCTTTGTTCTGCATTTTGGCTGGAAGGGCGAGGTGTTCGGCGCATTTAATGAGGGCATACTTTAGTAGCGAGCATTGACGGAGCTGAGGCGAGAGCGAAGAGGCTCTTTTCAGGTCGACGGCAGAATGAGATAACCCGGCCATCCTTTTCGCACACTTTTCTTTCGACCTTTACTCCTGCTTGTCGCGGTCCATACAGGGACTTTTGGGGCTTATTCCATGTAATTAGATAGGACTTTTATGATATCCACCACAGCTTCGAATTCAAAATGTATCATTCGATTTTGATCTTTCGAACGCGTTGCTCTCCCAAGGCTGTAATTTACACCAGTCGTACACTCCTAAACGCCTTCCTTGCTCCTGCAAATGCTCAACCAGTCTAAGCCGAATGTACTCTACATTGTACAACGAGGTAGGTGATTACTGTACAGCCTCTAATCCATTCTCTATCCACTTCCTCTCCCTCCATGGGAATATCTTAGCTACCACTTTGCCCTTGATCAAAGCCATAGGCATTGGACCAAAATGTCTCGAATCTCGAGAATAAGGTAAGTTGTCACCAACGACCCAACAATGGCCTTCTGGGACCTATTCATCTCGTAAGCCAAGGACTACCATATAGCAATATGTCACATGAGAAACTCATAATTAAATGTCCATAATTCCAGAGACGTAACGGAGACCTCGAAATGTAAAGAAATTACCACATACCATAACCATCCCCTCCCCCACGCCCGGCGTATCTCTAACCACACAATCCCCCTCCAATCCCACCACCCTCTTAATCACCCTCTCCCCTGGCTGCACCACCGAATCGAAACTCACCACATCACCAACCACTACCCCGCGGCCCCGTCGATACCGCTTGTCGATCAGCACGATATCACCCAGGACCTCGAGAGTGGGTAGCATGGACGCTCCGGACGTGGGCACGAGTGAGAAACCATAGGAGACGAAGACGTGCGCTATGAAGATCGTCTTGATGGTTGTGGAGAGCAGGCGGATGGGATGGCCTGCAAACCGTGTTTTGAGGTTGGTGAGGATTGCGGGCATGGCATTCTGGTTTTGCTCTAAGTGTGTGGATGTAGCTGATTGAAATGTAGCCTTGTTCACTCCGACATGAGCTGGGATGGTAAGGGTTGATATATTGTTGTCGAAATCACGAGACGAGGCTGAGGTGAGTGAAGCTCGGATGAAAGCTGGAGCTCGAAATGTTTTTCTCGGCTGCGAGCTCCGAGCGAGCTTGTTCCAACATCAACGACAGCTTGCATTCCCATCGTCCACGAGAAGCAGATACCACTCTGCTATAATCCCTATAAGATGCAAAGCTCAAGATGTATATTCAGCTCAGCTGCAGCTTTACACCGCGTGTTCATCGCACCAATCGAGCTGCAATCCAAATTGCAAGTCCAAGTTCGCCAACTGTCCTTCACAGCAACTACATCAACACCACCCCTACGATCACAACCGCGGTCCCAACCACACACAAAATGTAGTGCCCAGCTTGTGCAGAAGAGATACGTCTCCCTCCACGTCGCCGAAAAATCCCGCCTCCCTCGCGACGACGAGATAAAAGCCTACTCAGTAACCCTCGTCGACGAGAACGGCAAGCTCACTGACCCCCGCCCAACATCCAGCATCCTCTCCACCATCGACCGCAAAACCACCTCCCTCGTCGTCATCGTCCCCGGCTCCCCGGGCGTTCCCCCCATCTGCAAGATCCTCAACAAGCAAGCGATGCGCCTCGCGGAGAAAGCCAAACTCAAAGCCGCCAAAAGCACGGGTATAACGCAGAAGACGATGGAGCTGAACTGGGCGATTGGGAAGGGCGATTTGGGGCATCGGATGGGGAAATTGGGGGGGTGGTTGGAGAGGGGTTGGAGGGTTGAGGTTGTCATTGCAGGGAAGAAGAAGGGGCGGAAGGCGAGTGAGGAGGAGGCGAGGGAGTTATTGGCGGCGATTAGGGGGGTGATGGCGGAGATGGGGGGGAGGGAGATGAAGCCGGTGGAGGGGAAGGTACTGGGGACGTTGACGATGTTTTTGGAGGGGAAACAGCAGCAGCAGGGGAAGAAGGCAAAGAAGGCCGGGAGTGATGCTGCGGTTGGGGTGCAAGGGGAGGGAAGCCATGGGCCTGTGGGTGAAGGGAGTGGAAATGTGGATGTCGATAGTAGTCGGGAGGTATCTGAAAGCTTAAAGTCGGTTGGGAATGGAGAGGGGTCTAAAGCTGCTGGATCGTGAGAGTGTGGGAGGAGACGCAGATGCGATACCAAAAGGTATCGTTAGCAGCGATACAAGTGGTGGAAAGTAGGTTTTGTAAATTAGGGCTGTCAGAGTCGACTGATGTAACATAGCATATACCACTTAGAGGTGGTAAGAAGCACGCATATATAACCCCAATAGACACCCTCTAGCAAAGCCCGATAGTCAGACAGGGGATTGAACTGATATCATAAAATCCGAGTACAATTTGCACGTTGAAGAACTGATATCATAAAATCCGAGTACAATTTGCACGTTGAAGAACGAGCATAAGACACTGACTACAATCCCTTACCACGCACTGCAATTCTCGGTAGTTGCAAATTAGATAAAGTCAACTTCGGATGGAGAATTAAGTATAGATACACAGCCAAATCCCTTCAAAGCACAAACCCCTCCAACACCTCCCTCGTCCTCTTCCCCACCTCATGATGTCTATTCTCCTCCCAAACCTCTCCTCCCTCCCCAAACTGATTACTCAGATGCCCCAAAAAGAACTCCAGATTCTTATCCGCCTGCGGGAACGCATCCTTAAACGTATCATAGATCTCTTTAACCGGTGGTTTCTTCTGCGCATTCTGGATCTTATCCTGAAAGAGCGAGAGATACTTTTTGTTGTGGGCGAGATCAGCGGCTGCGTCTAATTTCCAGTTTTGCTCGAGGTGGCCGACTATGATTTTTGAGGGGTGGAGCGATTCTACGAGGTTGAGAGTGTTTTGCCAGGCGTGGAGGATTTGGGGGGTTTCGATTTCTTCGGCCCTGTTTGGTATCTAGTTTAGTAACGTCCTCCACCCATATGCTAAGATCGATCACACTGTTACACAAACAGAGACTCACCAAACGTGCGTACTCCTCCCATACATCGCATCACCCACGATAATCGTCTTCTCACTCGGCAACCAGAATAGCGTATGATCCACGGAATCACCCTGCACAGGACCCAACAGCATGATAGGGCTACTCTCGTTGCCTTCTAGCAGGATGAAGCTGTAGGGGTAGGGATCGGGTTTGCGTGGGTCAGAGGGGACGTCTTTGCCGTAGATGGTGGGCCAGAATTTTACTTTCTCGTCGTACTCACGATCGATTCCTGCGCGGACGTAGGGTGCTGCGTAGAATTTTGCACCTGGGTGGGCGGAGAGGATGGGGTTGGCGGAGAAGTAGTGGTCTGGGTGGACGGGAAAGTTAGAACTTGGGAAGTAGGAGGGGAGATGAGAGTTGAGGTGGGAACGTAGACTTACCAGGGTGGTGATGAGTTACGAAAACGGCTTTGAGGGGGAGGTCAGTGGTCTTTGAGATCCAGGATACGACTGATTCGGCGTCCGGGATAAGGAAGGGAGGGTCGATTAGGATTGCGGATTTTGCGCCTACAATGAGGGTGGTGACACTTGAGAGACCCTTCTCTGAGGAGGAGTGGATGTGCGTTTGAAGGGGCTGAGCTGCCATTGTGAAGCCTTTGGGGTTCAGGTACGAAGGGTTTCAAAGCGTTTGAAGTTGCGTAGAAGCAAGAGATGTGAAGAAATGACAAGAGATGAAAAGGAACAGCTACCTGATATACTATTAGAAATAGAACTTGCCGTACTTACTACCGCGACATGCTAGCCTAGGAACAGTTCCGCATTTACTGACAAATGGCAAGTCTGGCTGAAGTGATGCCATTCCCGGTGTTGCGAGCAGTGAGATGGTGGGGTACATGAGGGGCAGGGGGATTTGCGAGATGCGGGGTGGGAGAGACTACCATGAACTACGGCAGTGCATCCGACAACGAGAGGTGTTGAGGGGAAGGATCGTGTTATAAAGCCATATCGGAACGATGACCTTGACACTGGTCACTTGAGAGAAGTAGAGGAGAAGGAATAAAGAGCGCTAAGCTAATATTGCAAGAGGAAAGATGGCCACTTGAGGTTGAAGCTGAACATCAACGGAGACATGGACTGAGAAGGTCGTCGAGGAAAAAGAACGTATAGGCTAGCTTTGAGCAATTCCTGAATAAATAAGATCCGGAGTCGAGGTTTTTTCATGTACAAGTATGAAAGAAGTTCGAAGACAGAAATCGAGCAGTAGAACTATTTACGATGAAATCCTATGCTCTAATAGACAAAGTCATCTATCACAGATGCGGCACGGGAGATGAACGGAGGCTACATTGTGTTATCCTCGGAATTGAAAGAGAGAAAATTTCAACGAAGCTGTCAGAAATATGAAATGCAGAGATACAAGCTGAACTTGCTTTCGCTTGACGAGATGATGTTGACTCCGATGGAGCCCCCCCCTGAATGAGGTCGCTTGCAGCCATTGGCACGTGTTTCGACAGGGGTTCGTCCTCCGAAGCCCAACCCGGAAATCTTTCAGCCTCACCCTTCAATTCTTCAATTGCGACCAGAAATTCAAAGGCATTCTTCCGGACAAAAGTATTGTTTTTCCATAATACTCCTTCTTACGTGAGATATTCTTGCGACCATAATTCCCAATCCGAACCTTCACTGCTCAACAATACCAGACCAAACTCGACGTGAGTCACTTTCGTCAAATCTCGAAACCCCACGTCGCGCTTGAACAGTCCGTTCCAAAAAGCAACTACGATTTATCCAGACATTGTACCGAGCAACAACCAAAGCGAATATAAAGCAATCGTCAGTCCTGGGACGTCCCCGTAAAGACACTCCATATTTGAGTCGACAATCCCAAATATGCCGTCCTCAGATCCTCCAACCGTCGCGGAGACCACTCCGTCAGACTCTCCTGCAGCGACACAGGTACAAGAAAATCCACAAGGGAAGAATGGAGAGGTGAAGCCGGCGACTGCGCCAGCTGCGCCTGCGACGGGGGAGACGAAAATGTCCAATGCGGAGCTCAAGAAGCAGGCAAAAGCAGAGAAAGCAGCTCGGCGACAACAAGCATTAGCAGAGAAGCAGAGTGGTGCGCCTCAAGTCACGGTATCAGCAGTACCAGGTCCGCAGCAGAAAGCCGAACAACAGAAAGGCGGCAAAGGGCAGCACAAGAGAGGGGCTTCGACTTCTGTGGATGTGAGGAGTCTACCCGTCAGAGGGGCACCAGCTGTTCCTGCTATCCCTGCGCAACCCAAAAAGGAAGATAAGACAGTCGAATTCTTCAGACATCTGTATAAGCAGAGGACAAGTACGATTGCCGGCGCGAGTAAGGAGGTTCATCCTGCGGTGTTGGCTCTAGGGCTGCAAATGAGCAATTATACAATTTGTGGGAGTTGCGCAAGACTTGTCGCGACGCTCCAAGCTTTCAAAAGAGTAAGCCCTACGTGGATGGATTTACGTATAGGGCAAGAAGACTGACTGCTTCAGGTTATCGAAACATATACCACACCCCGGGGTACTTCCTTGACGCGGCATCTTACATCACATGTGCTTTCACCTCAGATCGAGTATTTATCCTCCTGTCGGCCGATGTCAATATCCATGGGAAACGCGATTCGTTGGCTGAAGCTTGAAGTATCGAAAGTCGACATCAGTACTCCAGATTCCGAAGCGAAGGAGAATCTATGCGACGCTATTGACAGGTTTATTCAGGAGCGAGTCACGTTTGCTGACCAAGTTATTGCTACCAGTGCAGCGGACAAAATCAGAGATGGGGATGTGATTATGACATTTGCAAAAAGCAGCATCGTTCAGCGATCTTTGGTTGAAGCACATAATGCTGGGAAGAAATTTAGAGTCATTGTGGTGGACTCGCGACCGTTACATGAGGGGAAGCATATGGCTGCAGCGTTGGTAACGCTGGGGCTAGAGGTCAAATACTGCCTGATCAATGGGCTCAGCCACAACATTCAGGATGTTACGAAGGTGATGGTCGGAGCTCATGCGATGTTGAGCAATGGCCGTTTATATTCGAGAGTAGGAACCGCTCTTGTTGCTATGGAAGCCAACGATGCAGACAAGCCAGTCTTGGTACTTTGCGAGACCATCAAGTTTACGGAGAGAGTGGCTTTGGACTCGATAGTTCACAACGAGATAGCTCCAGCAGACGAGCTTGTGATATCAGGTGGAGCTCTTGAGAAATGGGGAGATGTCAAGAAGCTTCAACTATGCAATCCGATGTACGATGTCACTCCGGCTGAGTACATTCAGATGATAGTCACGGAGTCAGGGAACGTACCGCCAACTTCAGTTCCAGTGCTGCATAGATTGGGCAACGAGAGCCAGGGCTAGGAAATGACAATTCGAGTATTTGCATGGAATTCAGACATTAGTTACCTAATTTGGGGGGCCTGGTCCAGTGTAGGATAGTGTACTTCAACTGTCTCGAGGTACAATTCACGATTTACCAAAACTTAGCCTCCGGTCCTTGACCAATGAACCTTTGATATTGGATGACTTCCATTGCAAATTGAGCAATACTTAAGCATCTGGCCTTGAGAAATTGCCACGCTAAACCTCTCCCTCCTTGACTTTGTACAGGTTCACCATCCGAAACTCCCCCAACATCATCGCACCACTCTACGATTCCGACTCTGCTGCCTCCCTCTCTGCCCTCCTCGCTCTCTTCTCCAAAAGACTCGTCCTCCTAGCTCCCAAAATTGCCTGTTGTCTCTGCTCGACGCCCGTCAACCACCATCCGAAGCTTCCTCCAATGCCCGCGAACGCAGGATAAGCCCACAGCGATTCCTTGTTGAAGAATGGACGCATTTCGAGGCCGAGTTGCCAGAACCGAGTTGCAAGGCCTATTCGCGCGTGTACAGTTAGCTTCATAGTCCGTAATAAGGCAGGTCGTGGAGGGGTCCATAGGAAGGAGACCATACCGAAGCCAGCCCAGAACAGGACTTTATGGACCATTTTGAGAGCTCTATTTGCGTGTAGAATGTGATTGGTGTGCGGTAGAGCCGCTGGGCAGATATTGAGGCTTGTGAGCTGTGTGATGGGTTGCTGGCTGCTCAATTGCTTGCTCACATTCAATCGTGAGGTTGAGATGAAGCTCCGGGAATCAAGCCGCTAAGAAATCGCAGGGGTGAATTCTCACGTGACGCGCGCGACCCTTGCTCGGATTTCTATTGAAACCAGACCCCATCAACGCGATCCATTGGACCTCGATTCCACCACATGAGTCCAATCGCAAGATCTTGGATCTAATACTGGGCAATGGCAGCCGCAATGGCCTACAGCAAAGATGCCGCTGCGAGCAGCAGTACGGGGCCAGTGAGGAAGAAGCTCAAGACTTCAGACATCCCCCTGTCTTCTGCGACGCGACTTTCGATCGACGAGCTTGCGCATAAGTTCAAGAAGAAAGGAGGCTACGATTCGTTGCGCAAGCAGGTTTGGGAGGATTTGGAGAAGACTGTGGGTTTATGTCTACTTTTGGACGCGGCCAGGAGACTAATGCGATGTGTTCATAGGAATTCGAGAAAGAGTTTACGGAATCCCTACTCAAAGTCGCCGAAGACGAAATCGAGAAGAACCCATCACAACTCCTGAAGCTGGAACGTGGCAAAGCAGCAGCTTTGATTGAGGGCGCAGTCGATCGAGCGGGCGTCTACCAGACCGCAGAAGCACGAATCGATGCTTTGATTGATGCACATATTGAGGATATTGAGACGGGCATCAGAGCGCTGAGAAGAGAGGATGTGGGAGAGGAAACTGCTGCTGCTGAGCACGCTCGAGGTGGCAAGACAGATGAGCAGTATGCTGAAGATGCCGCGAACAGAAGAGAGGCTAGGGAGAAAGTGAGGCAGGAAGCACGGGCGAAGGAATTAGCTATCATCGATGAAAAGCGGAGGGAGGAGAGAGCCAAGCGAAAGGAGCAGGAGAAGAAAGAAGAGGCCGAGCAGGAGAGGCGACGAGCGGATAGAGAGGCTAGGCGCAAGGCTGAGAGAGAAAGGGAGGAAGAAAAGGAGAGAGAGCGGGATCGTGATCGTGACCGCGATCGTGAGCGGGACAGAGATAGAGATCGCGATAGAGACAGAGATAGGGATCGTGGACGAGACCGTGACCGAGACAGAGACCGCGACCGAGATGATCGATACAAGCGATACGATGAGCCTCTCGTCCGTCGAGACTCGACCAGAGAGGCCAAGGAATCCTCCGCCAAACCAGAGTTGTCAAAAGAGGAGATCGATCGTCTCGAGCAAGAAGCACTGAATGACCTTTTGAAGGAAGGCAAAAAACTTTCGCAACGTTCAAGACACCAGTTAGAAGTCGAAATCGACGAGAGTCTAGCACCACCTCCCAAGAAAGCTACTCCAGCTTCTGCCATCAATCCTATTTCTCGAGACTCGCCAGTCAAATCCGATGTCAAAAAACCCATTGCGCCTCCGACTGGACCGAAAGCAGATGCTTTCAAGACGCCACACCTACCCAATGACAGATCTGAAGATAGGAGAAGGAGTCGCAGCCGGGATCGAGCATCCAGGAGATCTAGCCGCAGCCGGAGTCGACGACGCCATGATAGCAGAGATAGGGATTCCCGTCCTCGCCGAAGGGATAGTCGAGAGGATAGGCGACGACGCTCCAGAGATCGGAGCTATTCCCCGGACAGACGTAGGAGCTACCGAGGCGATAGCCGGAACCGTGAGAAGCGCGATCGAGACCGAAGCCGTGACCGAGTAAGACCTGCTAGCCCTCCCCCAAGAGATTCAGACCTGGAGAAATGGAAAGTTGCTGAAGCCAAGAAGCGTGAAGAACAGGCCAAGGCATATAAGATAGCCCAGGAGGAAGCCAGGAAGAATGGCCTACCAGTTCCCGGATGGTCCGACCGCCCCAAGAGAGACGATGATGATTCTCGGATTACCAGTCCTGTATCGGCCCGGAAGAGAGATGGTTCTCGTGACCGTGACCGAACTTCTCGTGCTAGGAGCAGATCAAGGTCTGCAGGTGGTAGACGTGGCAGTCGCATTGAAAGATCTACCAGTCCTGTCAACATCGATCGTTATGTTCCTGGAGCGGGAAGTCGAAGCACTCGTCGCGAGAGTACCGTGAAACGAGAGAGAAGTCGCAGTCGGGATAGGGATCGTGACAAGGACAGAGACTCTCGTCGTACCCGCGACGAAGACAAGTCTCGCAGACGAAGCAGATCGAGAAGCAGAAGTCGTCGACGAGATAGGGACAGAGATCGGGACAGGACGAGGGCTAGATCCCGCAGTCGAAGTCCGTATGCGAAGAGAGATAGGAGGGATAGAAGTAGGAGTCGTGATAGGGATAGGGATAGGAGACGAGACAGATCCAGAAGTAGAGATCGGGATCGTGATCGTGATAGGAAACGGACTGATCGCAGCCGCAGTCGTGGGAGCAGGAGAGAGTCTTCCAGGCGGGAATAGAGTATGCTGGAATTGTACAATATGTTACGATAGGCGATAGTGCCATTTTCTCTGGTCAGCGACCCATGATCACTTAGTTGGTCTACTACTACATTTGACAATTAATAGATGTCATTATGATTTCACATATTTTGATCATTGTTGCAATGAAAGCTTCGTTAGAGCATGAGTAAGTGTATTCATTCATTCCGTCTTTCCTCTTCCGTCGTCTATCCTCTTTCCTCGCTTAGTTTCTTCTCCTTCTTTCCCTTCTTGTTTCGTTCCTGCTCTTCAAGTAGCCGTCGTATTTTCTCCAGATTACTAGCCAGACCACTCGCCTCCAATTCATCCATCTTATCATCATACCATGTCGAACTTCTTCCCTTTATGTCTAAAATAGCCTCAAAGAAATCCGCCATGTCATCGATGCATCGTCCCTCGTTTATCCCTTGCCCTCCCTCGGACTTCTGCCAATGACCTTGAAAGCCCAAGGAATTTAAAGTCCGACGCATATCTTTCCCAAGCCTGCAAGGCACCACCTCGTCGTCCTCTGCGTGGCCTAGGAAAATCGGTGTCTTGACTACCGGCTTCTCTCTCTTCTGCTTCGTTGCAAAATTCTCGTTCCAGACATCATTCGTACTGTCCTCTCCATCCTCCTCATACTCTTCTGCCAGCTCTTCATACTCCTCAACCTCGCCGGTCTCCATCCCCAGAATCCTCTCCACCTGACTTTGAATCTTCCCTCTATCATCGTACCATTCTCCCACAACAGCCTGAATCTCATCACGAAAAGGCATCCATCCACCCAATCCGATAAATGCCCCTAAGTTCTGGCCACCAATCAACATGGTCATGAGTGCTGTGGCAGCACCCTGACCTATTCCTCCAAGAACAATGTTCTCGATGCCGACGATACTCGCTTCGCTCATAATGATGTCGACGATATCGCAGATACTATCTCTCAGCCCAGTACACATGATTTCCTTCTCCTCTTCTGGACTTGGCTTCTGAAAACCTCTCATATCGAACCATTGCGGTACAGAACTCTGTCTATGTACTACACCGGGCGAAACGGTAGTACTACGCACAGAACCCTCTTTGTGACGAGAAGAGCAAGCGAGGCGAGCAGTCGGGAAAACAAAACGCATACTCGGGAAGATCTCAGCGAGTGTTTGGTTCGTGCGCGATTTGTTGTTGTCGAGAATGCTTTTGGCGAGGTCGTTGCCGTGGGAGTTACTGTCGTGGAGGAAAATGAATGTATGTGTGTGCTCTGAGCAACGGTGTGGGATGATGGTTGAGTTTGTGCTGGGCAAGTGGAGGGTCTCGCTTAGAGTGTCTGTGGCTGAGAGTGATTTTGGCTTGCTTGTTGCGGTCTCTCTTGCTGGCGCTGAGCGAGAAGGGTCTTTTTGGTGGCCCTTTGACTTTGGTGATGAGTTGTTGATTTTCGTTTTGGCTTCTGGTTTTCCCTTCTTCTTGCTCTTCGTCGATTGTTGTGGTTCTGAATCGAGGCGGCTCATAGGACCGGATTGTATCGAGTCCTCAATTGATGCGTTGCTCGCTCCGTTATGTCGCTGGTTTTCTAATGATGACGACGATCGGCTTTGTCGTTGAGATGACCCGGAGGAAGATTTGTCGTCCTTATTTGCTGCGGGAGCTCGTCCTCTGATGATACCGATTGCCCGTTTAGGCAAGGAATTGAGGGACCAAGTCATGGTTGCTGAATTGTGGTGTTTGGTATATATTTTGGTGGAAATAATTGGAACACGAGTACGTATGATGGATGAAGGAGAAAACTGAGTTGATTGTGCATTTTCAACTTATAGCTTGTGCATTTCATTTTGGACTGGTGGGATAGGGGCTAGCTATTGCGCTGGTCTGAGTTGAACTGACGATGCTCAAAGTTTGGTACCGTTACTTTCGCCTGTTAGTCCACGAGACTACAAGGCACTATTATGATATGTCTAGCGATGACCTTCTGAATCTAAAATTTCACAAGATATTGGCGTAAACAATGCATTGAAGTTCATCGAGGGAAATTGTCATAAGCTCTCTACGATTGCTATAGAGGAGGATTCAATTTCCTTGCGATTGGCAATGTCCCGATGTTTATTCTTGGCGGCCTCCCTTTCCTTTTAAGCGAGAGATTCCAATCTCAGCACTATCTAGAACGCAACGTTAGGCGATGGCCTTAATGAAAAAACGAGCAGAAATTCTGTGCTCACTGAATGCGGATTCTGGAATCGTCAGCCTTTGCTCGATCGTCGGCTTGTGCACAGTTGCATCTTTGCCAAATATTCCAAAATGGTACCCTCAACCGTAAATATGTCATTCTGACAGCGCGAACTAGCGAGTAGTTGGGTCCCACTTTTCTGGCTGTCCCGACAAAGCAATTCATACAACACTACTTTCTTGGTGCAGATATGCTTTGTTCGTGACTCACACAATGGAATTGACTTTCATCGGAAACGGCGGTTCCATTGGCTCGCCCACAATACACATTGTACTCTTTCAGTTATGCTCAAAGAATTCAGCCCAGCAAAAGAGTACGAGGTTAGAAGTTCGTGCCTCGGAAACAGCCTGAAAGTACTTGTTGCCAGTAAACAGAGTGAGTTGACCCTCGTTTTGGCAATGGGTCTCGTATTATGCCCAGTCAGTGAACCACAATTACAGAACAAGAAGAAGCTCATTAGCGAATAAGGTTGTCTTGCGATTTGAAGAATGGGAATGATTCGGAAGGAACAATGAACAGATTTACGCGATTCTCATTTTCTGCGCTGACTCCGGAGTAATTTATGATTTTCGTGGTCATATCTACAAAAATTTGCGAGAGTGGTAGTCAGCAAAGCAAGTATTGATTCAGTAGTGCTTGAATATTTATTTGGTGATTGATTTTGATGGTAGAACGATGGACTACCGAGATCTATTCGAGAAGCTTGAATCCAGCAGCTTTTCTTTCAATAATTCAAAATCTTGCGAGATGAAACCTCATGTGTCCGCATCAGAGATGCTACAAGCATTCGACCTGTGTTGGGGCCTTTGCCTGTTCGGTATTTACAGAACAGCGGGGCACTTATCGCAACAGCTCATGTCTGTAGCCTACTTATTCTCCCGAAGTATCCCATAGTCTTGGTCCGTTGCCCGTAACGGTTTTTCTAGATCAACTCCCTCATTTTTCACGCATCTTCACACAGGTCAGTGCTCACTTCTTGGTATTCTACAAACTTCGCATATCCTCAATATGTCGCCAAATCCTATATACAGAGATGATCCAGAGACCCGCTGGGAAGAGATGATTCGTAAGCTGCAAATCATCGGAAGACTCGCCATCAGCACACACGATGGGATTGAACGAGTCTTCGAAGAGGAAGTACAGAGAAGAGTGGATGCAAGTAATCTCACTCCCAGAGCAGACGCCATCGTTGATGACACACCAACGTCAGCTTGGCAAAAACTGTGGCGCAGGATAATGATGGTAGGTACAGTCTGGATCAATACTTACTATGAAACAATACAGATGCTCAGAGATGAAGTGGATCGGAGAGTAGCGATTCGCTACCATCCTCCATCGAATACTATCGAAGAATCCCCCAGAACGGATTTGCAACCACCCAAGTCCTCGGAATCTGATTACAGTTCTTCCGAGCCCCGAATCTACTCACCAAGACCGATTGCCAAACACCGAGTCTTCAGCTGGTCTGAGAATTCAAGGTCAACGCCAACGAAACAGACACAATTGAAGCGGCATCCACACATGACGCAGTCACCATTTTCGGATGGCATTGAGAGCGACATACGGTCTTGGTCTGTCGAGGATGATGGCGTAGATGCCACTGATTGGGGCTGCCAGATGATGGACGCACTGGAGGAAGGAGCGCAGCGTGCTGCGGCTTCTATCAAATCCCCATCTCTGGCCCCAAGACGCTCCGAAATAAGTGAGTCACATGCCAGTTCACGACGAAGAGCTGTCACCCTTCCTTTGACAGCCTCGATTCCAAAAGTGTACGAGATCAATACTCCTCGAAGTAGATCTTTGACACATTCAACTGCGGTGAGAGACCCTATCGGTCTGCGCAGAGTACGATTCGCTCTTGATATCCAGGATGAGGAGGGAGTCGGAACATCGAATATGGAAGGTGGATAAAGTCAGTCAACTAAGTCCAGATCGGAGGGAGAAGGAGGGTGTAAAACTATAGGGAGGTAAGTCTGACCTTTTAGAGCGCGCATTGCTTTCTGCTTAAACTCGTTACTGCTGCTTTCATGAATTGAAGGAAATCCCAAAATAATTGAGTCGTGTATACATGTGCAAAAAATGAAAACAGAAATACAAGAAGTAATATTTCAAGAAAGTTCTGTGATAAACTCGGATGATTTATGAAATGCTAGTGAAATGTGAGGCCCGCCCCTACTTCATCTGTTTTGTCACCCGATCAAAGATTCCCTGAAGTGATTTCCTTTCTGTTCTTTCCTCGTCCCGCTCTGCCCGGCACGCAAGCAGCTCCTCTCGAGTCCTCTTCAGTTCTGTTCTCAGCCCTTCATTCTCCTGAGCGAGTTCCTGTTCACACTGAGTAGAACCTCGCACAGTCAACGTGGCATTCTTCTGGGCTTTTTTTTTCGAGCTAGTGCCTGCTCGTTGTAGTCTTTACCCTCCTCTCCATCCTCTGGTCCACTTGAGCTATCTGTCCCAGAATTCTCACCAGGTCCGGAGACACAGACCGGCCAAGCGAATTTTTGAGAAGCTTGTATCTTACAAGCACACCTTTCGTTGCGGATTTATAAGGAATGTCCTTCCACAGAGCAGATAAAAGGCCTAGTGTGTTGGTTGAAGTGTGTTCTGACAGATCTGTCAGCAATTCATCTTGACTAGAAGACGAGAGGATTATCGATGATACTGAAAAAGCAAGTAGATAGGAACGAACAATAGGGCCTCAAAACTAGAATCTGTTCAGGCGCCAGCCCCGATCGTGTATCTCGCATCGAAGGCTGCCTGCGGATGCATGTATAAAGATTGGTAATGTTCTCTTGCTGTGAAGCGGGGTATCTAAGCATATTGGCTACTGAACATGCTTCTTCAATCAGAAACACCATAGCCTCTCGATCCCATCTCATAAAGTCTGGACACTGCTCTCCCAACGGCAAAGCCCACATCCGTCTCCCCAGCTCCACCAGTCGCCAACGAGGCTTCTCTCAGGCCTGTAGCAGACCACTCCGTTCCCCCATCAATAAAAGTACTCATCATACTCGAACTACTGCCACCCTCCCCTTTCACGCTCATGTGTCGACCCAACTCCTCTTTCAGCTGTCCGCTGACACGTACCTTCTTCGGCACGATGTTCGAGAATACCTCAAATAGCGGTACGCTTGAGAGACAGACGATCCGAGTTTTCGTCTCGTAAGCGAGATCTACAAGTGTGATGAACCGCCGTACGAAATCTAACTCGTCTGAGGCAAATTTGCGTAAGCCAGTAAGATACAATACGTTTGTCGCTTTACATAGCGCGTAATAATCTGCCGACCCCAGGAAGTTCTGGCATAAGTCTTCGAACGTGCTGCTCACTATCAAGCCCTTCGGACTCTCAGATTCCGCAGCCATAACTCTCAGCTGCCTGCTCATCATGACAGGAATGACCTTCTCCTTTAACTCCAAGCCTCCAATTGCTTCTTTCAAACTCACTTGAAAAGCATCGGCATCAGTAAAAAACACATCCACCCTCCCCTCCCCACCCCCACTCATCCTATAATCCTCCCTCCCCTCCACCTCCCAGACCTCACAGTGTCTCCTCAACTCCCCCACAAACGGCAAAAACAACTCCCTATTCAAGCCCCTCTCATACAGATCCTCGGGCGGTCTATTACTCGTACTAACCATCACCCCACCACTCTCCCAAATCGCACCAAACAGCCTCTTCAGAATCAACGCGTCGGCGATATCCGTCACTTGGAATTCATCGAAACACAACACCTGGCTTTCACTCCGGACGTCACGGCCTATTTGCAGGAGAGGATCTCCGGAGAAGGTTGGGGAGGAGCGGGCGGTGTGCAGGCGGGAGTGGATGTCCATCATGAATTCGTGGAAGTGGATGCGACGGTGGGTTATGCATGGTGGGAGGGTGGAGGCGAAGAGGTCGGCGATGCGGGATTTGCCTGTTCCGACGGAGCCGTATATGTAGAGTCCTTTTAAGCCGGGTTGGGAAGAATTGTATATGGATTTTGATTTTGAGGCTGAGAGGTGGTGGTTGTAGAGGTCGGTTTGTAGGGTGTTTAAGCGGGTCACTAGGGCGAGTTGGCTGGGGTTTGGGGTTAGGCGTTGCCGGGTGAGGAGGGTGGTGTAGGCTGTTTTGAGGGTGGGTTGGGACATTTGGGTGAGGAGGTGAGAGGTTCCGGGGGGGTTCTCATTGTCTGATTGTGGTTCGAGGCAATGAGGGTGTATGGGAGAAGTGTTGTCGTCGTCGATGATACAAGCGTCATCGCTTCGGAAGCGAAACCCTTCTGCCAAGCACTAAGCCCGTTATGGAAGCGAGTTTGTTTACAACCCCCTTTTGATGTTTTGTGAGGAGCAATCGCGCTTGCACAATCACGTCTTGAGAGGCAGTATATGATGTGACGATACTATTATGTCAGTATTCTTACAATACGACGTTGAGTGGTATATGTGACGGTGTTTTATACATGCGACTTTGAGTTTCCACCCACCTTGACTGTACTTGAGATTCAAGCTCCTCAGCCTCATCATGATATTGTGGGACAATCAAACGATAGATCGCTACAAGTCTGATATCATTCTAGCTTTTCTGGACCTTTTATCCATACTGCAAGTACATTTGGTCCACACGACATCTGCGGCCCTACCAAATCCAGTACCCCACAACCATCTGTATACATGGATAAATTTACATACTGCACAAAATTCACTCTTCCAAGGATCCACGCCACCTTCATACTCACTATATCGGCGCTTCCAAGTTATTTCGCTTCACCACCGAGAGTCTAGCCTGGCCAGAGCTCTTTTGAAGTAGTCTAAAGTCATGTGACCTAAGTCGTCTCTCTGACCGCCGAAATAGTCCATGTTGTGACCAACCGGGCAGGCGCATGGATGGTTGGCCGAGTAGAGAACTTTTGGGTCTCCGGTTATAAAGTCCCATTTGCCTAAGATATCCTCCAACCTGTCATATCCGTCGCGATCATATTTCTCCAAATTATCTAATCTCTCCACGATACCGTCTTTGGCATAGAGGCAGGCGTGCATGAAAGGCCGCACTGTGTTGTCCAAAAAGTTGATCCGGCTTTTCCAGGCGCGGTTTAGGGCAAGACGACTTCGAGAGACTAATCTGACCCAAAGCAGAGGGAAATCGTCTCCTTCGTCTTCCGCAATGTCCTCAAGATCTGCCCACGTGCTGGAGATGTTCTTCTCGATTAATGTAGTCTCTCCATGCTCCGGTAAGAACCAGGGAAGGGCCTGCGTGTTTGTGAATATCGACCACACGCGGAATTCACCAATTTGTTCATCGGCGCGCAATAGCACAAAATCGTAATTCCCGCCATCTTGGATGATTGTGAGAGATTCCAGGTTGGTAAGTCCATACCGGTCCACGGCGTGAGAATGATTATCTTCGGTAATGAGATATTCATCAATCTCTTCATCCACAATGACATGTTTGAGAGCTGCTCGCTCGCTGGGAAGAAGGGCCTGGAAGAACATGCTTGAGGGCTCTACAACTGCAAGACATGGCGAGAAATTACCAGCGCCAACGTAAAGCTGGTCAACTTCCGTATCGAAGTAGACGGTGGCCGGAGACGCGACAGTGGCGAAGCAGAGCTTGTAGTAGTGTAGAGCGACAGATCGAGACTCTTGGGAAGCGTGTAGTACGGCAGGCAATGGGGTTCGGGACCAGCAGACGCCAGGGTCTGCGTTGTAGAGGACCTCTACGATCCGGGAATTAGGGAGACTATGGCGCCAAACCATGAGTCGGAGTTCAAGAGGCAGCTTCGGGAAGAGGGTGAAGTCGCGGTCTCGGTAATTTTTCTTGTTGTGGTAGGTGTCTTCAACCATTCTCTTAATGTGATAAGGGATTGACGAGGGGTGAGGTGTGCGCCTGTCTTTGTCGTTGGATATGTACATGTCATCGCTCCGCGGTGTATCTGGCCAGTCGGGCTCGAAGACTGGTATTGGGTTATGGTTTGGCGCCTTTCCTGCCAGAACAGGCTTAATGGAAGTGGTCATGGTGCTGTTTGGGCACCTTCTTGTTTTTGGTCGGTAGTAGCGATCAGGAAAGATGAAGTCGTGAAAGCTGGATGTTGAAAAAAGGTCTCGAAGCTCTGCTTCAAATAGACCGGATAACGAGGTTCCAATATGGAGATTAGCAATATGACTGGATCGAAAGGGCTTGTAACACAAGAAACACTGAAGTGCTCAGTATGGACGCGTCGGACTTCGTATACTTCGTGGTAAGGCTTGAGTTTTGTCAAGTGGAAAGGGAAGGAGACGCGTTTGAGATGCCACTAGTCGTGTGGTGGAATAGGCCACAAATCTGGAGGTGGTTGTAAGACTGAAAAAGCTGGATTGATGCGGTTGCATATGGAAAACACTCAAGCGTTGATTTTGGGCGGCTTTCGTGGCGAGAGCAGATAACAACTCGCGAACCTCGCGAACCCAAATCGGCCAGTCAAAACCACATGGCACGCAAAGTCGTAACCCCTTCATGTAGCAAAATAAGCAGATTTGTTTCAAGCAGCGTACGAAGTTAGAATGATAGACCGTGATCATTAACTTGCATCCCAAACTTGGACTGACTAAGTACGTTCGCCAGTTGGAGAAGTGGTAGCATCACTCCAGCCGCTACGCCAATACGAATCGAATCGGACAATGGTTTCGCCCTTGGGCTCAGTCACCCAGTCTTCAGTTATCGGAACTGAAGGCGGGCCTGGGTTTTGCCATTTTTGCCAATTTTTGAGGATTTGTTTTGTTGTTGTATTTCTTTTTGTTGTTTCGGGGAAATGTTGGGCTAAGCGAGAAACATCACTTTGGCGATGAAGTGCGAGAGCAGTGTACACTGCAATTGACTTCTCTCACTATAAGAGTACAGACAGATACTGTCGCGGGATGAGGGACGTCGCAGTAGAATTGGAAGGTCACCTCATGCCAGGAAGGAAAATGTACCCCTGTGTTATAGCATAAGCAAAGCATGAGCTTTTGTTAACTTCAGCTAGGCATATGCTGCTTCTGGACAGCACTGTTTGAATTGGAAATATAGGGCCGTAGCAATTGTGAAGCACAATGTTGCCGCAGGATCAAAAGTTCAGAACGGAATCGCAGGGTGGACAGGTATTCCAAAGCCCGCCACCAAATCGACAAGCTTTGAAGGAATAGCAATAATAAGGTATAATCACATATAGTAGCAAACAGGACCTAACTCATAATTCTGAAGCAGAGATCCTACTTGGGTTGGACGGTTGTTTGATTCCGCACATCGGTCAATAGCGTTTACCGATTCCAAGCAGTTCCATTTTTGTATGCTATGCCGCCTTGGTATTCCTGCCAATAACTCCTAACTCCAGTTGCTATGCTTTGCACATAACTCCAGCCAGTAGATGCTCTATCAAAACGGCTTGGCAACCTTCCTGCTCTCACTAGCACCAGTCTCGGGGTCCTTGTACTCCTTCCAGCTGACCGGATACATCGCATTGCCAGCCTCACTAGTAGCCATAATAACACCAAGGTTATTCGTCGCGGTGGAGAGGTAGTAATTCGATTGATCGCCCAACGAAATCTAATACCAGGTCAGCTTGCATCCACAGCATCAAACGAGTCGACGTACCACAACCGCTCTAACGATATCCCCCGGTCTGAAGCTCTCAAAGATCTTAACCTTGTCCTTTTCCGTAGCTCTAACATCTTGCACCCGAATTACTCCCTGCCACTCTCCATCTAGTACCGTCTCTCCGACAACCAATATCGCAACAGTAGCTTGTCTCGGCGCAATCCTCGTCACTCGACACAGCACCGTACTGTTGACCTCTGGCAAGATCTCCGCCTTCCCCTTTCCTCCCTCTCCAGCGCTCGCAGATATATTCCTCTCGATCGAAAGTGTGGGGAGAGCTACAGGAGCCGCGGGCGTAATCTTCGTCAGACGTTTCTGTGGACCTGTAGGCTTTGGAGGGGTAGTCTTCGAGATGGGACCAAGGATCGAGGCGTAGAGATTAGAATCGTGGACGTGTATTCCCGGACCTGGTAAATATTCGCTCGTAGGACCTAGCAGCTGGCCAGGCACGGCGATGGACGTTGTTTGTGCCATTGTGGAAGTGTAATTCGGTATTCTTTGCGGGCGTGTTGACTTGAGGTTAGAAAATACATTTTCGGCAGGTGAGCCGAGTGGGGCTGTCAGCCACAGCTTGGAATTATGGAATGGATCTCGAGCCCGCTCGATGCAATGCTTCCGACGACCCCATCCTAGCCCGAGTCCCATCCAAATCCATCCAAATCTGGTAACTCTAACCCCTCACTACTGGACCGAACAAATTGGAGCTTCATCCTCACTCGCTCCATCTGTTCGCCCGAATAATCCAATGCAGTCCAGTCCAGTCCTCCCCGGCCCATGTCGTTGGACGAGCCCAGTGTGAACCCAATTGAAAGCTGTACCCCGCGAGTGCCCCGCTCTCAAGGAGCACCTGCACCTGTGCAGGCCACAAGAAGAGGGGAGGTGAGGTCCGGAGCTATGGGCTGGCTACCACTTATATAAGTTGCACGTCTTGTGCCATCGCAAGCACCAGCTTGCAACTCATTCTCGTATCTACGGCATCAACAGAGATCGAACTTCTGTCCCTACTCTAGTTGCCCCTCCTATCGCAATCATGTCTGCCAAGCATTTCATCAACGATCCTACCCACCTAGTCAATACAGCTCTCCATGCTCTTACAATCACAAACCCTTCTGTTGCCCTCGATGCCGAAAACAAGATCATATACCGGCGGCCCGGCCATGCTCCACAGGTCTCTATAATTTCGGGTGGAGGCAGTGGCCATGAACCTAGTTTCGGAGGCTTTGTTGGAGAGGGACTGTTATCTGCTGGTGTTGCAGGCACGATCTTTGCCTCACCCAGTGCAGAGCAGATCCGGAAAGCTATCATGTCAAGGGTGGATGGGGAGAAAGGTATCCTGGTTACGGTTATGAACTATACGGGAGATGTCCTGAACTTTGGCATGGGAGTGGAGAAGGCTAAAGCAGCGGGCTTGAAGGTCAAGATGCTGGTTGTGGGCGACGATGTCGGCGTTGGAAGAGCTGCTGCTGGCAAGGTTGGCAGACGAGGTATTGCTGGTACTGTTCTTGTCCACAAGATCTCTGGTGCTTTGGCTGCGACTGGCGCAAGTTTGGACGATGTCTACAAAGTTGCGAAGTTGACTTCGGACAATCTCGTCAGTGTTGGAGCAAGCCTGGATCACGTTCATGTTCCAGGAAGAGCAGCTCCAGATCCAAACTCGAAGGAGACCTTGGCTGCCGAGGAAGTCGAGATTGGAATGGGAATCCACAATGAAGCTGGAAGCGAGAGAGCTAAAGTCGATCTCCCTGAATTGGTCAAGAGGATGTTGGCTCAAATGCTGGACTCGAAAGACAAAGACCGGGCATTCCTCAATGTCAACTCAAATGAGATCGTCTTGTTGATCAACAACCTCGGAAGTGTCAGTGTCCTCGAGCTGGGCGGTATCACAGCTGAAGTCGTTGGTCAATTGGAGAAGTCCTACAACATCAAGCCTGTTCGCATCCTTGCCGGAACTTACATGACGAGCTTGAACGGTCTTGGGTTCAGTATCTCGATCCTGAACGTTGTTAATACAGATATTGGCGGACCAAGTATGCTTCAATTGCTTGATGCTCCTTGCGAAGCTGCCGGCTGGACAGCGCCTATCCGGAAGGAAACCTGGGAAGCCAAGTCGACTCAGACAAGAGAGGGAAAAGACGCTGAAGCAGAAGAGCTCAAGCCCAGTGGACTGAAGCTTGATCCGGAAGTGACAAAGACTACTCTCACCAATGGTCTACAACGACTTATTGCTGCTGAGCCTGATGTCACAAAATACGATACCGTCGTTGGAGATGGCGATTGTGGTATTGGATTGAAGCGTGGTGCAGAAGGTAAATAGTTCCAATTCTCTTCACGGAGCCAAAATACTGACTGACGTCCTCTAGCTGTTCTCAAACTAATATCCTCCACCAAACTCTCTGGCGACCCCGTCCTAGACCTCTCCAAGATCGTCCAAGTCGTCGAAACAAACATGGATGGCACATCCGGTGCTCTCTACGCCATCTTCCTCAACTCCCTCGTCCACGCCCTCCGACAACAAGGCTCCGGCGCCGCAAACGAGAAAGTCTGGGCAGCAGCCCTCCAAGACGCTTCCAAATCTCTCGGAACTTACACGCCTGCTCAACCTGGCGACAGGACTCTCGTCGATGCGTTGCACCCATTCATCGAGACGCTTGCTTCATCTGGAGATTTAAAGAAGGCGGCTGAGGCGTCGAGAAAGGGCGCTGAGGGCACGAAGGGTATGAAGGCTAGTCTTGGAAGAACGGTGTATATTGGTGGATCAGGTTTTGAGCAGGTGCCTGATCCGGGAGCGTGGGGATTGAGTGAGTTCTTCCTTGGGTTGGCGGGGGTTAAGGGTGGTGAGGAGGGGTATGAGATGGTTTGAGGGGGGCTCAAGGGTCTGGAGGGATTCTTGTAATGGAAGTAATTTGAGAATCTCATGGCAGCTGCATGCGTACAATATATCCTATTTGCAGCTTGTCCTAAGGGATTCAACTCGGAAGCGTGATCATGGCTGTCAATATCCTCAGGCACTTTTGACTTCGAGGGCTGGTGGTATGGAATAGCTGGATGATGTCTGATGGCTTGTTCATTTTGTTAAATCCCATCTCTAAGTAAGCAAGGTTATCACGCTGAGCATTTAGTCTCTCGTGATGGCTCCCGCCCATTTCATACCATCAACCATCCAAGCAAAAGATTCAAAGCGGTCCGATCCATTCCTCTCGGCATATTCAGCCACTTTTCGACGCCATTTGTGTGAGAAAATCAAAATTGCCAGAGAACACCACCATTTGATGCTGACCGGCTTGCTTGCTGGCCTGTTTGCATTCCTGCATACCTGCCTGCCTGGTCCATCCGTGCATACACCCATCCATCCGCCAATCTATCCAGCCATAAAGAGGTGAAAAGTGAAGACCGCTCAACTGAGGAGGACGAGGATGACTGAGTCGCCTCTCAGGAACCTGTAGAATCCACGGGTCAGTAACTTATTCTCCTCACAAGCTCGTAGCTTCTCTCCAGACTCAACAGCGGTTCAGCAGTTCAGCAGCTCATCAATGCTCAACCATACTTCGCTCCTCTCCCTCCAACTCCTCGCCAGCCGTCCAATCCGAATACACCACACGGCCCCAATTTTCAAACTCAAATCTCAAGCCCAAACCAAAAGGAAAAAGGCAACCACACTCACATCTTACTAATAAACCTATCCTTATTAACCGGTCTCCCCTTCTTCCCACTACTGTTCCGCGGCGTCTCCGTCCACATCTCCTTCACATTCTCCAGCACCATATTGCAATGCCTATCGAAGGCCTTGACACGCGCGAGCAGCTTCCGGTTGTTGCGGCATGAGATCAGGACCTGGGTGTGCGAGCGCACGGCGGTTTGCAGGATTGAGAGGGGGCCCGAGGTGAATTCGTGTTCTTCGAGCTGTGCGATTTCGAACTCGCTGTTAGAAGTATGTTAGTAGATGGTTGTAGGTAGAGGGCTGGGGGTGAGGGGTGCGGTTGATGCATGCGCGGAGGGGAGGGGGAGAGAACGTACGTGAGTTCTTGACGCGGCTTGGCGAGGAGTTCTCTGGGTGCGTATTAGCTCGTATATCTTAACAACAGACTCCCTGGACTTACTGAATCTTTGCGTCCGCCATGTTGTGTGGTTTCGTTGGGATGTAAAACGCTATGGAGTCTTGCGCTGCCTCGCGTTTCTGCTGTCGTTGGAAGCTCGAAATTCACGATTGCGCTTGCGTGGTTTGAGCTTAGCGCTGGAACTTTAATTTTGGTGGATGGATGGATGGGCAGAGGCAGGTGCAGAGCCGAGCTGGAAAAGTAAACCCGAGGTCGAATTGATCGCTGCATGTAGCTTGTACCCGACTACTCCGCATTCCTTTAGTTTTGTACACTATCTGATTGCGACTTTATCTTTTCTCCTAGGATTTCGATCTTTCAGTTTTTCTTTTTTCTTGATGTTTGCGAGATCTTTGACTAGAGGAGCTGGGACGGCGGCGTGCTGTAGCTCGAAACGGATCATCATGCCTCTACGAGCGAAGATTACGAATCCTGCCATTGCGGGAAAGGCACAGGTAAGGATGCGATGAGGGAGGATTTGGGATTACGTGTTAATGAATAGTAGATGTCGACATCATCGTCGCGGCAAGATCAGTCGAAAACAGAAGCTACACAAGTCATCAAGGAATTGCCAGGGGACGAGCCGGAGGATGTTCTCTTCGATACTCTGTTTGGCGTGAGGACAATTGAGCTTAACCGGCCGAAAGCTCTGCACTCTCTCAATGGATCAATGATTAGGAAGATTGTGCCTAGGCTGCAGGAATGGGCAAAGTCGGATATGGCGAATGTGGTTGTGATCAAAGGGTCTGGCCCGAAAGCTTTTTGTGCTGGTGGAGATGTAAAGCATCTTGCGGAAGACAACACGAAAGGGGAGGATGGACAGCAAAGGTCTACGGATTACTTCGCCCTGGAATACAAGCTGGATCACCTCATTGCGACATACTCAAAGCCGTATGTGGCATTTATGGATGGTATCACGATGGGTGGAGGAGTTGGCTTGAGCATACACGCTCCATTCCGGATAGCTACTGAGAGGACGGTATTTGCTATGCCAGAGACGACGATCGGATTCTTCCCAGATGTAGGAGCCTCGTTCTTTCTGCCCCGCATGCCAGGAGGTGTCGGGACATATCTTGCTCTTACCAGTGAGAGGTTGAAGGGCGTTAATGCCTTCTATGCTGGAGTTGCGACACACTACATCCACTCGACATCTCTGCCTGCTCTGGAACGACGATTGGCGGAACTCAGGTTCAAGGACTACGAGGGACTTCAAGAACGACTGGCTTTGATAGATTCGACCATCGAGGAATTCTGCACCGGTCTTCCACACGACGAGCCAATGCTCATCCAAGGAAAGCTGAGAAACGCCATCGATCGAGTTTTCACGAAGACTAGTGTTCCTGATGTCATTGCTGCGCTTGAGGCCGAGCAAGAAGGAGAGCTGAAGGAGTGGGCTGAAAAGACCCTCGCCACCATCCACCAGCGGTCGCCTACCAGTGTATATGTCACACTTCGTCAAATGCAGCTTGGTCGCAAATGGTCCATCAGCGAAACCTTCCTCCGGGAACACCAAATGGCGGGGAAGTTCATGCGCCACCCAGACTTCACTGAGGGTGTGAGTGCTCTGCTCATCCGAAAGGACGGCAAACCAGTGTGGCAGCCTGCTTCGCTTGAGGATGTTAAGCCTGAGGACAACATCGCGGATCCATTTTTCCAGGTCGAGGGTGCAGAGCGGATGAGCTTGTTGAATGATCGCGACTATAGGGAATACCCGAACCGAGCGTTAGGACTGCCGCAGGATGCCGAGGTGGAAGAAGTCGTGAAGAAGACACCGGCCTCCAGGAAAGCTATCATCAATCAGTTCGTCAAGGCGAGGAAGGGCAAGCAGGGTGTGAAGGAAGTCGTAGAGGAGGTTTTGGCGAGAAAGACAAAAGTCGATACAAACAACAAGGCTGTTTGGCTCGCTAATGGCGAAGAGGCTTGAAATGGATGCTTGGGAAATTTGGCGAAACGTGGGAGGGTTGTATGATATCAGTGTGTGGGATGTAAGGGATACCGGATGCTGCGGCAACTGTTGATAGATGACGGTCGCAAACAAAATAATCGGCCATGTTGAGACGAGACACTGTACAGAGTCATGTGATATCAAAGCAGTGTCTGGCAGCCTGATGTGTGGGTTGAGTCATTAATTAAGCGCCGTAAATCCGAGAACTTCTTCTGGCGAAAGTATAAAAGGGACCCTTACCCCGCTCGTAAACTGGATGGAATTCTCTGACTTGGTGTGTTGTCTGTCCGATTTTTGAGATGTCCATTTTGCAGCCTGATCTTAGACTTCTGAAAGCCTGAGGCGAATTTTTTGCCAAAAACACCTGCATCCCGACCCACATCCGTGCCAAGACCCGTACTAGCATCCCAAGCTCGACCCGCGTCTATTGGAGTTCTATTGGTTCCTGCAAGCTTCAATCAATAGAACCATTCAATATCACGACAACACCTCAGTACACTTCTACAATTCCAAATCACTTCATCTTTCACGGCCGAACAGCATTCGTGTTGATCTTCATAGCTTCACTCTCGAAATCGAACTTCATAAATTCTTCACCCTCGATTTTAGTGCATCATTCCACGCGTAGAAACCTCGCGAAATTGACGCGAGTATGGTATCAGAGTACTAGCCACCGAATTGTTTCTTGATCCGAGATACTTTGACCGCTTCATACCTGCTCCATGCATTTTCGACTTTGACAATCATAATCCTGGGACTGTTCGACTCCAGAAAGCTTCCAGCTTGGGCATTGCGAGGACCCAACCTTCGCAATGTCTACACCGACTGGGCAACCGCCGGGCTTTGCTCCATGGCAACCTTCGCAGGCCCAGACACCTCCAGTGGCCCAAAACAATGCGGAGAATGAAGATGGAGTCTCCATCAGACCCATGAGACGTGAGTGTGGTGATTCGATAAGAAGGGAGGGGTAAAATACTAATCGCTTCTTCGCTGTACAGTCAAAGTCCTCTACACCTTCGACGACCAGAACAAGACCAATTGCTTGGCCCGATGGCCCCACGTCCTCCAAATACAAACCGTTGCCATGGACGAGACGACATCGATAGGAGTTATTGAGTTGAAGACATGTATAGACGCCATTGTGCAGTGCAGCCCTGAACTCGTGGCCAGATTGGGCCAGGATTACACCGTCTATGCTTACGACTACTCTGAATACGACAACCCGCTTGTCGGACAAGGAATGCTATCAAGAGCACTCTCCACAGCTTCTCCAACACCTGATGCACCTGCGAATCAATCGAGGCAACTTATTACGGGAAGAGTCTGCAAGAATATTCTGGGCATTTTCACGAATGGTGTGAAGGAGACTCTGGAGGTCAAGTTGAGACTGGTGCCCGTTCCTACGATGCTACAGGGGGAATATGTCAACACGATGGAGAAGTACAGAGAGATGAGCAAGGGTATGCCGACTGGTTTTGACACCAACGAGTGGAATTCCTTCATGCAGTCGAATCCTGGCCTTGGACAAGTGGCGCAGAAACTCTCCCCGGCGCCAACCATGAACAACAATCTTCGTGATGGAATGAGTATGGAGGTTATGAACCAGTTACTGAGTCCGCATCTTCAGCAGCCACCTATGCAGGATCCGTTCAATCAACCCAATCAGATGAACCCGGCGTCGTTCAGCAACCAAGCATCTTTGAACCAGAACACAATGAACATGAATGCAGAGAATTCTGGAAATGAGAGTAGGGGTACAACGACGGCAGCGGAGAAGGCTAAAAAGACCTCGCGACCTTCTTCACGGGTATCTGTTAAAAGGCCGAGAGCTAGGAAACCCAAGGCAACTGCCGCTTCAGCAGGGGGCAACACTTCTGGATACGAGGAGGGTACTGATGGGGATGATGGACCAACTACCAAAAAGCGTGCTAAGGTTACGAAGACTGATTGGAACGGCAATGCAACCTTGGGCATGACATCAGATTCTCTCCGAGTAGCTGCTGGAACCTCAGGATCGCTGCGGCTCTTTCGACCTATTGCTGCCTATCCGGGGGCGGGCGGTCCTGACTCTAATCATCTTCAGGATGGCCCTAGAGCACCGACACCAGTCCCTCATCTACCAAACCAACATGTGCCTCGAGATCAAGCTCCCCGGACTTCTCTTCGACGTGACTCTTTCACAGAACTACCTCAACTCCCTCCTCCGCAACACGTGTCTCCCTCCCCGTCAGTACAGAAGCCAGAGGACCAAGTCAGAACTTCCATTGAATCCGCGCAGCCTTCTCCCGAACGGAACTTCAGCCCTGCTGATACGCCTCCTGAGATTGGCTCCTCGCCTCCAGTCATGAGAACTCGGCCGCCGTCAGTCATTCGCTCAAGTCCGCCATGCCCTTCCAGCCCTGTGTTGCCGCAGATGCCTAGAACAGACTCGGGCTTCATGAGTGGGTCACTGGAGGAGCTCTTTGGGGAAGACGATGATTTAGTGGAGCTAAGCAATGCAGAAGGCGTTGTTACTTCACATCAACAAAATAGAAACCGACCAGCTGCTGGACAAGCCCAATCTCCCCCTGACCAGGGAAGCGACTGGGATTTTATCATGCAAATCCCGGGTCCACCAGAACTGCTGCCTAGCAGAATGCCCATTATTGAGTTGCCAACACAGGTGGAGGCTAGAGCAAGAGCAGCAATCAATCGAGCCGGAAGTGTAATGTCTGAAGACGGCCAGGTCCTCCCTTCGCTGAAGAAAAGTAAACGACCTCCACTTCGAAGGACCATGAGCCAGTCAGATGTCAAACTCACACAGTTTCAACCCCAGAAGTCTTCTCTTGGTCCTAAATCTCCTCGGATTATTCCTCCTCAACCTGAAGAGCAGTCTCAACAGCATACCCAATCTCAGCCTCCGCCTGAGACTCGTCAGCCCAGCCATAGCAGACAGCCCAGTCAAAGTAGAACGTCACAGCCTCCGAGTAATGCTCCAAGCCCAGCTTTGATTGGCGTTCAACCAAGTGTGCCAGCTGGTATTCCTACACCCACCTGTCCGTTCTCTCAGCCAGTCGTTCAACCTCCTTCACCTGCTCCTTCGCAAGAGCCAGCAGCTCCTCCTGCACCTGCCGCCCTGGCTCCTCAATCGAGACCAACTTCCAGGTCTGGTATGAAAGCACGAACTGCTTCTATGGGCTCTCTCACACTTCCTCAAGTTCCGGCCAGTGATCCAGTTCTCCCTCATTCCAGTTTGCAGCGATCTCAAACATGGTCAGAGACACCCCATCCAGCTTCCGAGGCTCCTATGCCACCTATGTATGTGCAAGGACAAATGCAGATGCCACAACAGATGCCTCCTGGAGTGAATTACAACCGACCTCCTCCAGCTTATAGTCGGACGCTTACCGCCAAGAAGGCCTCGATCAAGCAGAAGCTTGAACTTGCAATTGCAAACGGCCAGATGCCTCCTTTCTGCGCCAATTGTGGTGCAATTGATACCCCAACATGGCGCAAGGCCTGGTCTCAAGATTTGCCAGGCGTACCAGGGTATTACGAGTACTCTGACGATCCAGGTGCTGTCACTACGATCATTGTCTTGACTCGTGATGCCGATGGAAAGCCTACTTCTCATAAACTCATCAAGAAGTTTCTTGGTCCTAAAGAGGATCAGAGAGACTATGATGAGTTCCTCTTGTGCAATCGTAAGTTTTGTCGAACATGATATAGATTATATAGCTAATCAATGCAGCTTGTGGTATTTGGATGTCTAAATACAAGACGCAACGTCCTGAGGACAAATGGGATAACAACGGACCCCAAGAGAGGCCTCGAGGAGAGAAGAAGCGAATGACACAGCGCCTCGCTAAGCCCAGAAAACCAGCGGGATCAAATCCTGTGCCCCCTACTTCCGAGGCCTACTTTCCGCAATCAGATGCGAATTTTCCAGCTTCTGATGCGAACTTTCCAATGTCCGAAGCTAACTTTGCGATGTCCGAAGCACCAGCTCCCCCAGAGGGCGTTTCCCCAGGCGACACGGCTGGAATGCAGCAAGATTCCGTATCCGCCGAGCATTCTCAGCGACAGCGATCCACCAGTGCTCAGCCCAAGAAGCGGTTGAATGCCATGACATCCGATGCCGCTTCTGCAGCATTGAGACGTGCTATTCAGTCCAGTCCTGCCAGGTGGGCCGGTACTCAGCATAGTCCGATTGAGCTTGAGGAGCAAGAGGATATGGGCTCAACCCGGCGACTCTTATTCCCATCGCCTAGAAAGGACGCTTCGCCGAAAGTGCTTGGAGAAGTCGTGACCAATGTAGTGCAGATTGCCACCGAATTTCGTTCGCCAAAGGAGAGCATGGTCGAAATTGAAGGACAGAACAAGGAGAACCATCCACCAGCGATTGGAGAGGATGATGTGGATGCAGAGTTCTTGCAGCTTTTCGAGGCGGAAATTTCGAGAAGTACGGAGATTCCGCGGCCATCCACGCCAACCCAGAATTCACCCACTCAAAACCCTTTCAAGACTCCCACTCGTCCAACCCCGAGCCATAGACCTATCACTCGGAGTGTGACGAGATCAGCTCGGTCGGCTAGATCAAACAGATCAGCAAAATCTCCAAGCCAACTTCTTACATTCGCCCAAACTCCTTCGCGGACTCCCGGATCATTTGCTCGACGTCTGTTGTCGCCACGACACGATCATGGCGTCTTCGAGTCGCCTTTCACTGCTACGTTGAACCAAATGATGTCCGAGGCCAACAACCAAACCTCGCCAATTCGAGGTAGTGATGGTATGGAGCTTGACTTCGGCAGTCTACCCGAACTACCCCAGCTTGGAAATGGGCACACTCATAGTGATCTAAACTTCAGCTTGGAAGACTTCTTCTCCACCGATGTCCCAATGCCTTCTTCTCCACCTAAATTAGGCAACTATCAGATTTACGAAGATCCGATCACGACCATGCAGAACATGAACAATCTTGACTGGAGCGATTTCGGTAAATTTGCTTCTGAAAAAGTCGCTGCGGATGGGGATGTCAAGATCAAGGACGAGCCAGAAAATTCTCCCACGAAGTTACCAGCGAAGGAAACAGAGGTTGCGGAGAAGCTGGCGGAGGCTGAGTGATTATGTACTACGAGTCCTAGAGCATTCTTGTTGTCCTGCTCATTTTCCTTTCGTTCCGACTCTTTGTGTTTGCACAGCGTGGTGTTCAGGGTATGATTGTCTGGAAACAGAGACATGGTTCATTGCATTGGGATATGGAGTCTTGTTCAGCATTTTGGGGGGCATGCATTTCGAGCTGGGGTTGAGAGTGGCTACAAGGGTAGAAAGCTAGAGGAAAGAGCTTTTATAAGTATCGCAAACGAGACTACAGAATCATGATACCATGAATATAATGTTTGAGTATCAGTCTTCACAGCCATGATCGATGTGTGACAGCAGGTTGGGTTCTTTAGGTGATGCTCGTGTTTTGTGACTGCACAGCCTCCTGCACTGATTCCTGAGCTCTTTCACATGAGACAACTTCTTGACAATGCAGGCCCCACTAACCGCTTGACTAATTCATCGTCGCTCGTCCCATCCCAGTTCCAAACTGTCATCGACATCATCAATACATTCATGCAACCGTAAAATCTCGTCTCATGCCATTCCTCGTGTCCGCGATCCTCTAGCAATTCCCTTGCGCCAAATGTGAAAACTGCGCTCAACACTCTCCCACCGTACTCAAGTCCTTATGTCGAGTAGAATATCTCTTTATACCGATGCGTGGCCTCGACTACGGCTTTGTAGACTTCGAAATCAACTAGGAAACCCAAAGCATGTTAGCACCAGTTCCCAAAGTACACCAGATTTCCGCTCTACTCCACCTCCATCACATTTTCAAATCCTACCCTCGAGTCCAGCACAAGAACTCCAAGTCCAGAAAGTTCAAGAAAGAGATAGAGTATCAGGCAAGGAGAGACTCACACTCCCTTCCCATATCAACAGCCATCAACACCTTGACACTCAGATCCTGATTCACCTTCCCGACAATCTCCACCGCGTGGCCAACCGTCAGATGTGCATCGCGGTTCAGGTGTGCGGTCACAGGGCCGTCGCTGTCGATCGTGGCTTGCTCGCCCCTGAGCTGTGTTACTTTGCCGGTGATGCGGATGGTGCGGTTGGTGAAGGAGTCGAGGAAGTTGGAGGTTATGCGCGGGGTGGAGATGGGTTCTGCCATTTTTGTGTGTGTTTTTTTGCTGCTTTTTTGGGGAAGGTACCTGCGGGGAGGAAATGGGTGGTAGAATTTGAGAGAGGTGGGGAGGGTTTGTAGTGAGCTTGTGGTAAGGTTGTTGGTGGTGTATTGGTTGAGTGTCGAAGTTGAAGGCCAATAATCGCGAAAATGTCGCGAGACGCGAGACGCGAGAGCACGTGAGCTGTAGAGGACACTCGTGCACGTGCGTAGAATTCCAAGAAATGGTTGGAAGTTTGCAATGATGGTCTTATTTCGCAACTATGAAGAAGCTAGTATGCCTACCGTTTTCCATGTATCCGAATAAGTATTTGGCCGGCCTTTGTGAATATTTAACTCAACGTACCTTTCCGCTTCAATTTAAGCTCGGCTGCTAGACCCACTTTAATTTTGATATGGATCAGAAAATTCCCGTCCTGGTGGTCCACGGTCACCACCTCAAATGAGCGCAACAAGATATTCTACAAACCAACGCATCTCCCATCACACACCCATACACACTTAGGACACATCTCAAATCTTGTAAGTATGTATACTCAAGTCACTGGCTGTCTCATTATCAAAAATGAAAATGGCATCCCCAATTTACATACCCACCTTTATTACCCTCTAAAAAATTCGCAACTTCTACCATAAAAACAATACAACTAATAATGCATTCAGCAAATCACATTCAAGGTTCTCATCTCAAAATGAAGTCGCAAGAAGCTGCTTTCCGTGACGCTCGCAAGCCGCAACCAAAGCCAAAAGTACAACAGCCAGTCGTCAAAGCAGCACCCAACAAGATCGCCAAGAACGCAGCCCGAAATGAGAGGAGAAAGGCCGCTAGGAAGGTCAAGAGCATGTTGAAGGAGAGCGGTGCTGCTGTCAACAGCAAGAAATCAGTGCCGGCTAAGACGGAGGCTGCGTCAGGTGATGAGAGTGAGGATGGAGGCGTCAAGCTGGATGAGGAGATGGAGTGAGGAGGGAACTCGGAGGCGAACGGAGTATTTTGTTAGTGAGGCTGTTCCGCTTGGTAGTTTTGCAGTGCTGATTGGCTCCAGGTCGCTCATTGATATTGTTCTTTTTCAATCCTTGTCATATGACATTATTTGAGGCTCCGTCATGGCCTCTGCGCTGTACATATCAGGGCATAGCGAGGCGTTTGGGTGGGATGGGAACGGAAAAGTTCTAGGTTCTATTTTGCTACACTTGATGTCAATCCATTCAGGCTTGTCTCCTTGTCATCGTGCAGGTTATCTATGTCCTGCTCTTTCGATTCTTGCGCATCCTCTGAAAATTGCCCAAGTATGATTTCCGCGTTTTAATCGTATTACTGAGCTTGCGATTTACAGAGACAGATCAGAAATAGATCAGAGAGTGGACTGATACCGACTTTCGAGTTCGAGGTCGCCGTACACCAATAAGCGGGATGGAAAAGTTACAAACGGATTCCCAGCCCTCAATTGGTCAACAGCACAATGCCTCACCCTCCTCAATCCAGCACCCCGCAGATCCCGCTCCCCATGACTGGACAATGACATGGTTACATTGCATGCGAGGCGGATACATGTCAATTGCTCTCAGACCACTGGAACCGACATTGAATGCAGTATCCCTTAGGTGTGGGGTGAAGATTTGTCGTTGATTCGATTGATAAGGATGGAGAGTCTGCTCGGTGTCTGATGGGAGGCTGCAGAGTCAATGTTGGAAGAGTCGATTTTGAATCGGTGTGGGGCATTGCAGATGTACACCATGGGGGTGAAAGCCTCGCTGTAAGTGAGCTGGTTTCGAGTTTATGATGATGCCGTGATCCGTGAGCGGAATCGGGATGTCTGGAAGGAGGTGGAGACATGCAGAAAGACGAGAAGAAGCCGAGTACGTTTGATGATATAGGGCGACGTCCCAGGGCCAAACAAATGGCACTCATGTTACTGTCTCTCAACATTCGAGGATTCTTTCATGGGCGAGCTCTCATTGCTGAAGAAGAGGCTTTATCGAATTGGGACCTTGGAGTCTAAACTTGGCTCGCTCACACAGAAGTTGAGAAGAGCGGGAGCATTTGGATCTGGAGGTCTATTGGCAGTAGGTCGTTCTAGAGCGTACAACAATCCAATCCATCAACTGACTTACTACTCTGATAGAGGTCTGAATTCATCATGTCGAATCACGAGAATAGACAGTTCCGATTTAAGGATAACGACGGTGAAAGCACAAATGGAAGTGACCACGGACCTTCCGACCGCAACAGGAATGGAAAGAAGGAAAAGAAGGGAAAGGGCAAGGAACCTCATTATCAGCATCCACCGGAAGGGACGATGCAGAATGGCTTGAACCATGAAGTTCCCATGACTGACATGATTCGTGCTGTCGATCTCGCCCGCCGCTACATGGCCGTAGTCGACGATATGTACGATCAACTTTCCCATGATATACAGGACGCTGTTCGGAATCGAGAGAAAGTCGCCAAGCTGGAAGTTGAGGGTCGTCTTAAAGAGGAACAGATCGAAGCGCACCAAGATACCATCGATCGAATTATCGAGAGAAGCGGGAAGAAAGACGAGAAGTTGGAGCAGAAGAAACAAGAAATTGTGAAAGCCGAGAAAGAACTGGAGGAGAGGAGAGCTGAAGTCGACAACCTGAAGGCACGCGAGGAAAAGAAGGCGAAGGACGCGGAATTGGAGAGAATTCGTGCGCATGACGCCCAATTGAAGAAGCGAAGTGAATCATTGGAAAGCGAGTTCAAAGAGCGCAAGGACAAGCTTGAGAAGGAGCTCAAGAAGCGCGAAGAGGACCGCAAGAAGAAAATCACAGATTTGGAAGCAGAGAACAAGCGTCTCTCGAGTCAATTGAAGGAATCGAATGGCAAAATTGTCTCCTATAAAGCAACACTTGCGTCCCAGAAGGAAGACCTTGAGGAGAAGGAGCAGCTCAAGAAATTATTCAAAGAAGAAGCTAACAAGGCTCAAAATGAGTTGAAGAAGATGAATGACGAGTTTGGACTGGTCAGCAATACATCGGAATTCTTGTAAGGCCGCCTTCCCTTCCTTTGCCTAATATATGACGCGAAATAACCATGAACAGCCAGAAAGAATTTAGCGAGATCGCCGGTCAAGTCCATGCAATCTCTACAAAGTTTTGTGGTACATTGGACACGAAGGTATGCTCTAAGCTGTTAACTTCCTTCTCTTGGCTGATTTTGGAATCCTCAGGACTGGACATCAATTCATGAGAAGCTCAAGAGCCTGGATAAGTGCTTTTCCTCCATCCCTATTTCTGACAGCGAAGATTCAAAGTTGCTTCGGATGGCACACGCGAAGCGCATAATCTCGTACAATCTCAGCACTCTCGTTTTCAAGCCCTTCTCATCAGACATCACGTTCCAAGACGAGCGAGGACATGCTGTCAATCTGCTTGAACGAGCTACTCGCGGTCTCGAGAGCTCTAGTAATAATAGACGGGCAGCTGCGATTTTTAAATCCCTCGCAATTCGTGGTCTTCGCACATCAAGTCAGCTTCAGACAGCGTCACCACTTGCTTCTGCACGCGTGGATGCTTTCACCCAAGCTGTAAAGCCTGTTTTGTTCCTCCTAGCCCCTCAAGCACAATATGGGGGCCTTGAGGATGATTTGCGCACCTTGGCAGAATCTGCTATCTCGCTTTGGGACGCTGCTCAAAGTGATGAGCTCCTAGACATCAATGTCTCATTGGATCTCGATCCAGAATTTCGGGATAAATGGCGTTCTCCGCTCTTTGATGCTGATTCGGATTCCGCTGGTCGTGCCAAAATATTCACTCTTTTCCCCTGCATCACCGCCAAAGCATTCGCTGCGGTTCCGGAGCCGAGTGTCAAAGTTCCGGGAAGTTTCGAAGGCTCCAAAGCCGAATCCCAAATGCGAGAGCTTGTCATTCACCATGGAATTGGCATGTGCGAGTCTTCTGCTCTTATTTCGAGGGGTAAGGATGAGCAGGAAGAGATGGAAGAGGAATTGAAGGATGAGAAGTTGAGGAAGGAGCTAGAGGCAACACAGAAGGCGCTGTCCGAGCGAAGTAAGATGAAATCGCAGAGGAATGGATCGATTACTAGCCTTCCGTCTCCCAGTGCGGAATGGGGTTTGGCTGGAGGGAATAAAAAATTGCCCGAGGATTAGAAGGAAATCGAAAGAAGGATGTTAGCAAACTTGCTGGAGCTTTGGCGATGCAGTGAGTAAAGACCGAGACTATGGCCAAATTGATAATGCTGTTCAGGTTGGATTATGTTTCAGGAGCTGGGGTCTCTGTGGTGGTTGTTTTACTTTGAATGTAACCATACTTTGAATGTAACCAGTGTTCGGCCTTTAGTTGTATGCACAGGAAAAGCTATTTGGCATTCTTCAGAGGAGTCTTCCAAGCCTCCTCACCCTGTGACAACATGTAATTAATTCAATGTGATTGATGTAAAACTTGCTATACAAATTTCAACACCACCAGAAGTAAGATATATATATCGCATACTGTCGATCGCAACGAAGCAACCATTCGCTTGACCACCTCTTCGCTTCTCGCTTCACCGACGTCATCGAATTGGTACTGGTGTATCGTCTTTACATCTCCAAACTTCAATAATTACCCTATCAGATTAGACTTTAGATTCGAAATGAATAATAACAAGAGGCGGAAGAGGGCGAGAGACAAGAGTATAAGTCCACCACCACTGCGTCGAAAGCTCAACCAGGCGCCCGACCCCGCCACCTCGAATGCACTTCCAACATCTCATCCATCAACTCCTACACCACCCGAGAGGAACCTGCACATCATAAGTTGGAACGTAAATGGAATCTCACACCTCCTCCCACCAAAGCAAAAATCCATCAAGTCATTTTTCGCCCCTCCTTTCCCCCAAACACATAATTCGGATTCAAACTCAGACGTGGACACATTGGTTAGCAAGTCACCACTTCGAAGGTTCTTACAGCGCCATGACTTTCCAGCGCTTTTGTGTCTCCAAGAAGTCAAAATCGCACCAAAAGACGATGCGACCCGAAGATCAGTAGAGAAAGCTGCCAATGCAAGAGAAGGACCGAAGTATAAAGCATGTTTCGAGCTACCGAGGGATAAGTACAACGCGAGGGGATGGGGAGGGAAGGTGTATGGTGTTTGTACGCTTGTGAGATATGACTTGTGTGAGTTGAGTGGAGGAGATATCGAGACGAAAGGGGTGGATTGGGATCAAGAAGGTCGTGTGCTAAGCACTGAGTTCGAGAGGTGGAAGGTGGTGGTTATTAATGGGTATTGGCCGAATGGGACGATGAATCCGTGGAAGGATAGTGAGACGGGTGCTGTGAAGGGGACGAGGCATGATATGAAGCGGAACTTCCATTCTCTGATGCTTGAGGAGGTTAAGGGGTATGAGAGGAAGGGATGGGATGTGGTGCTAGTTGGTGATATGAATGTCGCGCGTTCGTCTATTGATGGGTTTCCTGGGATTAGACTTGGTGCTGAACATGTACGGAATAGGATGGATTTTAATGAGAAGTTCTTTGAGAGTGCTGAGGGGATGAGAGGGGTTGATTCGTGGAGGGAGATACATGGGGAGAAGAGGGGTTATTCTTATCATGGTGAGAGGGCTGAGGAATGGGGAAGAAGTTGTGATAGAGTGGATCTGGGGATTGTGAGTAGAGGTCTGGTGAAGAGAGGTGGGTTGATTGGCGCGGAGATTTGGGAAAGTGTTTTGGAAAGAGGAGAGAGTGATCATGTGCCCATCGGAGTCGTACTTGATGTGGGAGCTTTGCAAAAGTCAAAAAGATAGCTAGTCCTCACTGGATACCAGTTGCTAGATTTTTGCGTAGCATGGTTTCTAAGATAAGCTGCGAAACCAAGAAGAGATGGGCGCCATTACAATAATGCAATATCATCTAAATCTACCTGATTTTAATCTGTCTCCAGAAATACTTCATCTATGTCACTTAGGGCCTCGGCAACTCAACATAGACCAGATATTAAGACCCTAAGGTCGAGACTGGTCACATCTTCCCCAGATGTAAGTCATGTCAGGGTAGTTACATCAACATCCAGGATCTGGCTCTGAGTGAATCAGCCCATCTCAGATAAGCTGATGATGAGACTCATTTTCGAGAACTTTGGTTTCGGTCTTTCAATCTTTCTTCGGAAAGTCAGTGGGTTAAGAAGTGGATATTATGCCAGTAACGGGTCAATAGGCTCGAAATGACACACATGCCACGGCTTTCAACATGCAACAAAGCACTTTTAGATCGGTTTTTAGACAGTTTCATTATTCTCATTGCCTCAAAACTAGTTATAGACCTTCAAAGGAGTCTTTCCCTAGAGGAAAATCGTAAATACTAATGCAAAGTTCCTTGTGCGCGCTCTAATGATCATGCTTGTTGGACCAATGCCAAATATGCCAAAGTCCCAAGTGCTTTCCAAGCTACCCAAAGTGCAATATCGAAGCAACTCAAATCATCTCACCAATATTCGCCTCCGCGATTTGGCCACTCGTGAGCCCTGCCCACGACAACACTGCCTTCATATTCAGTCCAAAACCAATCTCCACGGCACTGGTATCAACCACTCGAGTGCCTTTGATCTCCAATTTCTCAGCCTCAAGCTCTACCTTGAATTTCTTGTCAAGGAAGATAGCAACGTCAGAATTCGCACCGAAGCACTTGGCAGTATCTCTGGCGAGCTTTGACCGAAGTCCAAGTATAATAGCAGCACCGGAATCATTGATTATTTGATCTTGTTCGCTTACTCGCATGAGGCGCTCCATATAATGCAAGAGGATTCGAAGACTAGAGAGACGTTGATCGAGAGTGAGTGGAATGCTGTACTTGGGGTCAACGAGGAAGTACTGCTTGATAGTCGTTTGGACTGCTTCACGTAGAAGTCCAGCTTCATCCTGGCGCTGCCGTAGTTGCTCCAAGATCGTCTTCATTGGGTACGACGTGAGGGGGAAGCTCCATCCTACAGCTTGTGAGAGAAGCTTTTCTAGCTGGCGGAGTTCGTCGGGGGGCTCAACTGCAAGGAATATTAGCTTCTGGTCTGAGATTGATGACAACGATTGGCGGAGAAGTTGGAGGGGGATTGTTGAACAGAGTTGTAGCTTACGAGGTGGATATGCCGGGAATGGGTAGTGGAATTCTCTTTGCACCACCATGTCCACGTGATCACCTGAGACAGGCCAGAACTGTGGTCTAACACAAAGTTTACAGACACAGTCAAAGTCAAACCGCATTTTGAGTCTAGTTCTTCTGTCCTGGTGAGCCTCTCCGGTCCAATGTGCCTTGACCACACCCATGAATTCCCAACCGTATATTTGGCATCGTGTTGCCGGACCCATGTAGGCATCGTAAGCCACGGTAAGCTCCTCTCCTCGACGGACATTTTGGACGGCTCGGAGCTGTAATTCTGATTTGTTGTACACCCAAATACAATTTGGCTTACACGAATGGTTGACTTTGGAGGTAAAAGAGTCGAAGCAAGTAGCAGTGTTTATGTAGCACTCTAAGCAAGATTAGTCACCGATGTCCTGTAGAGCTTCGCTCGAATAGATGGAACCGGAGAGGACTTAACTTACCCTCGTGATCAGTGTGCCCGTCGATGTTAATCTTTGGGTGGCCAACATCCACTCCCTGACTTAGAATCTGCTGACTACGTAAGGATAAAATCCTCTTGCAAAGATCTAGGACTTCCATACCGCGAGATATACTTTCTTCGCCTCTCCCCTATTGCTATAGCCATCGATGTCTACTTCATTTGCACGTTGAAGATCGGCATCAGTATACTGATCTACCAGTCCACAGTCCCGAAAGAACTTGATGACGTCGGGTGTATGAGGAGTATTCATCTCTTCGTAATTCTTATCCTCCGGTAAGGATTTGAAAGCTTGAAATACGGGCTCGTAGCTCTCTCCAGATGCTCGCAAGCAAAGTATACGAATGATTGCACGAAATGCCGAGCTTTCGCACTGTTGAGGTTTGTGACGCCAACACTCGACCATTCTCTTGAGGACAGCACATTCGGCTCGGTGGTGGTTGGCGTAGGCTTCGTTCTTGCATTTCTGTGCGCAAATGGTACGTCAGCAAGTGGGTAACGATGAAGTGAGGAGAGAAACACTTAGGAGAGACTGACCTCGTTACAATAAAACAAGAAATTGCACCCATCGCACGCTACCATCTGCTGCGGACTCACGTTGCCATTGCTGTCTACCGTACTGTAACAGAAACTATCCATATCGCCCCCATCTCGCTGTGTGGCCAGACAATTGTCGCAGGTTGATTTGATGTAGTCTCCCTTTACCTGTTGATTCATACATGTGTCAGGCTTTCTTGTGCAGCTACCCAGAAAGTGTTTCCTATCCACCCGTGCAGGAAATCCGTCTTGGGTATTCGACGTGGGCTGGGGTCCGCGATCGATGGACACCCGCGGAAAAGAAGACCTACGATATTGAATAAGGGCTTCGAGATACGTGCAATGAGCTTTCCTGCCTTAAGGGTGACGTCGGTATGTAGTCCCTTACCGGTGAGCCCAAACCGAGAGTCGATAAAACGAAGCTCGATAGAATCACTCAGGTTTCCAGGTTTCAAAGCCATTCGAGGGATTTGGATCGCACCAATTGCGTTCAACACAGATGGATCTACCATTGCTAATGTAGTCAACCCTTGCTTGCGCTTTGATGATGGGTCGTGTGAGGAGGCAGAGGTTCCGGAGTGCGATTTGAGTGAAAACGAGGCGAGGTGGAGATCGGAAGACATTTGGGCTCTAGGAAGGCTGAAGTCTTTCACTAGCGCGCCGAGAAATCAATTCTTTCGAGATGGAGGAGTCAACATACGTAATTTACTCGTAGAATTTGTTTGTTGGCTCGAAATCATTGCATATTCTAAGAAATTATCCATGGCATGAAAAGGTCAGACACCGTGCACAGGGCGCCCTCATCACCTGAAAAGTCCTCCACTGCTTACAGGACATTTAATCGAGACACCTCAAAGCTAGTTCTCTTATTAATTAAGGATCTCGTACTCGAATACCAGGAAGTTGATGATAATGTTGTTCTGATGAACATGGAGAGACAACAAGAGTTCAATGTGGAACCGATGAGTTAAGCGACATCAACAAAACTCGAAAGGGGTAGCGAGTCGAGCAAGCCATATAACAGAAGGCGACAGCACATCACAAAGTTTTGTCCTAGAGCCTCTGAACTGAATGTCATATGTGTCAACAATGAAGTTTTGTTACTTAAATCGAGAGTCAGGCAAGGAGGTGCGCCAAACTGGCTGGTATCAGAGCCCATCTCATGACAACAGCAGGTCGCCGAGCAGCAATTGTTCAGAAAGTCCATTCGGCTGGTTATGTACCCTAATCAAATAGCTAGGATACAACGTGTCCCATGCATTTTCACGTCAGTCTATCCTCTGTGCTGAAGCAACGAGGATTTGTACAGAACCCTTTCATGATTTTTCCTCGTGGCTCTTTGCTCTCAAAGGCAACTGACCTCAAAAACGCATAATACATGAAGTATGACTTCATAGATTAAGCTATGGTACTCTTTTATAACACTTATGCTTTGAAACTCATGCATTGCTTTGATACATTTCTAACCTCAACTACACAATCCGTGGAAGCGTCGTCATCATCCACACGAAATACTTGACAGACAAATCCATGACAGACCGGTGTATCGATGATAGACCTCGATACACACACTTTTGTACTTCTGAATACGAAAGTAAGCAAGGCTTTCGACCTGCCCGTACTGGCAATAAGATATAAATAGAAATCCTCGTGGACTCCTGTAGCTTCAGGGCATTAGTCCCCTGAACCCCACCAGCAAGCCGCTAAATATCCACCACACTTCACTAAAATTCCCGGTACAACTTAAATTCAACCTTCACCGCTTGAGAATCCCACATCATCGTCACCTCGATCCAAGAACAGCCAATATTGCGCTTATGAGACTCCGCATTAAATCGTATGATGTTGTGAGCTCCCAAGATGCCAATACCTTGAGCAGATCCTTAAAGCTTGGGCTGGCCTCTTTCCTTGTGGCCGCGGGTATCATGCAGTACCCGAAGAACGATCATCATCAACGTCAAACCGCTCACTATGACGAGGCTTTTCGTATTCAAAGCTTCGCCTCAGACTTTTCCTTTCATCCAAAATAGCCAGAAATCCTCTGTCTCGGCTGAAAACATCCACAGCTCGCAGAGATGAGGCACAGGGTCTAAACGTGACCTGAGCACATTCCCATACTAGGTAGAACCCGATTTCGAATATCATCCCACCGTCGCACAACACCATGCGCCACAGGCTGAATGGGAACATTCCAATACGGCATTCATTGACCGATTGGTCGACGAGACTGCAATTAATTTTGCCAAGATTCGTATCAAAGCACAACAGGGCAGTAAGATTCTGCATGCGGCTAGAGCGCTGTGTACAGTATTGTGCCTTCCGTATGCAGGTGCTACGCTGTACTGTTATCTCTTCTTCCCTGCCCTGCTTTTGACCACCAAGGCGGCTCGTGGCGGCTGTCCTTCTGCAACCTTAACTTCGAGTCGACGGTAAGTTTGCTTGATAAGGGTCCAGCCATTCATTTTTGGCTTCATGTTTTGTTTTTCCGATTTTCTCTCGTTATCGGACGACATGATACCCTTATCGTGAACGATTGAATAATTGTTGCCCTGCGAATCTCTCCATATACTGCGTCGCATGTTATTGCCTGCCCGCATTTTTTTGTCTTCTCCGTTCGCTCGCTGCTATTCGAGCTATTCGGTCTGGAGGTGAGTCGAGATACATCGTGAGTCCGGTATCGTGTGAATCACCGCGCGCACGAAATCGATGTCTTTCTGCGATTGAGGACAAATTCGTTATCGGCAGCGGCCTACCTCCATACGCTCGTTTATCTGCTTGTCAATATTGATCGAGAACAACCCCAAATCCAATCTGCATTCGACGTGCCGACCTCACAATCGAGAAAGCAAGCTTCGCCATGGTTCGAGTACTGAGGGGCTTGGCCTTGGTATGGCTTGGTCTGCTCCAGCTCGCCGCAGCTATTGATGTGGATTGGGAGAGCACAGGTAGAGTACCTTCCATGAGAAAAGCCAATCTACATTACCATGGAGAAACTGGAGTGCAATAGCTAATGTGTCACAATATAGACTCTATCAAAGCAGCCGCCAAAATTGTCGCAGCAGACACGCGACGCTACTTCGTCGGCAAGCAGGAAGACGGCAAGATAGGTGTGACACTTCTCCCTGCGCCATACTACTGGTGGGAGGCTGGCGCGATGATGGGTTCACTGATCGATTATTGGCATTATACGGGCGATACGACATACAACAACTTTGTTATAGAAGTTCTGCAATCACAAGTTGGTCCCCACAATGATTTTATGCCACCAGAACAGCGCTCCTCGCTAGGGAACGACGATCAAGCTTTCTGGGCAATAGCTGCCATGTCCGCTGCCGAGTACAAATTTCCAAATCCGCCGGATCCAGACCAACCTGGCTGGCTATCTCTCGTACAAGCGGTCTTCAATGAACAAGTTGGGCGTTGGGATACGAGTCTTTGTAATGGTGGTCTTCGGTGGCAGATCTACGAAGTCACGGGCTACGATCTCAAGAATACGATTTCGAACGGCTGTTTATTCAATATTGCGGCGAGACTGGCACGGTACACTGGAGACAAGAAATACGCAGATTGGGCTGTCAAAGTATGGGATTGGATGGAGAGGATCGGTCTCATCAGCACGAGTTACGACGTTTTCGACAATTCGGAAGCACAGAAAAATAATTGTTCCAGGCTGGATAGGAATCAGTGGACATATAACGCGGGCACAATGCTCATGGGTGCGGCAACTATGTTCAATTACGTACGTACTCGCCAGCTGACACTTGTCTCACTTTCCGGGCCATAGACTCCGGGATACATACTAACATCTTCCAGACTGACGGTTCCGAACTCTGGAAGAATCGTACGGAAGGTCTCCTCGGCTCCCTAGCATCCGACTTCTTCCCAGGAGGCATCATGAAAGAGATTTGCGAACTGCACGGAGTTTGCAACCCAGATCAAAAGTCCTTCAAAGCATATCTCTCGCGATGGATGGCAGCTTCAACGAAAATGGCACCGTTCACTTACAATACCTCATACCCCCTCTTACTTTCCTCGGCCACGGCGGCGGCAGAGCAATGTACAGGAGGTGAGAATGGCACGCTATGTGGGATCAAATGGTGGTTGAACGGGACTTGGGACGGCTCGGACGGACCTGGCCAGCAGATGTGTGCTTTAGAAACTATTCAGAGTGTCTTGATCCGCCATGTTGATGCGCCAGTCACGGCAGACGGAGGTGGTACTAGCCAAGGAAATCCAGATGCGGGCTTCAACCAGAGCGCTGTCCCGCCTGGACTACGAATTACGCCTGCTACCGAGGCAGAGAAGGTCGGTGCGTGGTTCCTGACTGCTGTGATGATTATTGCCGTGGTCGGCATGTGGGTGTTCATGAGCACGAGCCTAGGAGAATGGGGTGGAAGTTCACTAGCCGGCAAGAAAGCACCTTCTACAGGCCCGAGCACGGGATTCTGGTACGGCATGACTGGGAAGGGAGGGAAAGGCAAGGAAAAAGAGAAGGTCGACCCAGTTCCGGAAGTCCTTGACTTGAACGAGAGCAGGAGGAGTACGATGACAGAGAATCCAAGTCGAAGAAACACCATGACGAGCAATCCAAATTTGAGCTCGACGTCTGTGCTGGAAGGTACACCGGTCAGTATGAGTAAGAAGGGGAGCAAGGGCATACTGTCGCCTATCATGGAGCAGAAGGGCTTTGCGGATAGCAAGGCGAGTCTGCCGATTTACAGGGGTGGGGATGAGAAGACCTGAATACGTCCATGAGAAAATGAAAGAATGCGATTAGACAGCTCGGGACTATGAATGGCTTCCAGGTCTCGATATCAGACTCCTTGCTGAAAGAAGGGAAGAAGATTATGGACCAGCAGGCAGGCACGGGACCTGCATTGAGACGGTGAAAGGAACCCGGTCAGACTCAGGAGGAGATTTTGAAGCCATGGAGAGGAGCATATTGCAAAGAGCTTTTGCTGTATAGATGGTTCTGGTGGCATAGAATGCATTCTGCATGGAGAGAGGGCAACGTCTATAAGATGACGAAGCCTCAATGATAATGAAGTAATACGAAGTAGCACTTTCCAAATGCCCGCCTATGTTTTTGTGAATTCAGAAACCTTCTGTTACAAGGGAACAGTCACCAACTCCTCCTTCAGCTGCAACAGAACGTGCAGGCAATCAGCGAAAGCAAATGACAGGACACACAGCTTTCAAGTGAGGAAAAGCGAGACAGGGTCGCTAGACCCGTTGGAGTTCAATGTAGGTAGCATCATAGCATTCATCTAGGCTCACTTCTATCATAAATCATAACCAGGTCTTCAAACTTTCCAGATGCTCATCTCTATCCTCTCTATGAACCACCACCACCACCACCACCGCTGACCCCATCCCCAAGCTCCAACCTCCTAAACATCCCCACATGTCCAATCCCCTCCTCATCCCACCTCCCCATCCCCTCATCCCTCTCAAACCCCCACTTCGCCCACACCCTCTCGACCTGTTGCTGCGCATGCACACACACCAATCCCTTCCAAACAGGCACCTCCCCAGTAATCTCCGCTGCTATCTTATCCATGCCCATCGCCGTGATCGAAGGATTGAAAAACGTAGGATTCTCCAGAAGCCAGGTTAGTGCTGCGCTGACTAGCATCTTCGCTATGCCTGATCCGCGGAATTCTTTGAGGAGGGCGAGGCGCCCGAGTTTGATGTAGGGTTCACGGCCGTCGTGGAAGGTGGTCGGGCGGTCGTGGATGTATGGGGGTGGGTTTGGAGGGGTGGAGTTGGAGTTGGAGTTGGAGGAGGTGGAAGGGGAGGTTTCGAGGGCGTCGGCGGTGTATTTGGAGCCTGGTTCTGGGTGAGGTGGGTGGGGGAAGGGGACGAGGCGGATTGTGCCGATGGGGGTGGTGCGTGTGATGCTCTTTTTGCGGGTTATGATTTCGCCGGTGGAGGAGGTGACTTCGGGGTCTGTGACGGTGTTTATGGAGGCGTAGATTACCCTGGGAGGTTGTGTTAGTGTTTTGGAAACTTGAAGGTCGAGGAGGTAGATGGAAGAAGAGATTGGGAGAGGGGAGGGAAAGTACCAATGACAGGCTCGATGGTCGTCTGAATCGAACTCGTTCTCTATTGGAACGCCTTGTTCTTCTACGAAGACTTGCTCTCGCACTTCCATGGCATCGAGGAAGGTTTTGGGGATATTGTCTGGTTGTGAAGAGGATCGATTCTTCGAGTCGTAGCCAGAAAGGTTCGTGGGCCTAAGGAAGGTTATGAATGGTGTGCCCATTTTGAAAGATTTTGCTTGTAGACTGGGAGATGATGTGTCGTGTTCTGAGGACGTGTGTATGCTGCTTATGGTTCTGTAGTCCTTAATGAATTGTTCAGGTCTGCGTCTGCGTCTTCTTACACAGGACCAAGTCCCTCCAGTACCGGGAGATAATTCGTCTGTAGTGCTGCAGAATCTGTTGGTCGAATATACGAAGTTTTTATGACTGCAAAAGGGATCTCTGATAGGAATGGAAAGATGTCAAGATAGATGGGGGGTGTAAAGGGCGTGGTTGACTTTGAATATTGAGTTAGTCATTCTTCGCACCGTGAGTTCGTGTAGCAATATAAAGCATTTAAGTCAACTTGCCTGTACCTGAACCTGCAATGTGCTTGGTTATTTTACCGATTCATTGCGTGGCAGATGACAGGATGTTGTATTGTGACCGATGTCGATCCTGAATTTCGAGGGGTTGAAGCGGCGAATTGATGGGTGGCTTTCTCCGTCAATTCTTCACCCCGCCATATTGTAATCGACGATTAGGTACACTGGGGCTCGTCTCTTCTCCACCCGTAAGGTACCAAGCTCAAAAAGGCAGCCTTAAAATAGCTCCCGTGTCGCCTTGATATTCCGGCACCCACAATTTTTTTGGCGCAAAGTGTCCTTTCTTCGAGCAAGGATAGGATAGCTTTGGCATCAGTCCAATTCTTAATATTCTTGCGATCTGGCGCTTGAGAGTTGTGGACAGATCTATGTGGGCATTTTAACATCCATATAACATTTGCCCTCCACCTTTCCAAAGCAGTTTACTGCTCTCACTCTTTTGGCAGTCTCACAACCAAACCCCTCCAACCACCCAGCATGGTTTCGTTACGACTTTCCTCGAATAAAATGTTGTCGTCGCCTTTCCTTTCAATATTATGCCTCTTCTACCTCTTCAGCTCTACCGCACTGGCTGCGTCCGCCGTATTGGGAGTGGATCTGGGCACCGAATACATCAAAGCAGCTCTTGTTAAGCCAGGAATACCACTCGACATTGTCCTCACGAAAGACTCCCGACGGAAGGAGACATCGGCAGTGGCATTCAAGCCTGCGAAGAACATCAAGAGTGGAGACTTCCCTGAACGAGTTTATGGATCAGACGCAGTAGCTTTGGCTGCTCGATTTCCTGGCGATGTATACCCAAATCTCAAGAGACTCTTAGGTCTCGCGACGGATAATTCAGTGGTACAGGAATATGCATTGAGGCATCCTGCATTGAAATTGGAGACGGATAAGACAAGAGGGACAGCTGCATTTCGAAGCGGCGCGTTCGCGGCGGACGAGGAGCCGTGGACAGTCGAGGAAATACTGGCAATGGAGCTTCAGAGCATACAAAAGAACGCCGAGGCTCTAGCAGGAAAAGGAAGCAGTGTCAGGGATCTGGTCATTACGGTTCCTCCATTCTTTTCGGCAGAGGAGAAGAGAGCCGTGATTCTGGCAGCAGATTTGGCTGGTCTCAGAGTTTTGGAATTGATCAGTGACGGATTGGCAGTAGGTGTTAACTATGCCACATCCCGGACCTTCAAGAGTGTAAACGAAGGAGGAAAGCCAGAATATCACATGGTCTTCGACATGGGAGCTGGATCGACTAAGGCATCAATCTTGAAGTTCCAGGGCCGAACTGTGAAGGATGTTGGAAAGTTCAACAAGACGATCCAAGAGGTGCAGGTCGTGGGCAGTGGATGGGATAGGACACTTGGTGGTGATGCGCTCAATGCCGTCATTGTGGATGACATGATTGCGCAATTTGTTGCTTCTCCAGCAGCTAAGAGCGTTGCGCCAACTGTCGAGGCAGTCCAAGGCCATGGTCGCGCAGCAGCAAAGCTATGGAAGGAGGCCGAAAGGTTGAGACAAATTCTCAGCGCCAATCAAAACACCCAATCAGGCTTCGAGGGTCTCTACGAGGACATTGACTTCCGATACAAGATCACCCGCGAGGCTTTCGAGAAGCTGACTGAGTCTCATGCTGCGCGTGTCGGCGCAACAATGCAAAAGGCTTTGGATATGGCTGGACTCGAGATCTCAGACATCGACTCGGTTATTCTCCACGGTGGAGCTATTCGGACCCCTTTTGTTCAGAAGGAGCTTGAGAAATTCATTGGAAACCCAGACAAGATCCGCACCAACGTCAACTCAGATGAGGCAGCTGTATTTGGAGCCGGATTTAGAGGTGCTGGGTTGAGCCCGTCTTTCAGAGTCAAGGAGATTCGCGCCGCTGAAGGAGCCGCTTATGCCGCTGGTGTCAAATGGACTAACATCTACGAAAAGCCACAACACCAGAGACTTTGGCAGCCAACATCCTTCCTCGGGGCTGTCAAGCAATACTCGTTCAAGAACCAGCACGATCCATTCACGCTTGAGTTTTACCAGCATGTGGGATCTGCCGAGAATGTCTCACCTGGCAGCGCAGAGAAGGTTCTCCTAACTCTTACGACGCAGAACTTGACCGAATCGGTGACTCAACTCAAGGAGAAGTTCAGCTGCACCGACGGAGATATCAATGTAAGATTGAGCACTCGCCTGTCACCCACCAATGGTGAGCTTGAAGTCCTCAAGCTTGTCGTTGATTGTGAGGTTCAAAATAATGCCGAAGAAAAGGAAAGCATGGTCGATAGCGTCAAAGGGCTCTTCGGCTTTGGCAAGAAGGATCAAGCTCCACTATCTGCGGAAGAGGAAGCTGCCGAGTCAAGCTCCAGTGCGTCTGAGTCCGCCGAAGCCTCCAGCAGTACATCGATAAGTTCTTCATCGTCCGCAGCATCATCATCCTCATCTGCAAAGGATGCCAAACCAACCATTACCAAGCGAATGGAAGTGATTCCTTTGAAATACACTAAAGTCCGTGGAGGGCTCCCCCAACTGCCAACATCCGAGGTTACCCGAATGAAGGAGCGTCTTGCCTCGTTCGCTGATTCTGATCGATCCCGCGGACTTCGGGAAGAATCTCTCAACCAGCTGGAGGGCTTCACTTACAAAGCTCGTGATCTTCTAGAAGATGAAGAGTTCATCGCAGCTTCCACGAGTGAGGAGAGAGCGAGCTTGGAGGCTAAGGCCAAAGCTGCAAGTGACTGGATCTACTCCGGCGGTGCAGAAGCCAGTCGTGACGAGCTCAAGTCAAAGCTCAAGGAGATGAAGGATATCGTCACTCCGATTGAGCTCCGCAAGTCAGAGGCTGTAGCACGACCAGCAGCTCTGAAGGCACTCCAAGAAGCCTTGAACCAGACTCAGGAGGTCATTAAGGGTATCACAGAGCAGATCGCTAACGACACCAAGAGTCACGAGGCTTTCAGTTCTTCCAAGTCGGCTGCGGCGTCCGCGAAGGTTACTCCATCCCCAATTGTGGATGAATTCGCGGATCTCGAGGACGATGAGGCTTCGGCCACCACCTCGGCTCCGGTTGAAGAAGAAACCTTGCCACCACCGACATACAGGGAGGCGGATCTGATTGTCCCACAGGACCTTTACGATACCATCTCTGCGTGGTTGGCAGAGAAACTACCACAACAGGAAAAGCTCGGCCCTACGGAAGATCCTATCCTACTCTCTAAGGATTTGACAGCCAAGGCCAAGCAGCTTACCGACAACCATGTAGAGCTCATCTTGAAGAGCATGAAGCAGCCCTACAAGTCAAGTCGACCAACGTCAAAGAAGGCTAAGAAGCCAAAGGCGAAGAAGACCAAGAAGAGCGGATCATCGAAGACTGGGTCATCTGAAAAGGCCGAGAAGACACTTGACTTCAATGAGAAGGGCCAGCCTTCCTTCAAGATCGGTGAGGATGGCGAGATGCCAAGTGAAGAGGAGATTATGAACTTCATCAAGAAGAGCCAAGCCGAGACCGCTGCTAAGGAAGCAGCCGATGGTACGGCCAAGGAAGATACCGAAGAGGGGAAGGTGCACGATGAGTTGTGATATAGAATTTTGGAGTATTTAGCATTTTCAGCGAACGTTGTGAAATACAATTCGATTCCCATTTTGCTTTGATCCTTCTCTCTTCTCCCCTATATTTTCCGTTGTAGCTGTGTATCTCCGTTTCGCCAGATATGACCAGATCGAGTGATCACCGGCATGCATGCAGTAGTCCCCTTCGAGTTCATATCACATCACACTGAAACGATATGGCATCCAATGCTTTGTGTCGATCGAATCTGCATTCTCCACGCATAACTTGTTTCTGCAGCAATAGTTTGGGTAACAATGCGGAGGCGTTCATGCCGCGCTGCCGCACATGCATGGTTTGTTTACCCGACCCTCCTCTTCGTCGGTCGGGGAATATGCCCTCCAGAAGTACAAAGTTCGTCTACTGGCAATGCGATATCCTAAGGTCAGAATTAACAGCTGTTGTTTGGCAAGCCATTACCACGGATAGTATGTTTCGATCACACGGGAGTGAGGAAAACAAGGAATTTGGAATGCACCTGCATATATCGAATGCATATTGCCTGCGAAGCTGAAAGTAAATACCCGATGATCTAGACTCGCATATCAGGGAGGGCGCTCATCTATCTCCTAGCCAATCACTTGGCTGTCTTGACTTTTATTTCATCACTTCCTCATCTGTCACGGAGCTGACAATCAGATGAAGAGGAGCCGCATTAGGGCTGGCCGTCCAGTACGACGCATCTGTTCTTTCGAAGCATCCAATGCAAAGCATCCAATGCAATCCCTGGGAATGTATCACCATACGGCAACCCTCCCGGATATGGGTTCGTGGGGGAAAGGCTTCTAGGGCTGAAAATACAGTGGGGGGCATGGCTGGACTGTACTTGACCTACGATCCGAAAGCGAAGGAGAGATTGACATTCATATACCAGGACAGTAATATCACGGGGCTGACGGAGGAGCCAATAGCATCGCCACGATCATTACGTGCGAATCACACTCAGCTCACGTTATCTGTCAATTTGCATGCTTTGCATCCCCTGGGGCTGACAGCTCTCACTTCATTCTGGAATCGACTCCTCGAGCCAATCAGCAAATACTATCGACGATGCAGAAGCCACACTGAACGGCTGAAATGTACCTGCGTATTCCACAAAACTGTTCTGCATATGCATGATTGTGATTGCCTCGCATTAAAGATTTTCCACACCGCATTTGCAACGCCTGATTGGTCTGTTGCTTGCCGTTTCATGGGCCTGGAATTTCAGCCAGTTGCGTCGAGCTTCCGTTTTCAGGGCAACAGCCTCGCAGTGATGGTCCGAAGAATGAGAAATTGTTGGTTCTGATCGTAAAGGCTTACAGATCACGGCAGATGATTTCCTGCATGGTTGAGTTTGCGCTCTGACAGAGACGATCTTATCATGTCGCAATCAGCGGTAGGCAGCTTCGAGAAACGAAAGTTTGCGAGCCAGAGTTAATCTTTTCCACATTAGCCTTGTCAACCTTGGTTGTGGAGAGTCTGGATAGTGGAGGTGTCAAGAGTCAAGACACAAGCAAGCAATGCGACAGTTTGAAGGACAACCAAGACCTGTCATGCACGGACAGTATCAGACGAAGCGGCAGCCACACGCAGTACAGTAAACATCATCTTGATTTCTGATAAGCCTCCCTGTTGGCAAACATCTGTAGGCGAGGCTGATCGGCAACAATGGCCATCGGGCTTTTTCGCTTCCAAGAACCAACTCTATACGCGACAGGCACACCAGTCAAACCTTACATCCCTTAATCGCAAGGACGGCTATTGGAAAATGCAGTGCTTCACCCCACACTACCACCTTTCACAGCGTCTCGACTCCCGCTATCGCGGTACGCTCAAACACTACAAGTGTTGTGAGTTTGGGGAGCGAGGCAGCTTAGCGAGGCGGAGCCTGCTCTCGTTCATGCGAATCCACAGGAGAGCGGGCCACCACCCTGGCCCCAGCAGTTCATCCGCACAGACACCTCCACGACATCTCAGCAACTCACAGGGATACCGACAAGCAAAGCAGGCGGCTGTCTATTTTCAGCTCCCCGGACAACCCAACCGCAAGTGAGCAGGAAGCGGCATGGCATGCCTCAAAATCGATCCCTCCGCATTCCTTCTCCCGTTGCACACGGCACCCACTACACAGCAGCATAGCTGCATGCGTACATGCCGACCCAAGCTTTCCTTATCAAGCAATCCTCGCGGTTCATATATAAGCTTGTTAGCCCAGTGCATTAATCCACGGGCACCATGCAGCCCTACTACTTCTACCCAAGCTTTCATTCTCCTTTCATTTCAGATTTGGAGCATCCCGCTTTTGTATCAATAGCTCAATGAAAAAGCTATTGCTCATATATGGCGAGCTGTAGCTACAGGTGACCGTCAGCTCGAGCTTGATCAGACAGAGTTATCATATGCGCCAAAGATGGACAACACAAGAGGAGGACAACGAGACGGCGCTATCAATCGAACAATGGAGACCACCCGCGAGACTGAAAGAGACGAGCTCTTCATGGATACAATAGACATAGAGCCAGCTCCCCCATCGCCTGTCCAAGCCACGAGTGCGCACTCCAACTCCCATTCCAGAGGGCTCTCGGAATCACAAAACCTACTACCAAATAGTCCTAAGAACTTTTTCCAGTACTCGACGACGACCAAAGAGTTTCGGTTCGATAGACCTTTTGGGGAGCCGAAGCTTGGGGGTATGGGTGGGATTAGAGGTGGTTTTGGAGGGAGAGATAGTCCTGTTTGGAGTGGGGTCCCGCAGACGTTGAGGAGGAGTAGGAGGGACTGGTGGAGGAGTGTTGTCGTTGATGCTCTGGCTGTTTCGGCGTCATTGCCGTTCTTTGCGCTTGCTGGGGCTTTTATTTGGGTTGACGGAGAAAGAGTTGAGGATGGCAAGAAGAATATCTTGGAGCAGTGTATCAAAGGCGTAAGCATGGTATCCTCTGTTAGAATAAAGTCGAGGCTAACAGCAATAGGCGGCTACTTTATTCCCAATTTGTTTCTCGGTTGTGGTTGGCAGAGCAATGATCAAGGTTGCGTCTTGGAAGCTTGAGAGAGGAGCTTCTCTTGGTTCTCTTGAAAGACTCGTTGGGAGTCGGACTGTGGGTGGTACAATCATCACGCAGACCAAGTTACGATCAATCACACTAGTCAGCTTTGGTTTGGTGTTCCTATGGTTATTGTCGCCTCTCGGATCACAGTCCATCCTACGAATTCTTTCTACATCGACAGAATTCTCTACATCAGAATCGGAAGTTGCATATCTCAATTCAAGGCAAGCGAGTCAAGCTAGCAGTCTAACCTTCAACTCTTGGTTCTCAGCTTTTGCTGCGATGTTTACTTCGGCTTTACTTACACCAGACGAAGCCAAGAACAGCTCGATGGATATTTGGGGCAATGTCAGGATACCTCTCTTCTCTAGCCTTTCACATATCGGCCCAGACGAGAATGGATGGCGACAGATCCCCAAAGGCGATTCCTCACCCACATATGCATCTTTATTCGGTATTCCGATTGCAAATTTGCCTATTGGGAACACAACTCTCAATATTGAGTCAACCTATATGGAACTCGATTGTTCCAATATCACGTCACAGGTCGTCCGCGGCCCTAATTTCTTCACCAATCCCGGTTTAATATCTACGATCGGGCCCTTTAATTCAAGTCAAAATGTTTCAGCGACTACGACATGGGCAATGGGATATGTGGGCGAGGATGTCACCTCGCTATTACCGAATGTATCGATCCGAAGTCTCGACAGCTTACCGTCAGAGACAGCATCGAAAGCATTTCTTCCTGGGCTTTTCCTGTACCAGGACTTCACTGGTCGTCAGAACGTCACATCCGTTTACTGTGTCCCATCACAAGTCTATGTCGAGTCGACGGTTCGTTGTGCTATTTCCTCCTCAAACACACCAGCCGATTGTGCTGTCACAGCACAGCGACTTTCTCTTCTACCACACATGCCGACCACATTAACCTCTTTCTCGATAATATCCACATTCCTGGGCCTCACTTCCCTTCTCCCCTCCACAACGCCTTCAGCGAATAATATCGACCTCATGCAAAACTACCTCGCCAATCCTTTCTCAAACGCCTACATCCAGTCTACAACAACCGTCGCGCAGAACCCTGGCTCTACCAATGCAGACCCAAATGAAGCCGAGAGTCGTCTGCTTTCTGTCCCCGTCGAAGACATTAGCCACCGCCTCAGCCAAGTAATCAACACCTTCCTCCAAGGTACCCTCCCAAACGCTACATCCTACCTCAAAGACGATACACCCTCGACCCCCACGTTCGTAACAGCCAACACATCCTCCCTCCTCTCCGCGCAAATCTCCGCTTTACCACCCACCCTAACCGTCCCCTCCAAACTTCTCACCCTCACCCCAGTATTCACCATCTCCTGGGTCTGGATGTCCCTCTTTCTCTTCAGCACCCTCGCTGTGCTGATCTCAGCACTCTTCTCAGCTCTCCTCTCGCGGCAGACTCTTACGCGCGATTACCTGAGCTATGTTTCGAGTCTTTGTCGGGAAAGTCAGTATGTGGCTTTTCCTGCTGGGGGAGTGAGCATGGATGGGCTTGAGAGAAGTCGGTTGTGTCGGGATGTGCGGGTCAAGCTTGGAGATGTGGGCGATGTGGAAGGTGGGTGTGAGGTCGGGACAGGGGTGGCGGTTAGGGTTGGGAGGCTGGGGATTGGGGGTGAAGATGTGGTGGGGGAGTTGGATAGGAGGAAACTATATCTGTGAAGAAGCTCTGTGAGATAGTACTGTTTAGATAGATAGAGATAGAGTCTTAATTAATCCCATACCATTCGCACCCTGCTCATATCGTATACCCCTGCTTGATGTTTGAGTTTCTTAGCTGGCGTTGCAATGTTTTCATCCGACAACAATTTCCCTCGCTTAATGTCAGGCACTAAATCTCAGTGTCAAGGCGCCGAACGCGCACTCGCTTCAGCTGAAAATTACCCCGCACTTAACTGAATTACAGGGCACGTACGCTAATTTTCAGCACTGCTCTTCAGGTAAGATGTCACCAGGAGCTCTTGCGACTTACGCAAGTCCTTCCTTGGCCCATGGATTAACATCAAGTAAAACTTCTGTTCACCGAAAGCTGAGCGACTGACTATATTTTTGACGTACCACCTCGAATAAACTACTCAGTCAAGTCCGACTGCGGGATTCAGAGGCTTGAAGTAGTGAACTGGTGATTTCTTCAAACAGCGCATGACAACGAGGCCGCACAAGGGAGGATACTTTCGAGATATCACTATCATAAGGAAGTTGTTGAATAAATATTGTACATCAAATTTGAGATCTAACAGAATGACCGTGGTCATGCATGCCAGGTAGGTGAGAGCAATTTGTCTAGATAGACTTGGTCTCAGATACCGGCACCATGAACCTAAATATGTTTGTCGATGTGCATCTCTAAATGCAGTTTCGTCGTCCACTCAATCCTTAAGTCCCTCCCAAATGATAAATTTCTGACCAAGATCTAGTCTGAGTACGAACCATCAGACTCATAATCCTCCATATTGGTATCAGGATCATCGGCGCTGCTCTCAGATTCCGAGTCATCGCAGATGTCTCTCTCAGCCTTCTTGTCGTTAGAAGTCTTCTTTTTAGTATCTCCCTTGTTGTCTTTGTACTGTCAGCTTCCATCAATACGTCGCGTAATTGTCAGTACAGACCTTTGCGGACTCGACCAAACAGCTTGGCCATCTCAAGGCGTGTTAGCTTTGGCTTCATCACTTGGTCCACCATCTCAAGCTTAGCGGTTTGCACTAGAGAATATCAGCAATGCGCTGAAAACTTCGTAGTCTGGAGAATACATACTTTCCAGGATTCTATCATCGACTGAGTTGGCGATGATCAGTCTGGTAAAATGAGTTTCTTTGGTTTGACCGATGCGATAGACCCGACAGAATGCTTGTCTCTCCCTATCAAACATTAGAAGACAGTTCATAGGATTGGAACCGAAAGTTACATACGCGCATGCATTCCACCATAAGTCACTGTGAAGCTGTTAGCTTATGTATCGTTGATATAGGGCTTGGATGACGTACGTTGAAACCACGCGATTGGCAAATTCTAAGTTCAAGCCTTCTCCAGCAGTCTTGAGTGTCGCAACCATGACTCTGATTGAGGCATTAGAGCGGAAGGCTGTAGTTGCTTTTTGTCGAGCCGTCGTCGACATGTCTCCCTGCATGGAAGTAAGTAAGAGCCGCCAAGAAGTACTGAGAACGATTTTACTTACCGTGAAATAGACAAATCCAATGTTGTCTCGTTCAAGAATTCTACCTACAAGTGCTGTGAAAGCTCTCCATTGTGTGAAGATGATGATCTTGTCTGAAGGTGCTTTCATTTTCCACTCCTTGATCTGGTCTTCTAGTCCACTCAACTTGGTACTCGGTGGCATTTCCGACGTGCCTGCATCGAAATCCATCAACCATGGCATTGGAGGATGGATCGGGATGACGCCCAAATTGTCCATTCCCTTTGGCTTGAGCTTCTTCTTCGAATTCTTCTCTGACTTCTTGTCAACCTTCCTATCGGTCTGGCCCTTAGCAGACTTCTCAGACTTCGAATTTGGTGACTTTGTCTTCTTCTTTGTAGCCTTTAGTTGTGCTGGTGTTTTCAAGGATGTGACATCAAATATGGCGCCGCATGACGGACATTCTGGATCCTTTGATTAAGTTAGCATGTCGCGTTGGATAAGTTGACTTTGTCGGTTGTCTTACGGATTTTCCATTGCCATCATCCGCCAGGGCATGCTCTTCGATACATCCTTTGCAGAAACGGTGCTTGCAGAGAGGGATAATTCGAGTTTGGCGAGCAATATCCCAGCACTTACGACAGACGTCGCCATCTGTACGATCATCTCCATACTCAGTGTAACCGCATCTCTTTTGCTCAAGCAAAACGCCAATTCCTGACTTGCGTCAGTACACTCCGTCAGAGGAAGCGAAAACCTTACGTCTACATATCAGATTATTGGGATCGTTCAAGTCAAGAAGCTTCTGGTAGATGTTTTCAAGTTCTGGAACGTCGAAGATTTCCTAACTGCATTAAGCAAAATGCCGGATGTGATACGGTGAGCACTTACCTGAATGTCTTGTTCGACAAGAAGAGGATGTGCGGTCATCCTAGAGGATCAATTAGATCAGGGAAGTATATAGAACATCGACACTTACTGGCGCAGACGTGTAATCCCGATGAGCATGTCCTTAAGCTTTTCATCTTGTTTCTGTGCATCTTCATCTGGGTTGTCCAGGTCCTCCTTATCTACCGACTCCTCTTGATCGCCGATAAGCTTGATTGCGAGCTGATCACATTTCTCGACCTTGCTGTCATCTTCGTCTTGACCCTCCAATACTTCCTGAAGCTCCTTGGCAAACTTGCCTTCCATTGCCTCGTATAGGATCTTTTCTACGGCCGAGAACTCAAACTTGGGGTCGTTGACATGTGTTCTAGGGAGATCAATAAGTGGTCTGCCCATAAACTTGTCTTGCATGGTTCGGCTATTCATTCGTATAGGTCAGTCATAACACAAGATGGACAGCAAATAGAAGGACTCGCCTGAGGAGTAGTCTCGCAAGAACCTTGTCCAATCTCTCCATGTTCTCTGGCTTCTACACTGCATGAGTAGAGGTCAAATGAGAGGAGCAAATCAACGATCACCAACCTTTTCGACATCGCAGAATTTAGCTCTGAACCTTGGATATATGTCAATATCTCGTTTAAAATCTATGGGGCCAACAATACTCACATCTTAAGGCTCTTGGCATCTGGCTCACGGAAGAAACGGAAATACGGATAGAGTTCTGAGAAAGTCAGTTCCATCATTTCGTCGTACTAGGAGGCTTCACCTTCATAGCTGTTCATAATCGGTGTCTATTGGAACTAGGTTAGTAAGATCCCACAAAGGGGTTCAGATCACGGTACCCCACTCAAAGCCCAGCGATGCTTGCCTTTCAAGGCATTCACAGCGTAACTAATCCTACTGGTATGATTTTTGATCTTGTGCTGACTTCATCAGTAAAGCCGTTTGGCCTGACAAGCTGGGCCACTCACAGCCTCATCGATAACTATCTAATAACTGTTAGCTTCCGTAACAATGTGGAGACCTTGATTCTCGGTCCAGCTGGCAAGTGCCAGGGTTTCCGGAACCGGGACCGGGACGATTCTTAACAGAAAGACATACCCTGTACCAGTCCACCTGGTGCAATGCGCCGGAAGTACTCATGTTGGACTGTATCCATGCTTCAACTGCCGCCGAATCATTCTCTGATGCTTCGAAATCTTTACCACATTCTCGATCAACGCCTCTTAACTTCGACTGCAGCTGCTTCTCGGGAAAGGGACAACTCCTTGATACTTCGCCATATGATGCCAGTACTACGTCGTTATCAGTGATTCTACGAGAGTCCTTTTTTGAGTCAAAAATCAAAATGCCTCGGAAAGCTCTGTCGGAAGTGTGCTTATCGATCTCGGAAGCCCATTGTGCCAACTTTTATCCAGTCAGCAATATGCCTACCAATGTCAAAATTTCAACTTTACATACCAAAGACGGCCCGGCAATGATCAATGTGCTTCTCTGATTGCGTGGAATTTTCTCCTCTTTTGGCTTGCCCTTTGCTGGATTCGATACCATAGTCTAAACGATCAGCGAGAGCCACGATAAAGAGAAGTAATGCTTCTTACAGCGAGAGTCTGCACAGTCTTTCCCAATCCCTACACCGAATCAGCATTGAGGATAAGGTAAAGATAGAGCATAGCTCACCATTGAGTCTGCCAAGATTCCGCCCTTTCCTTCGTCACTTGACTCTTCTCTTCCAAGCATCCAATCAACTCCGATGACTTGGTGATTGAGAAGTCCTAGCAGTGTTAGGAATAACAATCGGCCAGAAAGTGGTAGGCATATTTACCGCTCTTCATCCCATTCAGCATCCACAATCCATCCTGTCCTTTGATCTTTCTCCCAAAGTTCTTCACCGCAGCCTCTAGGGCGTCCAGTTGTGATCGATTGGTCTTTGCATCACTAGTTGCTGGACAATTTGCCAGCATTCTGCGAAATTGTTGACCCCAGCCGGCAGCTTTGATCTGGGTTGCCTTTTCTTGCGGAGTTTCTGTTTGAAGAGCATCGACTGCGGTAGAGCCTCTCAGTAGATTCATGAAAGTAGTCGTTTCACCCAATGCATTGGCCTGGAGATGCAATTGTCGCGCAGAATCACCACGTCTATCTGTGTCCTTAGACTTAGCTTGCAGGGACCGCTGCCTTTTCCCTTTGGCTTGCTGATCGCTGGGTGTGATTTTCTGGCGCTTCGGGATATGGTAGGCAGCCATTGGATTTATATTCGAATGTCCGGAGGAATCGCAACTTTGAAGGACTGCCTGACTCGTTGAGTTGACGCTTGAGTCCCTACCGCACAAGATGTTGTTAGTAAAGTATGCAAGGACACAATTTTTACCTACGAACTGAACTAACTCACTTGTCTGGACCTTCATGAAGCTGCTTTCTCTTCTGAGCTAGCTCGCAGCTAGGAGACTTCTCTTCAAGACGAGGAGATTGAGCATGGGGATTGCCGGTAAGCAATGCCGAATCTCCAATGTACTGTGGAAGAAGAATTTCTCTGCTACTTTCGCCAAACAACGATGCAGGATGCAAATCGGTTGAGGTAACTTGATTGTCGAAGAGACCTTCGCCAGTCTGTTCCTCCTTCTTGATCTTTTCGACCATGGAATCTGCCGAAACAACAGGGCGACTCACAGCTGGGCCATCGTTGTGACCAGTGTTCTCTTGCTTGATTAAAGAACCGACCGGGGCAAACTTTGAGGCTGTGTCCCGGATATCGCTCAGCATATGGAACTCCGTCGTCTTCTGGTCTTGAGTGATATTGTTGTCAATATCGTTGCTGATATCTTCACCCGTACTTTGCTCCATGGTGTCACTCGCGCCAGCAATCAGTGACTTCTGCTCACGTTGGAAATTGCCTAGGGAGTCGACTGTTAAGTTAACACGTTGTTGGTCATGTTCCAGCTCACTGACGGTCTTGTCATGAGAACTGTCCAACTCAACATCGGCGGCACGGTTTGGGACCACTTCCTTGCGGTGGATCTGGTTGTTGTCGTCTGTGGGTTGATTTGAGGCTTGCCCAGTTGCATGGCACCCATCTTGAGTACACAGTTCAACGCCTGAGGTCGAGTGTTCCGCTGGCTCCGTTATGACCACATCCTGTGAGGACTTTGTGACAGACTCTGTGCTATGTTCCGGTGTTGTTTCGATGGATACACTCTCAAGGGAAGTTACTGCTCCAGAGTCTGTCATGCCGCCTTCCTCAGACACAGCGGGGATTTGATTCTGCGATGTAATCATGTTGTTTTCCATTGTGGGAAGTGGTCTGCTTAGGTGAACTAGAAATCAAAAGTGAAGATTGTTAGCCTTGGATTATCATTTAGTATTGCAAAAGATCTCAACAAGCTGAAATACTAAACTTGGGAAGGGTGAGCACGGTTGAAGTGAGCAGGTGGAATTGATACCAGATTTCCTTTCTAGAGCAATCGAGGCCATCTCCGCAAGTAAGTTGAAGGTGAGGGGTAGAAGATGGTGAGAAGTTCAGGGGAAGCAAGCAAAGCTGGAAGAGAGAGTTCTGATTTCAGAAGGTGAGGCCATGGACTAAGAAGAATACGTACCTTGGATGAAACTATCTCACTACAGGCTATGTTTGCACCTGAGAAGTATCGGGAGTCTGATGAGCGAAATTGGGTGTGGCGAGCGCAGATTTCTCAAGCAGATAGAAGCTTGCTAAAGGGCTAGTGTTGTATGCAGTAGATAGAATTTGAAGTGGAAGAGGGTGCTTGGAGGGTATGAAGAGAGATTGTTGTTGCAGAGGTTGAATGATGTTGAAGTTGAAGAGAAGAGCGAGCTGGTTGAGGGAGACAAGTGATGGTCTTATAGAACTAAAGTCAAAGATTAGCGTTGACTAGCGTTGAGGCGAGGAGGAAAAAGATTACAATGATACGCGGAAGAAGTGAATCTATGAAAAGAAGGCTGAATTAACCAAGGCATCAGCTCTAAAAAATTGGAACTAAACGCCTTAGTTAAATCTTGTTCCGTGAAGTGCGTCAGAGGAAGACTCTCATAGACCTTGTTACACAAGGTTTAGCTATCCAAGGCTGCTGCGACCAAGTCTTTTGATCGACTTTCCCAATCCGACATTGTGAGGTTTTGACCCATGACTTGCAGTTTGTTGACTTCGCTTGGGTCAGTATGCACTTCTGATGGTTCTGGAAAGATCCGGATAGCTGGGCCATATCGCAGCATACCTATCAGATGTTGAATCTTCTGTGTGTTTCGAAGACGTGTATCAGAAGAGGTAGCCCCAGCTATTTCCTAGTCGGGGTTCTCGCAAGGCTATGTAACCCGCTGAGGAATGGTTCACAAAAACAGAGAAAGAAGTTGATTAGATGGGTAGTTCTTCATTCAAGCTTGTTGTTAGACATCTCCACCGACTTGGTCATATAAATTCCATGATTATCTGTTCCATCTGCAATTCCAACACTTGGCCCGGTCTGCACAGTCGTATGAGATCCCAAGATTTCAGCATCATGAGTCTTGGCACCGAAATCTGCGTGAAAGGATGCCGTCCTCGTGCTCAGTCTCTCACTGCCGTTTTCATTTCCATCTTGGCGTTCGCTCAACTCAACTAGGCTCCTGGTTGAGCTATGATTATCTGCTCGACTTTTGGGGAGCCCAGATGGCGTTCGGTTTGTCATTGCGCGGGTATCTGTAGCATTTGTCTCTCCAAAAGTCATCTTCAGGGACGGGAAGAAGTATTCGAGCAGAGAGCGGCAAGCCGGTAGACATGCACAAATTATCCCGACGCTTTGTTCCAGATGCGAGTAGACAACAACGGGAGCTTGATCATCTAAGCGTACAAATCAGTTAGGGACTTTCATCAACTTTGCTATGATCTAAAACTTACATGACAAATCGCTTGAGTGATCAAGTTGTATCAGTGATGGAAGGCGCATGAAGCTACAAACGAGTGCTATAGATCCAACCGAAAACATAATCATCAAATTCGCCTTTTTTTTCCAAGCAAGTTTGAGCTTCCAGACAGTCGGAATGGGAATCGCCAGGATTAAGACGCTCTGGAATATGCTGAAGACTGCCGCTGCCTCCAAAGTAGCATAGCCATTGATACAATGAACAGGAGCGACTTTATACATCCAATTGGTCCAATAACCATGGAGGGGCACCTAGATCGATTGGTCAGATCTTCTGCCACCTGATTGGAATATCTCATCTCACACATTGAAAGGCCAGCGCCAATAAAATGGAGAAGTTGGACATGGAAACGAACAGTCCACTGATCCAAATTGTCTGCCGAAGCCGGTGGTCCGGAAAAATACGGAGGAAGAACAGCAACAATGACAGCTTTGTCAAAGTGATAGATATGAGGTAAAATAGTTCCACAACGTAGAAGAATTTCCTTCCCGTGATGATCTGCTCAGTACTCAGCCAGTAGGTATGTTGGCCAAAGCCATTCAACACTAAGCCCAACGAAGTGCCAACTAGACAGCGATCGAATTAGCAATGCGTATAAGAAAGAGAGAAGTGAACATGACGAGACGTCAGAATTTAAGGCAAAGATGACCCGAGAAACACCTACCGTCAACAAAATAGGCTGCTGCAGAAGCCAGTATCATCCAATCATCTACACCAAGCCCTACATCCAACAACACTCGTGCCACGACTCGACCTCCTATGAAGCATGCCGTGAGGAACGGCACAATATAATCCATTTTGAGAACGTCTTTCAGTCGTGTCTTGTCACTTTCGACCCCGCATGATACAGCCGAGTATTTCTGTAATTCGAGGAGCTCAGGAATCGTGCTACATGTTGAATAGGCGCACGACGAAACTGCAGACGTCAAATCGGCACTTTTGCAGATACAAGTCGTGTTGGAGGTTGATCCGCAGTACTGGGCAATATAAGTCGACAGGCATGAAAGCTGAGCTACCGGTCAGTCGAACATTCAAGTTGACGATCCTTCACCTTATTGGCACGTACCGAGCAATTCGGCGCAGCTGTGATATCGTCTCTTTCAAGGATGAATCCAGAAGCCAAGCTTCCCCCAGTCCCAAGATTCGCAATAAAGAAACATAAAATAACGATCAACCACATCTTTGCTCTGCTGATGTGAAAGAGTGTCGGCCCCGACACGGGAGGCAAGATGAAAAAATTGCAGACTTCACAAAGAACAATGGTTTGCGCAACATGTAAGACATTTTTTGGGCGATGGCATCACTTTAGTCGAAGAAGATCGCGGCTATCGTCAAACGCAAAACGCAAAGCTTCTTCTCCACTGTATGGGAAGAGCTAAATTTCCGGAATATCGGATCTTGGTATGAACCCTGATTTCAGTGGGCATCCGAGGTGCCTCAGACCCGTCCCTGGAAAACGCGGCTCAAAGAAAGATAGATAAGACCATACGAGTCGCGAATGTTGAGAGACATGTTGATACACATCTACCACTCATGAAATCCTCAAGAAAAGCTTACCTTCTCAGATCTATCTGCAGACCAATTTCTGTTAATACCGGTTACCTTATTGGTCACAGCGTCATATCAATTATGCGGACCTAAGAATATCGAGACGGAAACGGGTGGCATTTCTCCGGTGCTGTTGATTTTGGAATCATCAATCACCCTGACTCGACAGAAAAACTTAAGAAAAAGAAACAGCCACACCTCTCAATATTTCATGATCTAACAACAGGCTAAGAGCTATCCTGCGTGGAGTGTTGAGCAGCAAGAATAAGAAACCGAAATCGTTCAGATGTTGCTCAACGAGTGCTGTTCTGTTTCCTCGTATCCTCTCCAAGAGTGATTTGTCGTCGTCACCGCCAGTCATTGGACTTGGAATTAACCTTCCGTCTCATCTTGGCCATTCTTCGGGTCCCTCCTATCGCACACACCACCCTAGCCTCCGTGCTGGTAAAAACTCGGACACAGGCGCCGGCTTCCCCACAGCAAAGTAAAACTAATGCACAGCAGCGGACCGTTGCGAAAATGTTCTAAAGACAGTCCAAACTAGTCTCGATAGAGTAGGTAAATCTTGAATACCTGCCCGCTCGTGTATCAGATAAAGCTTTTGATGTTCTAGGCCAGATGGAACAGTCTGGTAACGGAGTCCTTTTCACATTTTCAATGATGCCAAATATCGTTTGAGCCCGGCAAGACCGAAAAGTGCAGGCTTTGGCTTCATGCAGTTGTCCATACATGTCGAGCCGAGTCAGCTTTCGAGTTTCTGTGAAGTCCAGATTGCAAGTTTCTATGTAGGTTCACAATTCCTTTCTTGGTCCAGTATCTCGGTTCAAGCTTTCATGGTATTACTCATGGGATGCATTCCGACCTCTCATTCATTATCATTCCCATTTTGTGACCTCTCCTTCCACATCTACATCAAGGTCTCGAGGTACCGCGGATGATACCCTACCAATCCCATCTCTGTCTTCAAAAATGCATCCAAAAGCACATTTCCCGACAGCAGAAGCCAACACAGCACCCAGCAGAATCCAAGCCATGTACGCCACTCCTGATGTTCCATTTTCGTGTTTTCTCCTTTCAACTTCCTCACGCCAAGCTTCGTATTGAATAATCTTACGACTCCGTCTTCGAATATAATTCCAGCAGCCTGCAATAGGAAGTAGACAATCCAACAATAGAATCGATCGTACATCGTCGCGTACGGTGAGGTGAGTGTTGGATACGCGAGACCGGCAGCTGCATACCCATGGTACAATCCAGACAGTAGGAACGTGAGGACCACAGTCATGATAGACGATGTTTTTGTATGTCGAGAGATGCCAAGCACCTTCAGGATAAATTGAGTGTAGCCAGAAAGGACCTGAACGGTGAGCTTTGGCCAAAGAATTGAAAGAAAGGAGAAGTCAGACCTTTCGAATTCCTTGATGCCAAAATGAACCCCAAAAGTATCGCAGTGTGGTTGTCATGCGGATGTCTCCGAAGTAAGGAGGCCAGTCCTGCACTCCTGTAAACGAGAGTAACATGTCTAGACCAATTGAAGACGTACCTCTGGTTGATCCAGTCCGGAAGCTACAGCGAGCAGTGAAAATGCTTCGTAATTAAGGAAGTTCGCAAAATATGATTGAAGACCAATGGTGAAGATCATAAGCATACGCCCTTGAAGATTCATCGTCGAAGGTAGCGGTGCGTAACGATGATGTTGTGTGCTTATATACGCCGAGCAGAACATCAAAATCACGGACCCCATCACGAAATCCATAGCAGTTCGCAAGATGAAATTCCTCCTTGACTCATTCATTCTACCCTTTGGTACACCATTCACCTGAAAGTTCCAGCCAATTCCCCGCATGTTTGCCATCAGAGTCGCCGCCCATTTGAGCTTCTTCCACCCAAATCCTCCCATGAATGTTGCTTCACGAGGGTGGCCCAGTCTCCAGTATGTTTTCTCTGGGACTGTGAAAAGAACATTGGAGACCACATTGAGACATAAAGACCATAGCATGGCTCGGCAGTACCGAGTGCTGGGATTCGTAGGGAAAGACTGTTGTTCTGCGAGGTAGAGGAGAACGCTAATGATGAGTGCGAAGATGACACCCCTGCCAGGGAATGGTGGACTCCAGAGAGCGAGAAGGCTTAGAATACCCAGAGCGAGATAGAGAGACATTGCGGTGACCACAGAAGTCGTAAACCTTTGGCATATTTAGCAATGATTGGCTCGAAACTGTGAACCGTCGTCGTACCATGCTGGACACTCATTACTATACTTCTCAGCCATCATTCAATGAACACTGTACTAAAAAATCGTAACCGGCTTGCAAATTGGCGAGATTGTTAGTTCCTTTGTTCTGTAAACGAATGAAGTCGCTGTTGAAATTGCTGCCTGATAAATGCGAGGTGTGGTGTGAGTGTCTCCTGACAAGTTCTCTTGGCATTATCTGACTTCTGGCCCTACATAATAATGGCCAGATACAGACAAGTCTGGAGAGCTCAGGTAAGTAGAGATGTATCTTACCCAAAGTTGGAACGTCGAATGGGACCGAGGCATCAACAATAAGTTTCTCATCTCTGATACCGACATCGTGAGGGAGCCTTTCGCTTACTAATTCCGGGGGGTTAAAAACTCGCTTGCTGGTAAACATTGGCCAGTGTCTCTTTGGGGCTGGCTTGCAGCGCATTTCAGAGCCTTAGCTCGACGCTTCAGGGCATCGTACGCTGAAAGGGCAGCATAGCCAGCGCCCATAGCGTCTCTGACACTCACCTCACTACGTCAGCAAACTAGTGACCATACCTTGACCACACCCCAAATCAAGTCTCGATTACAGTACTTTCTCAATTGCAGCAATATGAGTGGAATGAGGAAAAAACAATCAATTCTATATTGCGCCATACCCATGAGCTTGGAAATTTCCTTGTCCCAAAGTAAAAGACCACATGTGAACCATCTACAAATACAACGCCCCTCACAATTCATCATGATCACCCCCCTCACTCTTCACCTGTCTAAATCGATAGACCTTCGCCGAATGCCTCTCAACAACGACATCCCACTGTCCCCTCGGCTCAACAACACCGACTTTCTTGCCGAACAGCCTCTCATCACCCTTCTCCAAACCCTCCTTGTACGACACCTCGCTCGCGTTATACCAGTTCAGCTTCTTCAGTACTTGACTTCTCGACGCCTGATCCTCAGCATCCAGAATAGCTTGCGCATCAGCATCACTCATGCGATCAGCCCAAAGATCGAAAACCTCCCAGGATTTCTTCACCTGAGGCGCGGAGCCACCGGGTCCGGAAGGTGTAAAGATCTCCTTGAGCGATGCGCTCATCTCGACATCTTCATTGGCAGCGTTGAGGAGAATCACGACTTGATCGCCATTCGCAAGCTTTCCACTCCAAATGTGCGTCTCACCGATGTCATACTCATCTTTGGGCACGCTGGTATTGCGCGCAACTCTGGTAGCCGAACGACCATGAGGATCCTGGGAAAGAGCGATGATTGCGGGGTTATTGACAATGGAGAGAGTTTGTGGTGACATGATTCGAAGGTCGTTGCCGAGCATGAGAGGTGATTTGAGAGCAGCCCAGAGCGCGAAATGGGCTTTGTACTCTTCATCCGTCATACCACCTTGGCCGACCTCGAGCATATCGAGATCACTCCAGCCTCCTGGAATGCTGCGATCGGCGAAAGGTGCAACCTTGTTGAGGATAAACAAGACAGAGCAGTGAGTCCCTGGAGCTATGCAGAATGGATCGGCGGGATTATTGGTATCGCAGGCGCAGAGAGCGTCTGGGCGTGAGAAGGAGTCGTAGATATCTCCTGACATGCGCCATGCGTTTGCAATTGACATTCCCCACTGTTAGGAGTTAGCTTAAGATCTGTTCCGATGTATATAATAGGGGCTGCGTGCCGTGTGAACATAGTCTTCGCCCCAATTGCAAAGACTCAAGGCTATATTGCGGCCAGTAGCTTTGAGCGCATCGGCCATAACTTTGAAGCGATTGAATGAGATCTGTGGAGTTCCCATTCGGCCCATATGGAAACAATTGTCGTACTTCAGAAAATCAACACCCCAGTTCGCGAAGTTCTCAGCGTCCTTAGTCTCGTGATCAAGTGATCCCGCTGGAGTAGAAGTCAGTGAATTGTTACCTCCCAAATCTAGATTGTACTTACCAAATCTGGCACAGGTCATCTCTCCCGCACTTGAGTACATCCCAAACTTGAAGCCAACGCTGTGCAATTCGTCCGAGACATGCTTCATACCACGAGGAAACTTCTCTTTATCAGCGTTGACGTAACCATCATCGCCTCGAGGAGATTGCCAGCAGTCGTCCAGAACAACATGGTCATAGCCTAGGTCTTGGAGACCTAAATCTATGAGCTTCTTCGAGGTGCTGAGGAGCAAGTCTTCGGAGACATTGCAAGCGAGGGAATTCCAGTTATTCCATCCCATAGGAGGGGTGATGGCGAGACCATTGCTCACGGCCTGAGCCACATGGAAGAGCGAGACGGCGGCAGGAACGACGGATAATGAACGGACCATGTTGATGATGTTCTTTTCTTTATTTCTCTCATCTCGAAGGAGGAAGTCCCTCTCTTACTTTTATATTTTGCTTCGACGAGATCGTCACTTGCGTGAAGCATGCCCGCGCTAAGTGAGGGGCAGGACTTGGAGGCGGAAAGCCAAGACTTCTGTCCCTAGCTTGCATTAGGGTCTTGGTGTGGAGGGAATGCCCCCCTTTTTTCTCATTTCCGCGAATTCCGCCGCTCGTGTTTGTGGAGGACCTCCCCGAGGTGGATTTTATAACGCTACATGCCTTGTTGACTTGATGCATGGCGTTCTTGAACCTGGAGAATTGCTGACGGTTTGCGGGGTTTGACTCACCAGTGCATGACGGAAAGCTGTAGGAGCGGGATTGAAAAGCGCCTTCAGAGCGGATGAATAAGTGCCACGATGTCGGCCTTTATTGATGTATGCGTGTAGTCCTTCAAGAAAAGCGAAAGTTGAGAATTCATTTCACCTACAAGCACTGAGCCCCTTACCTGGGAAAAATCCCTACAGATTTATTCAATTCGAAAAGATGTCGGGTCCTCTCATCACAGCAACGACACAAGCTGTCTTCCTCGGATCATTATCCAATGTCCTCGCTCAAGCTTTCTCAGCATATGAATCACAGGTATGGCTCGAGAAACCTTTCTTGGTAGTCTGAACTAATAGCGAGAACTTGTAGAAGCTCTTCAATTTCGATGTCGTTGATACTCTGCGCTGTGCGATTCTCGGAGCAGTTGTAACACCACCAAACTTCATATGGCAAAATTTTCTCGAGAAAAAGTTTCCTTCGAAGAAGGCTATAGTCTCTCAAGAATCGTCGAAGAAACAAGACTTGGTCGAAGATAGTGAAGGCCGGCTGAGCAAGTCGAATACGATTGCAAAGTTCTTCCTCGACCAAACAATCGGCTGCTGGATCAACACCTTGGCGTTCCTCCTTCTTTTTGGCTTCTTGAAAGGGAAGGGTGCGCTGGAGATTGAAAATGAGGTGAAGACCGTAGGTTTCTTCCTGTCTCGGGCATATTCACCAAGCTGACAAATCTCAGGGGTTCTGGTCCATGGTCCTATCGTCGTATCGATTCTGGCCTCTAGTGACGTTGACAAATCTGATTTTGGTCCCTCCAAATCAGCGCATGTTGGTCGGAAATCTGGCTGGACTGGCTTGGGGTATATTCGTAAATTTGGTAATGGTGGGGTGAAGGCTTGTTGTTGTGCATGCTAGATCCATTAGGGGATCCCAGTCATGTTCCCCAAGCGAATCCACACATGTTTTGTTGGCGATATTCAGTACATTAGGCATAGAATTAGACATTCGTAGACTATGAACCACAGTTCGATTCAATTTTGACGAATTCAAAGATCAAAGCCTTGAGTGAGACCTGCCAAAGTCCACAGTGGACTTTGAACATCAGGTTCCTTCTCTTCCACCTCTTTGGCAAACTCGACCAGAAACCTCAACATCCAGCGATCAAGTACGAAACTCGTATCCATAGACTTCCTGCATGTATCGTGAAAAGCCCTCAGCCTATTCATAGCCCTGCTAAGCGTCGACCAGTATTGCTTCAGGTGAAGAAGAATGCCGAAATTCCGTTCTAGCCTGGCGCGTGAGATGCCGATGCGATTCTCATCAGATGAAAACAGGAGGGTGTGAATCTGCACAGTTGATGCGATGACCAGCACATGTGCCACCATCGTATAAAGTACATCGGAATTAGGGGTTTCGAAGGCGCGATAGATCATTTCGCAGAGTTTGGCAGCATGGTCCTTGCATTTTTCTGCGTAGAGACCAGCCGAAGGAATCGAGCTGTAGGGCTCAACGTGAAGAAACTGATAGAAAAGAAGCTGCCCAAAGTGGTAGTACCCCAAATAGACTGCCGCAAAATATCTTCCAAGGCCATGGGATGCAAACCATGCGAAATTCTCTGGCGTATCTCGCATAATGTCGGGCAGAGCTTGATACCAGTCATCTAGCCGCTTGCTCAGCTGCTCAACAGCCTCTTCCAAATGAACACCTTCAAGATGTTCCTGTACGCATTTTTCGTTGAAGTTGTTGATGGCAAGTAGAATCCGGTTCAGTTTGATCATCTCAGCAAGGATAGGTGAAGAGCGATCGGAACCTGGGGATACTAGTGGCATGTTACTGCCGAGAGCAAGATACTGCAATTCATCTGTTGGTAGCGGGATGTCGAGATTGGGCATGAGTTTCGGAAGCTTAACGGCAGTCGAGGACCAGACGTCAACCATGCAGAGTGACGATAGAACTGCAAGGTCAGCGAGTCAATTTATAGCATACAGAGGCTACTGACCGCGAATATTGATCTCATGCTCGAGGGGGCCAGAGGGCACGCGATTTGGCAGGTCTAAGAGTTGGGCCCTAGGTCGTAAATAAACATTGGCTGTAAGATGATGGAGTTCCAAAGACTCAAGGTAGAGCATGAGTGCAGGATTTTGCACACATCGGAGAGAGTTGGGCAACTTACATCCTACATGCAATACCATAATACACATTTTCCGTCACATCATCTCCATCTGCGATGTATGCCGCTCCAAGAAGTACACAGGCTTGCACTGTTGTGAGAGATGCTCTACTAATTTGTAGAAGTCTCTCTGCTCTAGGTATGAACGCAGCTCCACGATCGTGAGGCGGGCTCCCACCAAAGAAGGGGTCAGTCGAGAATCTGGTACTGTCAGAGATGCTACACGACATACAGTAAGCTATCAGGTTCTCTACGAACCTCGCAGACAGGGCGAATATTGGATATAACAAGACATTTTCTACTTGTTCTTCTGCCACCGCAGCCATGAAGCTAGGAGGATGAAACAAAGTATGGAATTGGTTGTGAATGTAGTCGAAATACAACTGCACGAGCTCGAGCCTTAGAGCAAGCGGGGGTAGCGCACTGTCCGCTCCTTGATCACCATCTTGAGCATCAGGATGATTCTCAAGCTGACGGCTCTCGGAGACCAGCGCTGACTGATGATAGTAACCTCCCACAGGTGGTTTCTGGACGCATTTGATACGTCGAGCGATGCAATGCGTGCAATCCCGCTCGCCTTCGACGATCTTACACTTTCGACGACGGTTCCTGCATTATGATTGTCAGAGGTGGATATACTCCAGATCACAAAAAGGTTACTTACCGGCACGCTTCGCAGGCTGTTGGCTTCCTCATTGCCACTCGGACTGCCTTTGGTCATATGAAAAGGGTGAAATATGCACAAGCCGGTTCAATAGCCAATACGAGTCATACAGAAGCTTTCCGATTAATTTTCCACCCCCAAGACAGTACCCTTGGAGTTGCGATCCCGGGGTGTGGAGTTTAGGTTGGTGTGCTAGCATCCGAGGATGTGGTGATGAGGAGAGATGAGGGGAAAGGAGGAGGCCAGTAAGATTGGGAGGAGGCGGCGGAGAGCAAAACCGCCGCTAAAGTGTTCGCCAAGTCTGGTCTCCAGTGACGGGTGGGGTCATTCTCGGCAACCTCACTGGTGAAGCTGAAATTCTCGCTTCCCAGTCTTCTCTTGAGAACTTTCCAACACACCACACCGTCTTGGTAGATCTTGGTGCGTTTGCGAATGAAAGGCTCCGTATCCGACAAATCGAATGGCGGCTCATTCTTAGTACCGACCTAGAGACAGTTTGTCAACTTTAGTGATGTCGTAAGACCATTACCGTCGACCTTGAATCGGGCCAGTTCTGGTACTCTTTCACATGGATCAAGTGCACTGCGCGGACTTTGAATCCTGGAGTTATGTGAGGAACCTGCAATGGCTGTAATCCTTTAACCGGGTCGAACTCCAAATTCAGCCAGTATCCCGACTTTTCCAAGAATCGCATGAAGATGTGAGCTGCCGAGCAGAATTCGGACTGGTTTCAAGCGGTTGTTAGAAGTGTGTTGACAGCCTGCATCAAACGGGCAATAGTCCTACTTCAGGAAAGCTTGGCCGCCATATTGGTTCTTCAAACCAACTCCAGAAAGCCATCCCGCTTTTCGGTCAGGACTAGCGTTTGTAGTCGCCCCATGGGGGGCAGGGGGGAAGATGTTTTCCACCTTACTCCGCCACGCGGTACACCCCGCAGACTCTAAATCGTAGCCCAAGATTCATTGCCTCAACAGAGGAGACTTGGCTGTTGATAAACGGTTGGCTTATCCATGTAAAAGGCTATATAAGGTGCTGGCTTGCCCACAGTTTCGATATCTCCTCATCAGTTGCAGTTCTCTGCTTTGAACACTTTGGTGGACCAATCACTTCCCAACTGTAATTCCAAGCATCAACATCATGGCCTCATCAAATGCTCCTCCAGTTCTTTCCGAGCCAAAGGCCCCCTTACCAACGACCACTGGGGCAGACACACTCGGCACCTCAGCCGAAGAGGCGACTCATGCCATCCAACTCGAGCGAGATCTGTCGTTGAGAGATACACTCAAGCTCTATCCTAGAGCCATCATGTTCTCTTTTGTCATATCACTCGCTGTTATCATGGAAGGCTACGATACCAATCTTATGGGCAACTTTTACCCTTACCCCTCCTTCAAGAATCGCTTCGGTGATCAAGTTGATCCCGAAGGCGGCATGTTGGTATCCGCAAAGTGGCAGACCATTATCGGAAACTCTACTCAAGTATGCATAGCCCAGTCTTTTAACTAAGAGGTCCTTGCTGATATGATCATAATAGGTTGGGTCGATCCTCGGTCTCTTCCTCAACGGTATAATCTCAGAACGATTCGGTTACAGAATGACCATGATCTACACCATGATTGCTCTGATCGGTACAATCTTCATCCCCTTCTTCTCGACTAGCTTGGAGATGTTTGTTGCGGGCGGGATCTTGCAAGGAAGTGAGTACTGAGAGCACTCTCTCCAATGTTTACTATCACGCGACTTTGGGCTTTTCTACCTAAAGAAACAAAACTTTCTCGAGACATAATAGCTAACAGTTAATTGAATCAAAGTCCCCTGGGGCGTGTTCCAGACTCTTGCGGTGACTTATGCCGCTGACATTTGCCCGACCTCTCTTCGAGCTTATATGACTTCGTGGATTAACATGTGTTGGGTCATCGGCCAACTGATCTCATCCGGCATGCTTCGAGGACTTCTCAACCGCACCGATGAGTGGGGCTACAAGATTCCCTTCGCAATCCAATGGGTGTGGCCAATTCCAATCATGATCGGCACATTCCTCGCTCCAGAGTCGCCGTGGTGGCTCGTACGAAAAGGCCGTCTTGAAGAAGCGAAGAATGCCCTTCTTTCCCTCACAAACCGAAACTCCGGCATCGAATTCGACGTCGACGCCCAAGTGTCCATGATGGAAGTCACGAACCAGTTTGAAATCGAGTCCAGCTCTGGTGCACACTACTGGGATTGCTTCCGAGGAACTGATCGCCGCCGAACCGAAATCGCTTCGATGGTCTGGCTCACGCAAGCTTTCTGTGGTATTCCATTTATGAGCTTCAGCACACAATTTTATTTGCGAGCTGGCCTCAACAACGAAGATGCGTACAGTATGAACATTGGGCAGACGGGTCTTGGCTTTGTTGGATGCTTGATCGCGTGGTGGTTGATGACTAAATGCGGACGCCGAACACTTTACGTGTGGGGTCTCAGCGCCATGTTTGTTTTGTTGATGGTCATTGGATTCTGCGGCCTCAAATCCAATGCTGGCTCAGCATGGGCAGCTGGTTCTCTCCTCCTCGTCTTCCTCTTCGTTTTCCAGCTGTCCGTTGGACCAACTTGCTACTCCTTGGTAGCCGAAATTCCATCAACCCGTCTTCGCATCAAAACCGTCGCTCTCGCCAGAGCATTCTATAATGCAGGCGGATTCATCAACAATGCATTGATGCCACAGATGATGGGTCTCAACGCGTGGAACTGGGGAGCGAAAGCTGGATTCTTTTGGGCTGGAATCGATGCCTTGTTCTTGGTCTGGGTGTTCTTCCGCTTACCCGAGCCAAAGGGACTTACCTATTCTGAGCTGGACCTTCTTTTCGAGCATGATGTGGGGGCTAGAGGGTTCTCGCAGAGTGCTGCCGATCTTCTGAAGCCGGCTTTGCAGGATGTTGGGACTGTTGATGAGAAGGTGACAGCAGTTCATGTCGAGTAGAGACGGGACATAAATTGGCACTAGCACAAGTTTTTGTCGTTTAAGAACACAAGTATAGATATTAGCAGCACATGGAGTATTAAATGAATGAAACCCATAAATCAGCTTAATATCCTACGGAGCACATGAAAAGTGTGCGCTTTGGCAGACGTTCATCCTCATCCGACTCGACTGGTGTGAATATTTCATGCTATCCGGTGGAATCAATTATGAATGCAGAGTAAGACAGCCAAGCTTTTAGACTTGTCTAATCATGCAGTTGCATGGACGTAGCTGCTCACGAATAATGGGATATATGAAGTATCGATTCAGGCACGATGCGCCTCGTACGTGATGTAAATACCTGCTTCCCATAGCTCATGTTTTGACGAGGGCCGAAGATAGACCGGCAAAGACCAGACCAGTATTTCCAATAATGAACTAGCACACATTCAAGTCAAACTCAACTTATCTTATGGCTGCCTCTATAGACCGACACGTTATAGACGAGTCGTACACTGAATGAGGCCGTTCAAGCCCCAATAGGCAATTGAAAAACGCTCAAGCCCCTAGATTCGACGCAGTCATCTTTTTATTTCACCACTCGCTTGTTACATCGAGAAGTCTGGGTGAGGGATAATGGGAAGGCTGATATTTTGCGGTCGCTTCCTGCTTACGAGCCGTCAAGTGTGAGAAAGCAGTAAGAACATGTCGATTCAATTTCGCCTCCGATGATCAGCGGGGGTGAAGAGAAGATGCATACCGTGCTCAGGTGTATCATCAAAGCTTATTCAAGTGCTCTGTAAGCATATGTAATTGCTAACTTCGATCGTTTCTCTCAGAGTCTCCTGGATAACTCCATAGGGCTGAACAACTCTGGCGACTGACTCGTGATCATTCGATATCTCTGCCGGGCTCAGCGCCGATGAAAGTCGGCTTCGGTTTACCACACAGCTGTACTCAACATCTGTAATTTGGTGTAAATGCCGAATTGCTTGCTCCTCTTCGGATGACTTCTGAATCCACTGTGGCTCTTATGTGGTAGAGACATACGTGGCTGTCAGCAAACTTTCTGAGACAGACGGTGGGCCCTCTCTCATTAAATTGGATACCCAACCGACATACGCGAAAGCCTATCAATACCCCTGTGTCGCAACGAAGTCAACAACTATCATTGGAGGACTACCCGAAACAAGGAGTAGCGAGGATGGTGAAAACAATTCTCACAGTAATCTCACCCAGTATCCGCCAGGCTATTGTACAACGTTGGGCGACTCTTTTCGCCTAGATTGAAGCGTTGAATCGGGAATGAGTAGATTGAGTTGCCTATTTTATGATTAGAGGGAATGGCAGGATGCTGACATGGGAGAAGGATGCTGCGCATGCTTCCACTCCCGTACATTCCAAAAACCTCGACTTCTTCTTCTCTTCAAAACGTTCTTGCATCTTGCTGCCATCTGTTTCTGATTACTCATTTTGCTCTCTGAGTTGACCAATTTGTTCTTTCCGAACATCTCCAGACACAGTACATTTTCGACATCTTAGACTTCTATTTCGTGATGCCAGCGGAGCAGATCACCAACAAGTCAGGACGCCTCAGGGTCATTATAGTAGGAGGATCCATCGCAGGGCTGACGCTGGCACATTGTGAGTTGCTCAGTACCAAGAGATGCCCACGAGAGAAGCCACTCATTTTGACCATTGCTCCGGGAATGGTGTATGTGAGCGAGAATTGACCGACTTCCATGAACACCTCAGGTCTACACCACAGCGCAATCGATTTCGTGGTCCTAGAAGCTCGCAAGGAGATCGCACCTCAAGTCGGAGCATCAATCATCATTCTTCCCAACGGAGCTCGGATCCTTGATCAGTTGGGCCTGTTTCAAGCCATAGCTGCAGTGGTAGAACCACTGGAGCTTGGGCGGACTTGGACAGCTGGAGGAAAATTGATATATGAAAACGATGGTCCACTTCTGGTTGAGAAACGGTCAGCTTTCTCTTGCTAAGTTTGCCGGCTGATACTGATATTTACGCAGAACAGGTTACCCGGCTTCCTTCCTCCAGCGTCGCGATCTCCTGAAAGCGCTTTCCGATGCAATTCCCAACAAGACGAAAATCCACTTGTCAAAAAAAGTGTCTACAGTTGATCATTTGGACACAGGCGTAGTCGTAAGCTGTGAGGATGGATCGACTTACTCGGGTGATATCGTCGTTGGAGCCGATGGTGTTCATAGCACAGTGAGAAGCTTGATGCAAGACCACATCGATCGATCAAACCCTGGCAGAACCGAGAAAGACAGGAAAGGGTTGTCAGCCGAGTACAATTGCATCTTCGGCCTTGGCAAGCCAATCCCTGGGGTGATTCCAGGACAAACACATAGGACGTATGCCGAAGGCCTATCAACACTGTCCTTTGTAGGAGAAGGAGGACAAATGTTCTGGTTCCTCTTCACCAAGCTCGACAAGAGATATTTCGGCCAGGACATTCCGAAATATACCAAAGCTGACACGGAAAGGGCTGCGAAGGCATTTCTGAAGGTGCACATGACCGAGTCTATCACTTAGAACCAGATCTGGGAGACAAGAACTTTTGCGAACATGACTTGTGTCGAAGAGAGCAAGAATGAAACCTGGACAGCTGATCGATTTGTGTGCCTTGGGGATGCCATACACAAGGTAAGCCAACTGATAACCGCAGAGAACGCAGACCTCGGCTGACAGTCTCAAGATGACGCCAAACTTGGGTGCTGGAGGAAATGCAGCGAGTAAGTGTCGGCTGCGCGTAAGCCATCCATTCAATTTTTGTGCTGAACAGAATGTGTAGTTGAAAGCGCTGCAGCACTTGCGAACAGTTTAGCGACCCTTCCGAAGCAAACACAGTCATTGCAGCAAATTTGCCATGCCTTGCAGGATTTCCACAAGAAGAGACAAGAACGGGTAAACCGTACCTGTGATACTGCCAATGACTTGACCCGACTGGAAGCCATGTCAAGCCTTGGGAACAAGCTAACAGCGCTATACGTAATTCCTGCCTTAGGAGACTTCTTAACAGACTTGACATGCGACGCAATGGTGGGAGCAGAAATGCTCAACTCACTTCCTGCGCCTGCACAATCATTGACTGCAACGATGCCCTGGAACCCGAATTCTGGTCTTGGTAAACACGAGAGCAAATGGAAGCGAGCTTCGCGGGCCCTGCCTATCCTACTGGCTCTGTACGCAGCGAGTCGAACAATGGGTGCAGCCATCGAGGGTCTGCAGTTCGACTATTCTTTGGGTCCAGCAGCACAAATAAATCTTGGGCATGGAATCATGGCACCGCTCACTACGAGATATTTTGGTAGCGCCGGGTTCGACGCGTTCTTGACAAAATTTGTTGTCTGCTTCACGCCCTACATTGGAGACTGGGATCCAATCGCGAGAGCCCACGGCTATGGCTTCCTATCAGACTTGGTAGCCATACAAACCATTTGGTATATCGAGGGACTGCGACGAGGAAACCTCTTCACGGCTTCACACCTGCTGTAAGCATATTTTTCAACGTACCAAGCATCAAAGACTAACTCATCTTCAGGCCAACCATTTTCGGCATCATGTACCAAGTCCGAGGCATTGGTTTCATCGCACCAATATACTGCTTTCTCCACTACGTTCAGTCCCCTCTAGAGAACTACGCCGCCGCAGACAACAGAATGCTTCAGATTGGCGGTGTCAAAACGATCATTCCGACCATCGTGCTTACATACATCATTCCTACCATCGGGATGTTCTTTGCGCCAGGTATCGAGAACCGCCAATGGATCAACGGTATCTTTTGGCAGCCATTTCCAGTGTACGGAGCCGTTTTGCAACGCGTCCTTCCTCTCTTCGTGAAAGACACAACGAAAGAAGATCGTGTCCAGAATCCCGAAGCAGACATGCCATACCTCCGCGCAGCCTACGGATTTTCAGCTGCCATGGGGGCGTTCACATATCTCTATCTCCGTGCTGCATCTCCAGTATCTCTTGGGCACTTGTTCTTTGACAATCTTCGTAACCCAACTGCAGCCCTTCCACTCATCGGAGGAGCATTGAAGGTGCTGCGATACGACCAGATCTGCGCCTTCTCCGCTACCACCATCTGGACGCTACTGAGCTTTAAGGACTTGAAGCAGGCTGGTAGATTGCAAGCGGGATGGGGACGTATTCTGGGTGTCTTTGCAGCCATGAATGTGGCTGTTGGCCCTGGCGCCGCTCTTTCAGTGATGTGGGCATGGCGCGAGGAAAGGCTGGCTAAGAGGCCTGATGTCGGCAAGAAGAATCAGTAGGTGTGCTTGGCGATTCGAGCATCCAAGAATGGGTCGGTAGAGAATGGAAGACTAAATACGGGTCGCATTTGAGTGAGCTCGAGGAGATGAAGGATTTACCTTGGTGGTTGAAGCGTCGCCATCTCCCACGTCTTTAGCGCTGATCAAGCAGTGATCTGCGGTCACGAGAGTAACTTCGTAGCAAAGTATTATTCGTATCTTAACATGCATCGCCTGTATGGGCCTCAAAATCATAAAATCGTTGGATTAAAGGATACTGCGAACTTTTGGAAGTTCTGACAGTTCTGTGCATAACAAAGTGCCATGTTTTACGGACACACTTCCTCGGAGGTACCCTAGTCTGCGGATGCTTCTACAGTCTCTACAGCGTGTCAGCTACAGGGTTTGTCAGGGTCAATTGCTCTGTATTTTAGCGACAGGTGCCCCGAAACCCGAAGCATCCATAAATAGGGGTTGCGCCCGGGAAAGACCGTGCGAAGGATCGTAAAAGCATACCCTTTTATAGGCGAGATGTGCCAAATGCACTACCAACAGCATAGTGTCAGGAATCAAGGCAGGCCTACAGTACGAATATAGTCATAGAATACTAAATCTAACTCTATGCTGAAGACGTTTTGTGTCTCGTAGCTCTCCTCTCGAGGCGAGACCACTTTGCTTATTTCTCCAGACTGCTACCCAGCCACTTCGTGTTGCCCAGCCTACTGCGAACGCAATATAAATACAGACAAAATACATGAAAATAAATGAGGAGGGGTTATTATATAGAATAAAGCAGCATACGACTCGCTGCACCACAGAATTGTGTTGCATTCCCACTGCAGAAAATCTTCGAGCAATCCGAGAGGGGAGCCACTGTTGTACTCGAGACTGAATTGTCGCAATAGCACTGTGTCCCAAACTCGACTCCGGCTTTCGAGTATCCTTTCGTAGCACACGTCGTAGCACATTTCTCGGTCGTCATTGCAGAATTCAGGGTTGTGGTGTAACCCTTCAGGATTCTACCTGTGCCCATCCCATCAACTAGACAGCCTTGTAGAGAAAACGCACCAGAATTCTGGACGAACTCTGGGTAGTCAAAATTGGATTGATTATATATTGATAGACGTGAGGAGCCTCCGCAGATCTCGCTCGAGTTTCCAACACATGGGACAGTGCAACCTGTACGGCCGAGTGTGGCACCGTTGCTAAGGCTTAGACCGCAAAAACATTGGTTGCCATTTTCGAGTCCTGCAAGTGCGTAGTGTTTCTGAAAGCAGTATCTTTGGCAAGTCGACGAATCCATTGTGCTGTTGTAGAGTAAAATACCAGTCAGAGCGCGAGTAGCAGTCGTGTCATTGGCGCAACCTGCATAGACCCAGGGCTGTGGCGGTGGCGTAGGTGACGCTGTGGGAACGATCGAGGATGTTGACGGGATCTTTGCTGAGCTTGTTGTAGTTTCCAGGCTGGTACTCGAAGGATCTGTAGTTACAGAAGGATCAATCGAAGAAGCAAATGTAGATGTTGGGTCCGAGACAGAACTTGAAGAGCTCATAGATGATGACGACAAGGGGCTCAAAGACTGTGAATCTGTCTCTACTGACAAAGTTGAGCTCGAGCTGAGTGATATCGGAGTTGTGGTTGCAGTTGAGCTCGAAAGCGACAGCTCGAGAATTTCTGAGGTGGATGTCTCAACGGAAGTCGTGATTGTCGTCCGAGCTGAGAAGCTTGTACTCTCAGATGATATCATCGATGGTACGGAAATTGAAGCTGAAGATACGAGGTTTGATATCACGTTCGAAGTGAGTTGATACAGCGTCAAGCCACTACTTCCTCCGCAGATTTCCGTTTTGTTGCCGGGACAAAGCATTTTGCATCTGCCATCAGTGGCCACAAAACTGCCGAAGCTCAAAACATTGCCACAATAGCCTGTATGATCATCAGTGAAGATCGTTCAAGAGCAAAATTTTACTGACATTCTGCACCGTACTCGACTCCAAAGTAATTATAACCAGTACAATTCCCCATACAGAATTCGAGAGTCATATCTTTAGTCGATGACTTCTTCTTACCTACGAGAGTACGAATTGTAGTGTTGTCAGACCGACATTCCTTATATGTGTAGCTACCAAGCACTGGTGGGATAACAGGGCCAGTCGGTATTGGCGTAGCTGTTGTTAAACTAGATGACGACCACTTGGATGATGTCGCGGAGGATGAAAGTGTGGATGTCGCTGTGCTGCTCAATGCAAGTTGATTAGACACGGAGCTAGGGCTCCTGAAGCCACTTGCCGAGCTCGAGCTTGAGATCGCGAGACTAAACATCGAGGACGTAGACAGAGAAGAAGTCGTAGCAAACGAGCTCAGTATGGATGCTTGTGTCGTGCTTGGAAGCGTTGCAGAGGTTGAAGGAAATGATGACGAAGTGCTCGCAGTAATTGATGTTGAACCTAGACTGCGACTACTGGAGATTGTGGAGACCGAAGACACTGTAGAGCCGATCATTTGGCGTGTTATAGGATCAAATTTCAAGGAATCGTAGTACAGGGCGAGAAACCCACCATTTCCACCACACCACTGCGTTGGATCTCCAGCACATGCATAGTTGGCACACTTTAGATCCGCCACTTGAAGCGAGACGGGTGGTATGACAGCTCCAATCCAACACTGGGTCTTAAACTCTGTTCCTGCGAATGGAGAGCCTGCTGTCAAAGCTTGTTGCTGACAGAGTCCGTTGGTATTAGCAACATTGTTGATCATCTTTGTTTCGATTCGAGCAGCGTTTCCGTCAACATAGCATCCTAACCACCTGAAACGTGAGGTGCCATCTGGCAAAAGGGGTCCAACACGAGTAGGAGCCAAAGTGCCAGTGAAATTGACGACATGCACACCCCATTTGAGATCGTTCGTATTGAGAGTCCAGGCCGCAGAGTATACGGTCGGATCTGCGTTCAGCGCTCCTGAATTTGGCTTAAAGTAGACGTTGGCGCTGAGGTTATTCCCGGGGGCTATTGAAAGACCTTCGGAAAAATCCGTATTGGGATTTGCAGCTCCCAGGATAACGCCCTCCGGTGGCTTCGACTTCGTAATCTCGAGGTTAGAACCACCATTATTGGTGAAGCGAACAGTTTGCAGAATAGTGCCAGCAGTGCTGAGTGTTCCGATGTCTACCTGAGTAGTGCAACCTTCTGATGGAATGGGGCAATTTGGGATGGAAATCCATCCACCTTCGTTGGTGGAATGCTCTAGTAGCGCAACCGGAACGGTTGACGCGGTACCAGCGAGGACGATGTATCTTGTCCCACCTGTGGTGAAAACTGTCAGAATACTGAAGAAGCTTCCAGTGACTGTGGTATCAAAAGTGATCCCAACAGTCAATGATTCTCCGGGGTTGAAAATAGCACCGATGACTGGGAGGCTTTGCGCAGTGAAGTACCCATTGGCATCAAGGTTTGTTGGAGGTCCCAGGGTGATATTAGTGTAAGCAGTAATAGCACTGTCCACGCTAAAAGCATATCCTAGAATCTCCATTTCTGCCTGACCGGTGTTCTGGATGATAAAAGTGCTAGTTGAGCCGCCTTCTGATGCTGATGAACCAATGACAATGCCATTGAACGTTACTTGTAGGGGAGTGATGGAGAGCCACGGATTTGGGCTAACAACCGTTCCTGTCAGGCCAATTGACTGCTGAGTAGAGTAGCTAGCAAGTGCGTTCTTGGTGTAGATGAACATAGCAGAGGATAGAACACCCGGAGAGACAGTCGGGGAGCTGGTACTGCCACTGGTCAAAACATAATCGCTCAGATCAAAAGTGACCGGGAAGGAGAATTCGGCTCCAGCAAGCAGAGCGCCTTGTGGTAGAGAGGAGTTAATTGCCGTATACATTTGTTTCCCGATAGTGAGTCCCTGGATCTTGGTAATTGCAATGAGCGCAGTACAAGATATCGTCATTGTTTTCGCGGTTCCGATGGCCACAGCACCGAACTCGACCGGCGATGAACAGTTGAGTGGAACAGCGACAGGCGCTCCATATCCCATGATTGCGCCATTGAAGCCAGTAACGTAGTATCGTCCATTACCGAAAGACACCCGTGAAAACTTCGTCATTCCATATGCTGCTGAGATCGGAATCCTGATCATCTTTCCATTGACAGGAACTGCATGATAGGCCCTGACTCCGTTGGTGTCCATGATCCATAGAATTGCTGTTCCAGGTTGGTTGTCATATGTTGTGATTGTTGGTGGACCAGTGCCCACCGAGCCCGCTGTATTTTCGTCTGTTTGCGCAACGAGAGTGAAACTTGGTCGACCATTTGTATCGAAGCCCAATGAATAGACGTATGTTGGGTTACCAACAGGCGTCACGTAGAGAAAGCCACCTTCGAGTGGGTAGGTTCCTGTATTGGCAAATATAGCGCCGCCTCCTAATTTATGTTAGAAGTATTCCAAATGAGAGTTGTGACATTTGTCCGTACCTGGTGGGGTCAAAGTTTGCACGAGCGCATCTCCACCTGAAGCCATTTTGTATCCACCAAGATTATCCGCATTCGCCACGAAACATTGTCCATTCTTTCCGCAACTGATAGCGAGTCTGTTGATACCACCACCAGAGAATACAGACGGATCTGGCAGAACCACGCCTCCAGATCCTAGATCACGGTCTCCGCCATCCATGGAAAGATATGTTGCCGGCTCGAAGTAGTCTTGTTGAGTAAGGGAGCCATTTGCACCAATAGCAAGGTTGACCATACACTCCGAAAGAGTACTCAGGTACGTATGGCCAGAAGATGGCAGACCCTGGTTAACACCACCTGATCTGCCATTTCCTGTGGCGAAGAACAGCCGCCCTGAGTTATCAGAGGCAAGGGCAGCACCGCCCATCCAAATTCCTGCAGCTCCTCCGCCACCAGTCCAAGTGCCATCCTGCAATCGCGATCCAGGACCGGCTGCGGTGGAGTAGGCAGAGAGAAATTTCCCTTCGGTACTCATCCCAACAACCCAACCGGTGTAATTGTACACTGTGATAACTAGCATTAGCTTCTTCTTCCCAGGGTGCAGGGTTGTTAGGTTGAACTCACTGTCGCAGTGAGAGCCAAAACCAGCGAATATCACACCATTTACCATATTAAGCGCAGGTCTCTGCATATGAATACCGCCATGAAACATTCGTGTGGGATCGTTATCAGCTGGATGATGGGGATATTAGCAAGTGCCAAGTCTGTGGGATGAAGGATATATTACCCGTTATTCCTTGAATGTTTGTCGGAAACCCAGGTCTTTCTGCCAGTGTAACAGCATCAATTGCGTGGAATCGATATGCACCATTGATCCACCCGGTCTGGCCACCGTCCAAATAGCTCTTCGCCCAGAAATATACAGTGTTGGTCTCAGGGTCGATGATCGGCGTCCCGATGATTCCAACGTACTGGCCAACGTCGTTACATTGGTTGAGGTCAATGACCTTGAAAGGGATCTCACCTTCCAAGGACAAATCTCGACTTTTCAGCAGAGTGCCGTTTACCGCGTCAAGCGAGTAGATCCTGTTCGCTTTGGAAAAAGTCAAGACTACTTGGCGATCACTTCTGCTTGGAGTATACACCAGTGGTTTTGCGTAGAATTGATCCTGGGGACTTCCACTTGGGATTGCAGCTTTGTATTGCCATAATTGGCCAAACCCACCTCCGGTGACAACGTTTGGGTCCATCTTGTGGTTCGGTAGATATCCTGACTGTCCTGAATCTGAAAGCAAGTCAGTTCAGCGTAAGATCGTGAACATTCAGTCTCGAGGTCTATACCTCCATCCATCAACGAATCAGTTGGGTGCGTTGCCAGAACTGACAACATCGGACAAGCAATCCATGCTGCCAAACCAATAACAGGAAACTTCATAGTTGATCGTCGTATTTATCCCTGGCACTGAATGAAAGAAGTACGACTATTTACACTTGCAGAAAGAGTGACAAGAATGCAAAGCTGGACAAGAGAGACCAGCGGTGGCATGGTCCTGTTTTGAGGGATACTCGACCTCCCGCCTGTCGCTCTATCGTCACGATCTTTACGGCATGTATAGATCCAGTGGCTTTTCGGCGTCCACGAGTTGCTAAGTCTGCCTCTGTCGACACATAGTACCATTGGGCCAATACAAGCTCATCATGGCTCGAAGTAGAAGGCAGCCATGCAGCCGGGATATATCCAGACATGGCTCGTGGCTCGACCATTCACATCATCGAAGGCATTGTTTTGGCCACGCGCATTGGGACCCTACGGCACAGCCAATTATTGAGGCATTCGTTCTCCAATTGGTGTGACCTCGCTACCCCTGGGCGTGGCTTCTGAGGCTGAGATGTCCTTAATGGTGCAGGCTAGGAGAAGTGACAAAGAAAAGAATTTGATTTTGCACTCTGGCACGAAAACAAAATGCGCCAGCAGAACAAATGATTATGGGAAAGATAGAAGACGTAACTCTTGGAGTCTTTTAAACGCGCGAATCTTCTGCGACGCGACGCGACAGGTCCACAGCAATGCTCCAAGCGACAACTGCAATGATATTGAACGCATCTTCACAGATTCTCTGAGCTGTGAGCGCGTAAGAGCCTAGACCTCATAATTCGTGAGCGCAAAACCTGAGACACTTGTCAATACGATGCGAGTTGACAATCTCCAAAGGTCGCGGGAAGGATGCCCAGGCCCAAAACTACTTTCTCAGCTCCTCATGAACATCGGCACGGGATGTGCCAATATTTATGCACACTTCTCGCTTAGAGACACGCTTAACCTCGTGATTGATAAAAGGGGCTCGGTAGAGGGTCATGTGATTTAAGAGGGATGTTATGAAACCTTAGCCCATCAGACAGCCTCCGTCTCGTCGCCGTTCTTGGCGTTAGAGACTCACCACGAGGTTCAATGCGTTCGTCCCAACACCACCAAGCGACTGTGTCAAAGTCGAGAAATGGGATGGCAGATTGGCGATCTTAAGCTGACCCACCCCGCATCACGGTATTTTGATATATCCGGCAGATTCGACTTCGTCTCATCCATATTTTCAACACTTGGAAGTATGTCATCGACCGTCACAGCACAGTGGATCATATATTTTGCAGTATCATCGTTTCTTGGATCCAATTATCGCATTCCATAAGTAAGGTCCGTCCTCCATCATTTGCATTATTCGTTCCATCCCATCTCATTCTATCACTACAAACAAGTTCTGCGAACTTTTTCCATTCTCTCAAATACTTCTTTGTTTACACCGCGAGCCGGTCTTACCTAATATCGCCCTTCGTTAAGAAACAATTCCCTCATTTACACAACAAACCCACTCTTTCAGACACTCGCCAAAATGCAGTTCAAAGCTCTTCTCCTTTTCACCTTCACTGCCATGACGGCAACCGCTGCAACTGTCCCAGTCAGCGCCAGACAAGCCGGCGCCGACTTCGGTGACTGCACTCCCACCATCGACTTCCAACTCGGGCGTGCCGGACGCAAGGCCGACGAAGGCACCTTCTTGCCTACCGATGCTCTCGTCGCTGAGGGTCAACAAGACGCCCTGAACCCCAACATCATTACCAACCGTGTTTGCGATCAACTCACCAACGTATGCAATGCCAACGATGCCGCCGTATCTCTTTGCGAGGATGCTCAGGCACAGGTCGCTGCTGCCGGAATGAAGGATGCTTCCACAGCTGCTCTTTTCAACTCTGCCCTTGGATTCTAAGCTTCTGGTTCTACGTGGAGCTTGGGAGACTCGGGATAGACAGGCGTATGCATGAGCAATGGAAGCTTCCTGGAGTTGGGGACAGGTTTGGGCGGACGAATGATGCTTGGGCTAGGAATAGAAACTTGTCAATGAATTGGTTTCTGTGCATGAATTTCTAAATGACCAGTGCTAGCCTTGTAAGATCGTGAAGCTTCATGAGCCTGCAAAGTGTGAAGCTGCAAGACTACATAAGCACCTTCCACAATACATGAGAAGCTCCCAGCTTGTGAATGATCATCCGGTACACGCAAAGATAGCCTTGTCAGTCCAAAGCATTCGAAAGGTTTCATTTCAAATGAGCGCTCCTCTGTCAAGAGAAGGTGCACCGCGTGAATTAGCCGAATGTTTACTCATTATCAGCCTAGCCCTTTCTTCTCTAGGCAGCCCTTCAAGACAAGCATCGAAGAAGTACATAAAGCACAGCATGCATTCATTACTCTTCGCCTTCGTACTACTTCGGATACAACAACAGCCACAAGATCGAAGAATACGAGTCACAGCTCATCATGGCGGCCACTCGGCAACGACGAAAGGCAGCGAAAGCAGCGATTTTGGCGAAGAACCAACCCTCATCGAAGAAACCCGCCAAACGGAAGTCACTCGCGCTCAAAGCATTCAGACGTTTCCCGGGCCTTCCGGCGGAGATACGAGCCCTGGTCTGGATGTTTGTCTGCTTCCAATCTCGAAATGTGGATATTGGGATTCGCCGTCGCGGCTTCGTCGCCTCTGACTCTGCTCCAGCAGTTCCATCATTAAGTGGTCCTGGGAAAATTCAGTTATTCTCCTACTTCTCCCAGGTTCGACCTCCCCCAGCGCTGCACGTCAACCAAGAGTTACGCGCGGAGGCACTCAAGTGCTACAACCTTGATTTCGGACGTGAAGTGGTCGATCGAAACTTCACTGCCACGTTTCCACCGAAGATACACATCAACTGGAAGGTTGATAGACTCTGCTGGATGGACTGGGGAGATGTTGTAGTCGGCGACCACTATAGCTCGCAGGAACCTTGGCGTCGACCCTTCGCGACTGACTTCTATCAAGTTTGCGAGACCAAGAAGCTACGCTCCTTGACCTTGAACGCTGGACTTGAGACGCGTGTCTTGCATGGGATATTGAAGTCTCTTCTGACTAAACTATCCTTCCTCGATGATATCGCCTTCATGGTTGGAGCCAAGATATGCTGGGCCTCCTTGGAAGAATGGCACTCTTGAGCTCGAAAGGTACCGGAAGAGAGTGGATCAAAAGGCGAATTTGGCAGATATCGACGCATTTCTGGGGCTGTTGAAACAATTCTGCGATGAGGCGGATCTCGAACACATACCGGTAGTTGGCTACATGGCGCTGTTGAAAAAGCCTGGATGGGGATATGCGCTGGCGGAGCGTTCTCGTGAAGAGAGTTTTGACCAAGACTCGGATTCGAGTGGAGGAGGTTCATTAGAGGACTATTAGGTCAGGTACAGTAACCGCCTAAGCAAAAGAAGGGTTGACTCATTCATGGTTTTGTTCTTGCTGAGTCATTCTGGCTTCTTCTTCCGAGACAGCTCTTGGTTGGCGTTTGAGTGGATTCTATGTTTGTACGGATGTACCTGCTACGATTTCCGCACAAGGATTTGCATGGAGTTGAATTCTGATAAGCTAGGAAATGATTGAGCATGGATGAGACTGGTGGAAGCGAAACACTGAGCATACAGACATACGATTGACAGGCTTTGCACTGTATTATTGAATAGAACATGCCGATAGTCTTCATCGTGATCATTGCTCTGTGTTTTTGAAAGCCTTGATGGCAGGACAAGGAGTGAAATTTGTTGAGCAGAAGTGGAGCAACCAGGCGAGAATGGTACGAAGAGCGCAATGCTGTCATCTGGTCTAACATCTAGATATTCGTTACGCCGAATAATTTGCACGGAAACTATCCGGAACGGGGAAGTGCATCTATCGGATGTGACTTAGGAAAATATAATGATACTTCGCTTGCCTAGAAACAGACTCCACGTCTGAAAGGATCCTGGAAGGATCTTCTCTAAAGTAACTGTGATCGAAGGAGAATATTTGATAATTTTGCTTTCCAACTCTTTTCAGATGAGTCGATCCACGCAGACAACAAAGCTCGGCGCTGGACGAAATCATTAAAGATGTATTCTAAGGGCTTGCAGACGATCACGACCTTACGAATGATGGAAACAAGTTGTTCAGCAAAATGCGGAACCAAAACATCATAACATTATTGTGCAACATTCTTGTTGATGCTTACTTGTTTGAGAAGTGGACCCTCGTTGACCCCGCGTCATCCATTTTAGGGGATCTGCACATGTGGCTGGTGCAGCCAAGAAAACAAGGAAGGAAGAACGAGCCACCTCCACGATGACATGACATCGAACATCCTTTCGAATATCCTTGTTTGCAATTCCGGTAACTTCCAATCGCATCCAATCGTCACCAACATTAAACGCGGGGCAATTGCTACCAATCCGCAAAGTCATGATCTCGATATTTGCAGCCTCAACCCTCCGAGAGATCTGAGGATCTGCCCAGGGTTGGCAATGTGGGATCGAGAATCACTACCCCCTTGGCTTAGCTCAAAGCTGCTCAGTGGACGTAAATCAGCTCCCATGACCGGCGGAACCAGATTTTCCCCTCCTTCATGTGAATCCCATTCCCAGAGGTGTGGCATTCGACAATACTTGGCAGAATAGGATATCACCTACCGTGTCAGGATAGAAATAGCCCAATGGTTGGGCGTTTCCTGACAGCAATGGCGCCATTTACTACTGCAGCATTACCGCATTATAGTGAACATCAAGCTGTCCAAGGTCCTTAGTACGACTATCGAAGAGCTCTTTTGCGCCTTGGTGAACAGGTGACAGGGACTGAGAGCTTGCTATCCACTCGAGCTTACGCCACACACGACATCATAGCTGTCCAGCTACCCCTCATGAGCACTAGCTCTTTGTTCTTGGTTTGGCTCCGTACATTTCATATATTCTCCTTTTTCCAGTTTCCGAGTATCATCACTTCTTCCCTCTTTGATTGTATTGTTAAGGGGTTCAGTCTAAGAGAAACAAACATATATCTACTCTTAGCCTATTGATACCCAATTAGCAGCCATGGAGAAAATCAAGAACATGCTGTAAGTCCTCCCTCTTTGTACAGTTCACTGCCAGTTCTTCGATATACATATTGGCTGGACATGACGAACTGCCCAAAACTCTACCAAACCGTGAGAAGGACCCTGAGCCGATTTTCGCCCGCGACGGGTTGAGGCAAAAGGCATCGGCTCTGGCATCTTTGAACTTCCCATTTTCACTCGCGATGTTCCAACTTACCCGGCGAAATGGCAGCAATGTGAATTGAAGATACTGACTTTTTTCTTTACAGTAAACCTGGCAAGTCTCAAGATGACGAGGCTTTGTATGGTACAGAGCAATCGACAAAGCATACAGGAGGCCTCACTGGTGAGGGAAGCCACCTCGGAGGCACTTCAAACACTTCAAACACGACAAATCCTGTTTCTAGCAGCGGTCAACATGACGCAGGCGTCGGAAACACATCGACTGGCTTGGGTGGCCAAAATGTTCCAGGTAGTACCGGTGTAGGAGCTACTGGTCAATCAACTCAAACCGGGCATCACTCAGGCCAGGGCAGCCACTTAGCCGGCGCCACTTCGAGCGGTCCGACTCATACCACAGGTGTCACAACCACAACAACAACACAAACTCATACTGGTCAATCGCACAGCGGAAGAGATGCAGGTTTAGCTGGAGCTACTGCTGGCGGTGCAGGACTCGCCGGACAGTAAGTAACTTTAATCTGAATCGAAACAAGTTCTAACAAGGTTTCAGTGATAGTCGCGGACAGCATTCGGGATATGGCGCATCTGGAACTACCAGTGGACCTCACACATCTGACTTAGCAAACCGCGCAGATCCTAGAGTCGATTCGGATAGTTCAAGATATCCTGCCCAATCTGGTCCTCAAACCAATGCGCCACATGGTGGGTTGGGCAACGCACAGATTGGTGGGGGATCGGGGTCAATTGGTCAGTCTGCCCTATCAAGCCTGACTGGAGAATCGTCTGCTTCGGCTGCGCACTCTGGAACTACAGAAACCGGCTCGACACCACGGCATGTTCCTGGCGAGTGGATTGACGAGACTGACACCTCTCGTTATGCAGGGACCGGAGCGTCAAATACCAATACAGGATCGGGCAGTCACTTGGGGCGAGATACTGCAGCACTTGGTACAGCAGGAGTTGTTGGATCTGGAATTCACAGCCGAAGTGACAATGATCGGGGTCTCGGCTCCACCACGGGATCGTCTAACTTGGCTCACACATCGCAAAGTGGCTCTGGTGCTGCTTACAGTGGATCTCAGCAAGGAACAAACACTTCAACAGATCATCATTTAGGTAGAGACGCCGCTCTGGTGGGAGGTGCAGGTGCTGTAGGATCTGGCATTCACAGCCACCAAGATCGTGGCCGAGACTCTGGTTACACTGGATCTGGTCAGACAAGCACTCAACACACTGGATCTCATGGAGTAAGCCACTTTACAGTGCCCCGACGCTGTTTGGGCAATTTTTTTGATTATATGCTAAATTGTACAGCCTCACTCCACTGATACTGCCAATCTACTCGACCCCTCTGTCAACACCCGAGGTACGACTGGACATGAAAGTGCTCACCATCATTCGCCAACTCGAGGAGGTGGTGCCGAGGAGGCAGATCACCACCATGGTCGAAACACTGCCATTGGGGCCGGAAGTGCTGCCACCGCTGGTCTTGCCGCTCAGTATGTTGTGTGCTGAATCAAGAACATAATAGTTGAATGCTAACATACATGTGTAGTCAATACGGTCAACATCAAAATGAGAGAGGTGCTGGAGTTGGCACAACCGGCAGCTCAAGCGTCGGTCATACTTCTGGTCTCGACTCAACTCGGGGAGCGGGTGTTGGATCCACGACTGGAATGTCTCATTCCGGTACTGGTCCAGCAGCACACACTGTCGGACCCCATTCAAAGGACTGGCAGAATGTTGCTGACCCAAGAATAAACCCAAACAACGCCGCAGGACAAGCGGCACAAGCCCAGACTGGAACTCATTCCACAGCCGACTCAAGCGGACACCACTATGGAAGAGACGCCGCAATTGGTGCCGGTACAGTAGGAGCGGCCGGTCTCGCTGGCAGGTAAGTACGCTGTCGTCAACTGAACTTACGAGTACTAAATTTGTTGCAGCCAATACCAGAAGCACCAAACCGGATCAGAAGGTGTCTCGAATACTACCGGCACCCATCAAAGTTCGTCCGGTTTAACATCTGGACCTGCACCGAACACTGCGGGACCACATTCCTCAGATATGTTGAATAAGTTGGATCCTCGCGTAACTGCAAACCCGACTGTCGCACAGGGAAATCCCCAAGCTCAGTCCGTCCTGAGTCAAAGTGACAAGTCTCACGCAGCCACTGGAGGCTACGCTGCCCAACCATCTTCTGCACACCAGCAAGACTACAATTATGGAAAAGATGCCGGGATCACTGGTGGAGCGACGTCAGCTTTTGTAGGGCATCATCAGGGCCAAAACGCCGACCCAAGCAGAGCACATGGCACGTCAACGACCGCCCAAGATCCTTATTCTGCTGGTTCTACTCAACGATCGGCCGTGGATCCTACCTCGGACCGCTCTAATGAACACCATTACGGTCGAGACGCCGCAGTTGCGGGTGGTGTAGGCACGGCAGCCTATGCTGCTGGTAGACATCATAACCAGGGCGAAAGTACCGATCCAAGCAGAGTGCATGGCGCTTCGACAAGTACTCAGGATCCTTATTCTACCGGTTCCACCCAGCGTTCAGCAATTAACCCTGCTACAGATCGTTCTAAGGACCATCATTACGGACGCGATGCTGGAGTCGCCGGTGCAGCAGGCACAGCCGCCTATGCTGGTGAAAGACATCACAACCAAGGCGAAAGTACAGACCCAAGCAGGGTACATGGTGCTTCTACAACTTCTCAAGATCCTTACTCCACAAGCTCTACTCAGCGATCGACAGTCGATCCCACCACCACAGACCATTCCCGAGATCACCACTATGGTAGAGATGCTGCTGTAGCTGGTGGCGCTGCAGGTGTCGGAGGTGCTGCTTATGAAGCAGACAAGCACCACCGAGAGAAGGAACTCGCGAAAGCACAGAAGGAGGCCGAGAAAGAACACAAGCATGACATGAAGCAAGCCGAAAAGGACCATAAGCACGATATGAAGCGTGCCGAGAAGCATGCTGAGAAGGACCATAAGCATCATGAGAAGGAGGCAGAGAAAGATGATAAGCATCATGAGAAGAAGAAAGGTGGCCTTTTGTCATTCCTCCGTAAGTTCCCACTGCATGTGAGTATTCATCCAATAAGCTAATTGAAACAGATCGCGACAAGAGTAAGAAGTATTCTGCAGAGGAGGAGGCTGAGTTTGACCGCCAAGAGCGCGAACATAATGCCTCTCAATCACACACTGGCCGTAACGCTGCTTTGGGTGGTGCAGCAGTTGCCGGCGCAGGAGCCTATGCTGCTGACAAACATCACGATGCCAACACCAACAAATCCCTTCCAACTGCTCCCGGCAATCATGGTGTTGGGACAGGAGAGGGCACTCAAAATGCCCTGGCTGGTCACGGCCACACCTCTGGCGCCCATCATGACGACGCTACTCACGGTACTCCACTTCCAGAGAAACCTACTGGAAGGGACATCGGCGACAAGTTGCACGGTGTCGAGCGCAACCGTGGTGTCACCGGAGCTACTGGTTTCCCTGACCAACCTGGCTTTGGTGACGGTACGACTGGCCAGCAACATTCAGTGTCTGAGGCTACAACTGATCAACATGGCCGCCCAGTCGGATCTGGTGTTGCTGGAGCAGGTTATGGATCGCATCAAGATGGCCGCGAATTCCCTCTCGGGCATTCCAAGCACGATTCTGGCTTCACTGACAAGAATTCACCTACCCACGCTACATCCCAACAACAATCTGGTCACCATACTGGCCGTGATGCTGCGGCTCTTGGAGGCGCTGGCCTTGTCGGGGAGCACGAGCACCGAAAGCATGAAGGCACGACTGGCCATCAGTCCGGCTTGACTGGTTCCCAAGGCCAGTCCGGTCTTACTGGAAACCAAAGCTCGGGTGGATACCAAAGTGTTCTTGACCCTAGCCGTCAGACTGGCACTTCCACCGGTCAACAGGACTACCGCCAACATGATACCACTTCAGGATATCAGACCGGCCGTGAGACAGGTGGACTTGGTTCCACAGGTCAGCAAGACTACCGTCAACACGACACAACTTCAGGTTACCAAACTGGACGTGAGACTAGCGGACTCGGCTCCAGCGGCCAACATCACGACACGAGCACCGGTTCATCTGGCCTGATGGGCTCCAAGACTTCTGATCTCAGTGGCAGAAACAGACTGCACAAGGATCCTCCTGCTAGCCATCCTGCAGCCCAGGCATACTCCGGAAGCAATGACGGAGGTGCTCATGTTCCTGCTAGTGGAGCTGATAGAGAACGTCTTGTTGAGCAGGGAAAGGGCAATCTTGATCGTGATACGGGTGTTGCGAATGCGCCTGGTGCCAACACTGGTACGAACTACTAGTTTCAGGGCATTGTATTGGAGCTTGTATATGATTTCGACTTTACTTTTTCTATCGGTTGGGCTTTGGGACAGCTTCATGTTTTGTAATGAGTATACAAAATCAAAATGGTATTTTGAACCTTACTTTGGAATTCCAACCTCCTAAATAAATGTTTCGTGCAGTCCACCATGCTTTTGATATCCATCTTCGACCCTGAACATCTGCTGCGATGATCCGCAACTTCAATACCGCCAATACTCTCTCGACCGACGATGTCCTCTCGGCAGCGGCCTATCTGTCACCAACTCCACGATCCTAGCTCCCGTTGAGGTCGCTCTCCCCCTCCTCTCCCCATACTCGATTTCATCATGCCTATGTCGCAGTGCTCGGCCTCGTTCTTCGTACATCATCAGATTCTCTGGTCTCGCATGGCGTCTCGGCGACAAGCTCCTTGCGATTGCTCGACCGTTGACGTTTCCTCTATGTTGACCGCGGTGAGAAGAACGGCTCAGGACGAAATAGCCTGGCCTAGGCTGGGAGTGAGATGGGCGATGGTCATGACGGTGGTCAGGTCTTGCGGTATCCCATTGTGTTTCTGCTTCTGGCTCCGGACCCCACATTTCGTGTCTGTTGTCGATCGTCTCATCGCCGGAAGAATCGTCCGTGATTGATTCATTGCTCCATTTCTCGTCTCGACGATTTCTGGCGGGTTCTGTTTCTTCATTCTCTTGCCTCTCAAGCTGATTTATTCGAGCTCTGAGTTCCTCCAGATCCCTCTCTAGCTGATCACGGCTTGACGGTCGGGGTGATACATTAGTATGGCAGTGACGGTCTTCAGGATAGTGAATTGCCAGCGGCTCGTTATATCTGTCCTGATCGTGATCCTGAGCCCGGACAGCGGGTGATGCAGTTATACTCGGGTGGATGGAGTATTCCTCGAAACGTGGCACAGGACTTCGTGCTCCATCCTCAGATAGACTTCTGTGATGCGAACGTGAACGACTTCGATAGTGGCGGTGGAGGTGGAAGAATCCGTCCGCTTCTGGCATTGGAAGGATATGCTCATCATGGCCTTCCCGTTTCACCCGCGACCTCCCTCGGGGGGTTCCGGTAGTCTCATGTCCTCTTGACTCACTAGGACTAACTGACCGGCAACGACATTGGCCTTTCAAACAGCAATCCGGACAATGCCCATTGTCATCATCATGGTCATATGTATCTGTTTCCGGCGGCCTGGAGTGCGAACTGCAATTGCAAGGTTGATGCTCGCCGTGCTTGTCAGGTCTACAGTGGCACTTCTCGTATTTTTCCGGGCTGAAGTGATGTATTGTGTGGTTGAAGAAGTCAATATCAGGCTCCTGGTGTCCAGAACAATTACAAGGCTTGTTGTGGAGTTCGCGATCGATTCTGTCAAGTTGTGCCCGAAACTCCATATCGATCAATTGCCTCTTCAGGTCGTCCAGTTGCGTTTCTTTCTTCTCCTTATTGTCCTTCTTGTGCTTTTCAACCCTCCTCTTGTCCTTCCAATCTTTGGTGCTAGGGAGGCAACGAACAGTTGGTCCATGTTCGGCGACCTACATTGCTGCTGTTAGCGGAGTATCAAAATAGTTTTGTCGTGCTTTGTTTACCTCTTTCTCCGCTTCAAGTTGCAACGCTCGCGTAGGGCGGTGCGGAAACCCATGTACATCCTTGACACAACAACACAGGCAGAAAGCCACTCTATCTGTAGCGAGTGGGTAGCCATAGTCACCCTTAGCCCTTATCTCAGCTGGCTTGGAAGAGCGTCTCATATAGTCCTTCCAAGTCCACCCAAGCTCTCGAAGGCGGGAAGTGACTACGAAATCGAAGTGCAAGAAACGATGCAACTTCTTTTGATTCCTATCATCGAGATCTTTCTGAATAACATGTACGGGTATCGTGCGAGTGACAGTGATGTACTCAGAAAAGCTCTCATATGTTTCTGGGGCCCACAAGTGCGCTGCGGCCTCAGTTTGCCAGAACCAGTGAGCACAGCGGTTGTATCTTGTCGCTTCCTGGCCGTGGTCTGTGGGGTCTCGGTACCCGCATGAGGCTCCTGGTTCGCATTTTGGCTCATATTCACCGCAGCAGCTATGTTGATTGGCCCGTTGGCAGTCAACTCTGAAGTGATGACGGCGCCAATGATGGTTGATAGCTCCCTGTCCTTTGTACCCTGGTGGATCCCATTTGTGATTACATTTGGCATCTGTGAAATCATCGTTAAATCAATGAAATGGCCCTTCAGATCAGAGACTCACAAGGCTCATACGAAAATCCTCGTCGCCAGCTCTTTGTGGCACGTTCATAACTCAGAGTATTGTCACTTTGCACGCTGACTTCCGCTGTTGGCAGAACACCTAGTGCTGCATCACCAGTAAATCCCGCTGTAAAGCCCCTGGAAGTTGTGGCATCGCTCGTGGCAGTCAAACGCGCTATTCTGTCTCCAGATGGATGGACTTTATGTCTTTCAGGATCGTGATATAGATATCGAAGCGACACAAAGTCGAACAACTTCTCGCACCTTCGCTGATACCTGCACGTCAAGTCAGTTCGGTTTTCTCCCTAAAGTCGCTGCGATGTTACCCTTTCTCAAATGCGTGGATTTTGACCTGTAATTTAAATGTTGCAATGATGCGATATTCCGCTTCGTCGGTTCGTTCAATGCGTATGTAAGGGGTGAGAACGCTGACAGCTGTATGCCTGCCTCTACCACCACCCACACTTTCATGAAGGTGGATCTTGCGTAGCCCCATAGCTTACTTCGGAATATATGGTAAAATGAAAACGGGTATGAGTTGTTGGATAGTCTTGGCTTTCGAAATGCGGACTCGTTGATCAAGATCACAGTCGGAGTTGACTCGTCAATGCTTTTGTGCAATGTCCAAGCTTGCAATGGACTGATCTCAAGAAGAACACTTAACACCATCACGTACAAAGCCCAAATCCGTCAAAAGACTCAGGGAATTCTAGAACATCTTTCATTGGCCACTATTGATCGGGGAGGTGGCGTGATCAAAGCCACAGCGTGATTTACATGCTGTGTAACCACTTGTCTTCCGTGTCGTCCACCAGAGGTAGCATTTCACCGGAATCAAAAGACTCAGACTTCTTGTTGCGCTTGATATTGTATGTAAATAAATGCATTAGCAAGATCAGAGGATGACAGGATGTCTAAAGTAAGGTGAAAAGGAACAGGACCAGTCATTTTTCAGAGCCAAGTCTAGCTTTGGCCTGGAAGCTCATCGACGTGCTGATGTCCAAAGTTGGTCAGCAGTACTTGGTCATAAATTTTGATAGCTGATCATTCCTGAAGAATATTTCGAAATGTCTTGACTTGTTCCTAGAAGCAGAAGTAGAAAAAGCAAAAGTTGTGCGTTCTCTTCACGTTTATGCCACTGACAAGACACTGAGCTGAGCGTCAGACCATGCAACAAGAAATGCAACATTCGCGTCACACATCGCAAGCCACACAGTCTTATTCCGACTCATACGGGCATTCTATCTAGTTCTTCTGGCAGTCATCAATATCCGTGCCGACCGAATTAGTACTCCGAGAGACAGTGGCGGAAGACAGCGCACCTGAGTGGAAACAATATCCCATCTGCATTCTCCATAACGCGATGCTTCATCAGCGGGAATGATCTTGAACTTCTAAGCTCTCACTGATAGAAATTCGGAACTCCACATCTCCCATTCCTGGGTCGCCACACGCGTCTCGCTGGAGCTGTTTCCCGTACAAGACCTCCATGTCACGCAACCAGTGGAAAAGACATGATCCGCATCCAGATCGTGCCCCAAATGAGTTCAACTCGATCAATGCGCATCTTTTACTGATCTCATCAAATATGACATCAAAAGTGAAGCCTTGCTCCAACAACAACTTGTCCATCGCCCCTCCCCGATCACACTCTACTTCCGTCATAATCTCTTCGTGAATTCGGAGTATCTCTTGCATGATGGCCTCCACAATCCTGCTAATCTCTCCAGGTGCCTGCCTAGTAAGAAAGGATGGTTTATGCCACTTATACTGCGAAACGCCAGTAATCCTCCCATGTGGCGGAGCACAGAAAATCCGGAATTCCTTCGCAGTATCCATCTTGCCATTGTACGGCAAGAAGACTAGTTCGACAAATCCACCATTCTTTTCCTTCTGTCGGATCATGGCATTGGTAGCTCGATGACTCGTAGTCAAACGTAGAATGATTTCCTCCGCAGACTTCAGCGGTGCAGTGCCTTTGACGCCGTCTTTCGGCGAGCATTCGTCCAGACGGAGGAAAAAGCCCTCAGGTGGATAAGACAACAATCCAAATGCGGATTTCAGGTCGGCGAGTTCCTCTGCGTAAAGACGATTGAGCTCCCGTGTGTGTAATGAGGCTTGTGAGGCGTCGAGGATGAGTTGTGTCTGTGGTGGTGTGAGGATTATGTGTTGTATGGATGTTGGTGGGATGGCTTGAGAACGGGTGACGAGTGAAAGCCAGCGAAGAAACGATTGAGGCGTTTCTGAAGGTATTGATAGACTTGGAGCTTCGAGTTCTGTATGGAAATTGCTGTTGTAGAAATCTGGATCGGAGTCCACATCCTTGGAGCGGATCTTGACGATTTTCATCGTTGTGGTGGGTCTCGAAAAAATTGCTCCTGCGTGAGTACAGTGCAGTTCGAGATCTCAAGATCCGATTTGTATTATTTGGGAGCCTTTGTCAACCCCTTCCAGATTCGGCGTGACTCATGAAATCACGTGTAGTTCATTCCCTCGTGACTATTAAGCGAGATTGTTTTATTACAGTGTGAGAGATGGCGAAGATATATAGTAGAGCTAAGCGATGATAAGACCTGGGCAAAATTTTGCAGGATGCCGTGTTAGAGTGAGTCAAGGCATAGATGACTGGGAAACTTCCCTCCAGTTTCGCTATTTTAATCGCATGTCTCGTGCATATGCATTGTACTTTGGTCCGGCTGTTGCTCCAATGATAGACCGCCATTTCAGCCTCTCGTACTTTTGCTTCGAGACATCGATGGCAAGGCTGTGCGCTGTGGCCTACATATATCTAGGCAATATCTTCTCCCATCGAACAATCCCTAGGTCCATCGTGCTCTCTCGACACTCGCTCAGCCTTCCATTGTCACAGCCGTCCTCATCCGAATTGCTCGATCTCCTTCATCAGCAGCTAGTCGCCATCCCAGGAGCAAGACAGTATGACCAACATTTTACTCTTGGGCAGCGCCGCTACCATGGTTCAGCAGCCATCTTGTACCAATCCGCGTTCAGGATTGTCAAAGGCCGAATGGGAGTTACATCGCTCGCAAATCACACGTCTATATCGAGATGAAAACTTGAAGCTGAAAGAAGTTATGGCAATCATGAAGCAAGTAGGGTTCATTGCAACGTAAGCTTTTCAATGGTCATTCCGGGTCACTTGCTCTGATCTTACTGTAGGGAGAGAATGTACAAAGATCGAATGAAGAAATGGGGACTGGCCAAAAACATCAAAGAACACGAGGCTATTGCGATTCTTCGGATCATGTCTGAGAGGGACACTCAAGGGAAGTCGACTTCGGTTGTGCTTAACAACCAAGCTGTTAACGTCGATCGCTTTCTCCGACATGCCAAAAGGAAGGGTCCGAGAAGCACCAGGGGTGATGCTGAATTATTGCCATCCTACATTTCGTGCAAGACGCCACCGCCTGAGCTTGAGCCTGAATCGCTCATTGAACACGATTGTTTGGATTTTGCAAGTCATGAGATGGCAGAAACTCTCTCAGCATCGTCTATTTCCACATCCTTGGCTTCAACTCCACGACCGAGTGAAGGAGGATCGGACGGGGCTGACAGCGAATGGAGTCGCACATCGACACCACTCTTTGACGACATTATTCCGCACATCGACCAGAGCATGCTTGTCTTGTACCCAACCCTTGAAAATCTGTATCGCTCTCCATCTCCACCCAAAATTCTGTACACACCAGAGCAGTTGTTCCGCAATATCAGAAGCTACTACTCAGGTTCTTTCGAGAACGGACAGTGGGTTGATCGGGAGTGCGACAGTGGAGCCTTATACAAAGTCTCCAAACTGCCAGACTCTGATCGCAGAAATGAGTTCCTGGGTTACTGCTACATGGCAGCCGATCTTAAGGCGCGAGGCTCGTTTGTGGAGTTCCGTCGCGTGGTGTCCAAAGCATTCGAACTCGTCAGGAATATTCTTCGCAGCAATCATCCTCGAACACTTGATCGTCTATTCGAGTCATTCCTGTATCTCATCAATAATGGCCTGCTGGAAGTTGCATTACTACTTCGCGACTACATTCGAGACTTGGCCCGCCACATTATCTCGACGGTGCAGCCATGGGGTCGAATTTTCCATCTCATCGGTACACTTGATGACAGCGTGCTAGGCCCGATAATAGCTCGGTCGTGGAAATGCAACAACGACGCGCTAGATGATGAGCTTGGCCAGTTCAGCGATCTCGGGCTTCTCGCACGACTCAATTATATCCAAAATGTGCATGGAATTAGCGACTCTCAGGAGGAAGAGCGACTTCTCCAGGAACTGAGACAAAATTGCGAGACCTCATCGTCGAAGCCAGAAATCCAGGTCCCAACGATCATGTTCTCGTTAGGCCAGAGCATGTTGTCTCAGAGTCGATACTCTGACGCTGAGAACCTAGGCGTGGAAATTATGTCAAGAGCTCGGAAGGAACCACTCATTACTTTGAACTCAAGAGTTGATGCCATGGTCCTCACAGCAAGAGCTCAGTATCATCAACGTAAGACGGAACTGGCTGAGGGCAACATGCGAAGGGCTGTCTGTCTTCTTGTTGACGAATGGGGCAAGACGGGTCCCTTGGCCATAAGGTACATCAATACCTTGGAAGGATGGTTGCGCGAATGGGGTCGAGAGAAGGATGCGGACGACTTGAAGGTGTCGATTGATATTGTAATTGGACTGGATGAGACGGACATGGAGCAGGCTCGGGGTGATGAGCTCTCAAGCTGATGACTCAATCGAGTTTCATTTAGATCAAGCTCTACCAATGACGACTCTCAGATGATTAGATGCTTTCAAAGTTCAAATTTCGGTCTTTTGATGAGGAGTTCAGTTTCCTATATGACCTATTCACGGGGGGGGGGGGGGGGGGGGGGGGGGGGGGGGGGGGGGGGGGGGGGGGGG